>PITA01000423.1:0-116404 GCA_004023965.1 Spilogale gracilis | reverse complement strand
AACAAGAAATATATGCAGCCAAGAATACTCTATCCAGCTAGGCTGTCACTGAAAATAGGAGAAGAGATAAAAAGCATCTAGGACAAACAAAAACTAAAAGAATTTGCAACACCAAGCCAACCCTATAGGTTATACTGAAAGGGGTCTTATAAGCAAAGAGAGAGCCTAAAACAAACAGACCTGAAAGGAATAGAGACAATATAGAGTAACAGTCATCATATAGGCAATACAATGGCATTAAATTCATATCTTTCAATCATTACCCTGAATGTAAATGGGCTAAATGATTTAATCAAAAGACACAGGGTATTAGAATGGATAAAAAAAACAAGACCCATCAATATGCTGTCTGCAAGATACTCATGTTAGACCAAAAGACACCTCCAGATTCAAAGTGAGGGGGTAGAAAACAATATAACATGTTAATGAACATCAAAAGAAAGCTGGGGTGGATATCCTTATATCAGACAAATTAGATTTTAAGCCAAAGACTATAATAATAGATGAGGAAGGACACTACATCATACTTAAAGGGTCTGTCCAACAAGAAGACCTAACATTTTTAAATATCTATGCCTCTAACATGGGAGCAGCCAATTATATAAACCAATTAATAACAAAATCAAAGAAACACACTGACAATAACCCAATAATAGTAGGGAACATTAGCAGCCCACCTCACTGAAATGGACAGATCATCTAAGCAAAAGATCAACAAGAAAATAAAGGCTATAAATGGTACACTGGGCCAGATGGACATCACAGATATATACAGAACATTCCATCCCAAAGTAACAGAATACACATTCTTCTCTAGTGCACACAGAACATTAGAACATTCTCCAGAGTAGATCACATCCTAGGTCATGAAACAGATCTCAGCCAGTAACAAAAGATGGGATCATTCCCTACATATTTTTATACCACATTGCTTTGAAACTCCAACTCAACCACAATAGGAAAGTTGGAAAGAACTCACATACGTGGAAGCTACAGAGCATCCTACTAAAAAATGAATGGGTCAACCAAGAAATTAAAGAAGAATTTTAAAAATTCATGAAAACAAATGAAAATGGAAACAGAACTGTTCCAAATTTGGGATGCAGCAAAGGGAGTCATGAGACAAAAGTAAATGGCAATACAAGCCTTTCACAAGAAACAAGAAAGGTCTCAAATATCCACCATAACCCTACACCGAAAGGAGTTGGAGAAAGAATGGCAAAGAAAGCCTAAACCCAGGAGAAGAGAGGTAATAAAGATCAGAGCAGAAATAAATGAAAGAGAAACACACACACACACACACACACACACAAAACCAGTAGAACAAATTAACAAAACTAGGAGCTGTTTTGTTGAAGGAATTAGTAAGATTGATAAAACCCTGGCCAGACTTCTCAAAAAGAAAAGAGAAAGGACCCTAATAAATAAAATCATGAATGAAAGAGGAGAGATCACAACCAACACCAAAGAAATACAATTAAAAGAACATATAATGAGCAACTATACACCAGCAAATTTGACAATCTGGAAGAAATCGATGCACTCCTAGAGACATACAAACTACCAAAACTGAACCAGGAAGAAAGCGAAAACCTGAACAGACCCATAACCAGGAAACAAACTGAAGCAGTCATCAAAAATATCCCAAAAAACAAGAGCCAAAGGCCAGGCAGCTTACCAGGGAATTCTACTAAACATTTAAGAAGAATTAATACCCATTCTCCTGAAGCTCTTCCAAAAATAGAAATGGAAGGAAAAACCTCCAAACTCATTTTATGAGGCCAGCATTACCTTGTTCCCAAAACCAGATAAAGACCCCATCAAAAAGGAGAATTACAGACCCAATATCCCTGATGAACACGGATGGAAAAATTCCCACCAAAATATTAGTCAGTAGCACCCAACAGTACATTGAAAGGATTATTCACCATGACCAACTGGGATTTTTTCCTGGGCTGCAAGTTTGGTTCAACATACACAAATCAACCAATGTAACACAATACATTAATTAAAAAAAAAAGAAAGAACAAGAATCATATGATATTCTCAAAAGATGCTGGAAAAGTATTTGACAGTGTACAGCATGCTTTCTTTATCAAAACTCTTCACAGTGTATGGATAGAGGGTACATACCTCAATATCATAAGAGCCATTTATTAAAAACTCACAGCAAATATCAAAAACTCTCAGTTTTCCCTAAGGTCACGAATATGACAGTGCTGTCCACTATCACCACTGATAATCAACATAATACTAGAAGTCCGAGCCTCAACAGTCAGACAACAAAAAGAAATAAAATGCATCTGACTTGGCAAAGAAGAAGTCAAACTCTCATTCTTTGCAGATGATATTATACTGTATGAGGAAAACCCAAAAGACTCTACTTCAAGACTGCTAGAACTCATACAGGAATTCAGTAAAGTGTCATGACATAAAATACATGCACAGACATCAGTTGCATTTCTATATACCAATAGCTAGACAGAAGAAACAGAAATTAAGAAGTTGATCTCATTTACAATTGCACCAAAAACCATAAGTTATCTAGCAATAAATCCAACCAAAGAGGCAAAGAATCAGTATTCAGAAAACTACAAAGTACTCATGAAAGAAAATGAGGAAGACACAAAGAATTGGGAAAACGTCACATGCTTATGGACTGGAAGAACGAATATTGTGAACATGTCAATGCTACCTAAAGCAATCTCCACATTGAATGCAATCCCTGCTAAAATACCATCGATTTTTTCAAGAAAATGGAACAAATAATCCTAAAATTTATATGGAACCATTAATGATTCTGAATAGCCCGAGGAATGTTGAAAATGAAAACCAAATTGGGCAGCATCACAATTCCAGCCTTCAATCTCTATTACAAAGCTATAATCTTCAAGACAGTATGGTACTGGCAGCAAAACAGACACATAGATCAGTGGAACAGAACAGAGAGCCCAGAAATTGACTCTCAACTCAACGGTTAACTAATCTTTGAAAAAGCAGGAAAGAATGTCCAATGGAAAAAATACAGTCTCTTTAACAAGTGGTGTTGGGAAAACCGGACAGCCACATGCAAAAGAATGAAACTGGACCATTTCCTCACACCACACACAAAAATAGACTCAAAATGGATGAAAGATCTCAATGTGCGACAGGAGTCCATCAAAAGTCCTAAGAACACAAGCAGAGACCTCTCTTCCCTCAGAACCAGCAACTTCTTCCTAGATACATCGCCAAAGGCAAGGGAAGCAAGTGCAAAAATAAACTATTGGGACTTCATCAAGATCAAAAGCTTTTGCACAGCAAAGGAAACAGTCAACAAAACCAAAAGACCAAAAGACAACTGACAGAATGAGAGAAGATATTTGCAAATGACATATCAGATAAAGGTCTAGTATCCAAAATCTATAAAGAACATATCTAACTCAACACCCAAAGAACAAATAACCCAATCAAGAAATGAGCAGAAGATATGAACAGACGTCTCTGCAAATGGTCATCCAAATGGTCCACATGCACATGAAAAGGTGCTCAACATCCCTCAGCATCAGGGAAATACAAATCAAAGCCATAGTGAGATACCACCTCAAACTAGTCAGAATGGCTAAAGTTAACAAGTCAAGAAATGACAGACATTGGCAAGGATGCGGAGAAAGGGGAACTCTCCTACACGACTGGTGGGAATGCAAGCTGGTGCAGCTACTCTGGAAAATGGTATGAAGGTTCTTCAAAATGTTGAAAATAGGGCTACCCTATCACCCAGCAATTGCACTACTGGATACCAATATAGTGACTTGAAGGGGCATATGTACCCCAATGTTTATAGCAGCAATATCCACAACAGCCAAAGTATTGAAAAAGCTTAGATGTCCATCAACAGATGAATGGGTAAAGAAGATGTGGTATAGGGGCGCCTGGGTGGCTCAGTTGATTAAGCAACTGTCTTTGGCTCAAGTCATGATCCCGGAGACCCGGGATCGAGCCCCACATCTGGCTCCCTGCTTGGCGGGAAGCCTGCTTCTCCCTCTCTCACTCCCCCTGTTTGTGGTCCCTCTCTGGCTGTGTTTCTCTCTGTCAAATAAATAAATAAAATCTTAAAAAAAAAAAAAAAGATGTGGTATAGATACACAATGGAATACTATGCAGCCATCAAAAGACCAAAATCTTGCCATTTACAATGATGTGGATGGAACTAGAGGGTATTAAGCTAAACAAAATGAGTCAATCAGAGAAAAATAATTATCATATGATCTCACTGATATGAGGTATTTGAGAAACAAGACAGGATCATAGAGGAAGGGAGGGGAAAATGAAACAGGATGAAACCAGAGAGCAAGACAGACCATAAGAGACTCTTAATCTCAGGAAACAAAGTGAGAATTGCTGGAGCGGAGCAGAGTGGCAGGGATGGGGTGGCTGGGTGATGGCCATCAGGGATGGTATGTGCTATGGTGGGAAAAAATAAATTAAAAAAATAATGTCTAGAAATGAGGTTTCACTTGTTCTAATATCTTGTCCATTTTACACTCAAAATAATCATATTCATGATTATATGTCTTAAATTACTGAACTGGATTTTAAGAGAATTAAATCAAAGAAAATTATGATAATGATAATTGTCATAAATTTATAACCTACTATTGTGATTTGTATCCAAGAATTCAAAACCTGTCTTTTGAGTAATTAATACATTAGAATGGACATAGTAAATTAATAATGATATCAAATTCCATTGCATATTCAATGCACAAATACAATACAGTGTAACTTGCCAATATTACACTTTACAAATGTTTTTATTTATATAATTTCCTGCAGAAATAGGTAACTAATCATAAACTGATATTTACCTATATATTTTAATAAACTGGTATTTAAAATAAGATGCAACATATTCTATCATAGGTAGTGCCTTAGAGAATATTATTGTTATCACACACAAAAAAAATGAATCAGTTAAGAAACCTGAGAGAATCACATATTTTTCCAGTTTTTAGACATGTCAAAATCTATTTTAAGCCTATGTCTTTGGTTTATAACTCTCTTGTCAGAGCCTTCCTTCTGTCTTCCGTTGACCTTTGGTTCTCAACTCTCTCAAAGTTAGCACTTGCAACAACAGGTGTCCTCTTTGGGCTTTAAATTTTTTTTTTAATCTTTCCAATGTCCTTAAAATCATTCAAACCTAATGACCTGTCTTTCTTCATCTTTAGTACCCTCAGGCACAGTCAGACCTCAAACCCATAATTACTCAAATCATCAAAAATCTCACTCTCTCCACATAGGTCTCCTTCACTTTTCTAATTTTACTTCTTTCTTCCTCCTGCTCTCTCTCTGTCTCCTCATTTCCCTCTTTTACTTCTTTTGACCCACTTCTTTTTTCTGGCTTCCTCTGTTCTCCAAGATTTTGTGAAACCAACTGTCTTACTCTGACCTGTAAAAATTTCCTAAAATTCATTTTTTCATCTTAAGTTAAGACCTTTTCATGAACTTGTCTTTAAGGCTAAGATGTCTCTATGTATTTTTTTCCCTCATTTACTCACTTCATCATTCTCAGTGAAGCCAAGTCTTAAAGTTTCAAGGTTGAGATAAATATCAAATCTCCTCTGTCCTCATAGAGAAACTTTACATAGTCTTCTCACATCATTATCATTTTGTACGGTTGTAAGTTTTCCATCTTCACTACTATTTTACTTTTCCTTTGAAGGCAGGTTATTAAATTCCTGCTGCTGAGCACAAATGATTGATGAATAGTAGGTGTACACTGATGTTATTTGTCAAGAAATACATGAATATAAGCTGTTCAGGCACATGTCCTTGTTTAGTATCTCTTATGGCACTTTCTCACAACATTCATGTGATTATATTGTACATGTTCTATAGACAGTTAGAAGCAGGAACCACATTGGATTTATCCCTGAATCCATAAGCACATTTTAAATTATAGATGATGAGCAGATACTAATCAAATAAAGTAATAACTTATTAAAATATTTCTCAAAGTGTGCTCTAATAAATGTTAGCTACCAAAACTGCCTTTGGGGATGAGGGAAGGTACCCCACTCAAAAAGAATTCGTATTGTTTTATAATCATATCCCCCACTTGTAGATGTTTTGTAAAGTTTTAATAGAGAATTCTTAAATTTATTTCAACAGTAACTCTCCCACTCCAATACTTTGACATAAAATCCAATAACTTCTTGTACAACTATTAAATAGAATGCTTTCAGAAACCACTAATTTTATGTGTTCAGAAATGTCTGGATAGAAATGCATTTCATAGTCCCAGGAAAAACCAGCATCTTTAAAAGTAGTCAAACAAGAAAAAATTCAACAAGTTTAGATTATGTTCTACAGTCCATTATAGGTTAGAAAATTATTTTAGCAACAAAACTATTTCTGGGATGACATTAAACTCACTAGTCTTCCAAGCCACGCAAGTCATGAGTACTCTGTGTAGGGAGTGTACAGATAACCACTCTGTCCAGGCTGTGTTTTTTTCTTTCTTTTTATTTTTCAAAATTATTTATTTATTTATTTATTTATTTATTTATTTGAGAGAGAGAAAGAGAGATCATGGGGGGGAAGGGTCAGAGGGAGAAGCAGACACCCCGCCAAGCAGGGAGCCAGATGTGGGACTCGATCCCAGGACTCCAGGATCATGACTTGATCTGAAAGCCGTGGCTTAACCACCCAGGCACCCCAGGCTATGCTTTTTTTCAACACAGATGTCTATGTTCTTGGTTAGATATTTAAAAGTCACTGAACTGCCAAACACACAATCCTATGTGGTTTTAATGAGAGCATTAAGAGGCTAAGCATTGTATTATGCAGTCCAATTATTCAGAAGACAGATGTTATAAAGTATTTACAAAGCAAATGAGAGAAGTGGCTACACTACATTCTCTTCCCTTTCTAACTCCACTTCCCCTTTACTGATACTACCCACCTGCCTATTCCCATCTCTACCTGACTTTAGTTCCCCACATATCTCCTATTTCCCTATCTGTTAGATATTTTTCTTATAAAAATTGGATGTTGTAGAATAGTGTTACTTTTATCTAAACACATGCTTCAGGAAAATCTCTTTATATTTCAGATACACTGTGTGTGTATGTCTGGCTACCAAAATTTAATGAAGAAGAAATAGAAAAGTTTAATAGTATTATAACCATTGCAAAATTGAATTTGTAGTTAAAAACTTGCAAAAAATCTCTACATCCAGATATTAATAGAGAATACTAAACATACAAAGAATTAATTACAATTTTACCCACTCTTTTTCATAAAATAAAAGAGGAGGGTACACTTCTCAACTCATTTTACAAGTTTAGTACTACACTATTAAAAAAAACCAGACAAAGTCAGTACAAAACCAGAATATAAATAAAAATAAAAAATAAAAACAAAAACACACAAAAACTTCAGATCAATATCTCTCAATAGATTAAAAAACCCTCAATAAAATATTAGAAAATTGAATTCAACAAGATATAAAAAGAATTACATACCACGATCTAGTGAGATTTATTCAAATTATATAAGGCTGGCTCAATCTTTAAGAAACAATTAATGTAATCCACTATATCAACAAGCTATAAAGGAAATGCAATAGTTAAATCAATAGACACAGAAAAACTATTTCATAAAATCCAGCATCGATTGATGATATAAAAACTCAGAGCAAATTAGGAAGTGAGGGAACACCTACAACTTGATACAGAGCATGTCCAAAACCTAAAACATCATAATGTTGAATTACTGAATTTTTTTTATTAAGATCAGGAACAGAGTACATAACTCTTACTCAGCACCGTGCTAGAGGTCTGGTGAGTGCATAAGGCTTGGAAAAGAAATTAAAAGGAATATATCTTGGAAAGAAAGAAATTGTCCCTACTTAAAATGACATGATTATTTATGTAGAAAATCCCATGCAATCTACAAAATAAACTCCTAGAAGAATAAGGGCATTCAGCCTGGTCACTGGATACAAGATGAATTAAAAAAAAAAAAAACATTCAATTTCTAAATAGTAACAATGAACATGTGGAAATTGAAAACAGTTTACCATTTTTTGAGTAAATTTAAATATTTCCGTATAAATCTACCAAATTATTTATGGGTTAACAGGAAACTTTAGAAATGCAATAAAAAATCAAAGACATAAGCAAATTAAAAGACATGCCATGTACCTGAATTGAAGACTTATCATAGTAGAGATATCAATTATCTCCAAAACAATCTATAGTTTTAATGCAACTCCTACTGAAATGCCAGGAAATTCTGTTTGTAGACATACATAGGTAATTGTAAAATGGACATAGAAAGGTACAGGACCCAGGATAGCTAAAATAAATTTGAAAAAGAAAAATAAAGTTCAAGTAAACAACAAATTTTTCAAAAAATGATGCTGGGACAACTGAACAACCATAGGAAATAAAATACACCTCAGTCTAAAGTTTACGCTTGAAAAAAATTAAACATCTATTTATGATTTTAAAAAGTCTCAGCAAACTGGTAAATTAAAGTATTCAACCTGATAAAGGGCATCCATGAAAAAGATATAGCTAATGTAATTCTGATAATTCTTTTTTTTTTTTTTTAGATTTTATCTATTTATTTGACAGAGAGAAACACAGCTAGAGAGGGAACACAAGCAGCGGGAGTGAGAGAGGGAGAAGCAGGCTTCCCACTGAGCAGGAAGACCGATTCGGGGCTCGATCCCAGGCATCCAGGATCATGACCTGAGCCGAAGACAGTCGCTTAACCAACCAATCCACCCCCAGACGCCCCTAATTCTGATAATTCTTTTTTTCTTTTTTTTTGTTTTGATAATTCTTAAAGGTGACTAACTCAGTGCCTTCCCTGTAAAAGCAGAAACAAATTAGAGATGTCCACTCTCACAACTTCTATTCAGCATTGAATTGGAAGTTCCTACTAGTGCAATAAAGAACACTAAGTAAAAGACATGCCAAAGTTAAACAAAAAGGTAAAATTGTCTTCGTTTTCAGAAGACACTTGGATATGTTGAAACTTTCTGTAAATCTACAAAATGGAGGCAGACCTCATGGTTGACTTTATAAAGATCTCAGGATAGAAAATGAAGGTACAAAAATCAATTGTATTTCTGTCTCTTAGCAATAAGAAATCGAAAAATGATTTTTTAAAGAAAGTACTACTTATAATATCACAAAAATAATTGAAACAGGAATAAATAAACAAAATATAGGTCATTTTAATATGCTTTATACTTCAAATACTATATATAATATTTATATGCTTAGATAACCTAAGCAGGTAGAGAGATGTACCTACATTCATTTATAGGAAGAGTCAATATGGTTATGATTTTCCCCAACATATATAACATATATAAATATAAATTCAGTATAATTCTTGTGAAAATATCAGTGGAAAGTAATAATTCTAAAATTCATGTGGACATATAAATTACCTAGAATAACCTTATTTTTAGAAATAACTTAATTAGATGATTCATGCTAGTTGATTATAGACTATCATTCTCGGTAATAATGATGAGGTGCTACCAATCTGATATACACACAGATAAATGGAAGAAAATAGAAAGTCTAGAAATAAATCTACAAGTATATGATCAATTGATTTTTAACAAAGAATTCAAGGTAACTGAATTAATAAAAAAATATCCTCTCAACAAATGGTGTGGAACTGAATATTTTAATACAAAAAAATAAGACTATCTCAGCCCTACATAAATATTAACTCAAAAAAATCACAGACATGAATGTAAATGTAAAAAAAAATTAAAACTTCCAGAAAAATGCATAAGAGAAAAGTCTGTGGATTAGTGGGAGATTTGTTGCATAAGAGAGAAAAGGCATGAATCACTAAATAAATAAATATATATATACATACATAATTAGGCTTTGTATTTTAAACAGTTCTGCTCCTGTAAGTACACTATTAAGAAAATTAAATGACAAGACATCTGAGGAGAAAATATTTCTAATGTACATATTTTAAAAAGAAATATATCTACAATACAGAAGGAATTTTCCCAATTAGTAAGACAACAGATTACTCAACAAAAAAACAGGTAAAAAGTTTTGAACAAAGAATCACATAAGTTTTAAGTTTCTTCTACTTAAGAAAATGACTAATAGAAATATCTACTGAGAACTAATACACTCATTAAAATTGTTATCATTTAAAAAACTGAAACTTGTATGATTGTAAGAATGAAGAGCATTTGGAACTTTTATATCCGGCTGGTGGAATGCAATGTAGTAGAGCTACTTTGGAAAACAGGTTAGCAATTTCTTACATAACATTCAATTATCATTTGACTTAGCCATCACACTCCTAACTTATTTACCTAAGAGAAATGAAACAATGTGTCCATATAAAGTCTTGTACACAAATTTTTGTCTTCACTACCTCTTCATCTTCATTCATAATCACCAAAAACGGACCAGTGGTGGATAAATAGATCTGATGCATTCATACTATTATGCTTTATTCAACAATAATAAGGAATGAATTACTGAACTACTGATACTTGTAACAATATAGATGAATCTCACAAGCATTGTAAGTGAATTGATATACTACATAATATGTGACTGCATATTGTATATTTTTTTATATGACAGTCAAAGAAAAGGAAAGACAGTCACAACAGTGGTGGCCAAAAAGCTGGAGGTAAGGAGAGAGAAGTGACTAAAAAGGGACACAAGGAAAATTTTGAGGAGAGGAAAACATTTGATATCTTTATTTTGGATACATGATGGTATATGTTTGTAAAATGGATAAAATTGCATGCCCAAGAATGTTGAATTTTAATGTAAGTTACTCTTCCATAAACCTGACTTGAATAAAACAAATAATTTTAAGAGATTTTGGCTTGCCTGTCAATAACATTAACAAAAGAATATATATTTTTCTTGCTTGCAGCAAATAATTGTAACAAAATAAATGTATTCTCTCAAAGGAAAGGACAAGAAGTCATTTTAAATTCTTGAAAAAGATCATCCCCTTTATGACTAGAGAAATTAAACCTCAAATATATGCAAATATATATTCAAACTATGAATATTCTAAATTGTTTTCCTGGTACAATAAATACTTCCATTTTAACCATAATTACATTCCCAATATATTTATTTCCAATACATTTTTTTCTTTAGGTCTCCTGAAATGATACTGATACCAGGACAATTGTTTAAAAAGCAAATGTTTGAAAAGAAAAAATCAAAGTAAATTAGCCAGCCATTTACTTTATCTTCTTGAGCCAATAATTTCATTTATCTTCCTCACAGAACTAACTAAAATAAATAGTTATGTTGGAGTTAGACTTAATTTTTTTTTATGTCACAATGTTTTGAAACAAGCAGCCAAAGAACATAGGAAATGTTTAATATAAATGATCAGTGGCTGTATACTAATGTAATGCTTACAATATAATTCCTAAGCTTCCCATATTTTTCCTATTGTAAGCATAACAATATATGAATACTTTTGAGTCAGTGACTAAGTTTTTAATTTTACCTCCATCACCAGAGCTCTTATTTTTACTTTCCTAAGAATAGAAATTGAATAGCTTCAGATTTACTCAGTGAGATGTAAATATCTTCAAAACTCTATTCAACAACGTTACTGATCTACTTTTCCAGATACTATCCATATGTATCCATATCCATATATGATCCATATGTAAAAATACTATCCATATCCAACGAAAGTACAAAACATTAGAGTAAATGTAAATGAGAAAGAATATGGCTGAAAAGTCCAAAGAAGGTATACCTCAATTCTGCTCCACTTCCTTTCCCTCTCTCCCCTTTGAAAATCACAGAAAAAAATAAAAATAAACAAAGCAAAAACATTTAGAATAGAGTTTCTTAAAACAGAGTATATTATTCCTATTTCCATGGATTATCTCTTTTTCAAAGATTTCCATACTTACAATAAATAAGTACATAAATAAATATACAATCTGTAAAACTTGTTAAGTATGATTTAGGTGGGCTATTAAAATTTTCACAAATTTCCTAATTTTCTCACTTCTCTACCTAAAGTATTTAAGTACACATTTTAGCAAATGAACTACTCACACCTTTTGTCAGGTTAGAATTAGTAATAATAATGTACAATATTTATTGTGAGCTAGTTACTACGTACTGCATATTATTCTAAGCATACTCATCTAATTACAGAAAATAATATCTATGTATTATGAAATGCAATGAGGTAGAGATTTTAATTATGAAAGACTGCTGTACAATACATAAACTTGTAAATACTGCTATTTTATTGGTTGGAAAATCATCACAGTGTTTATTCCAGCCATTCTAAGGGAAGGGTCACTACAATTTATAGTTACATCCACTGGGCTTAAAATTTTGTTAAATTTATACAGTATCTGACAGTTTAAGACAAAGCTTATAATAAGCTCTCAGAAAATTTAAACTAATGCATATCTGTAGTGCCCAATGCAATTACTTTAGTTATGTTCAATGTTGGGTTTCTTTTTAGATGTGTTACTTTCCTCTCCTTTACTTATGCCATCATTGAGCATATGATTTATCAAAAAAATATGATAAAGGATATTTTCTATATCATTTACCTTATTATTTTCACATATTAATCTCAGTAATTTTTTGTCCTCAGTTTATTTTATAAACAGCTTTTAGATTACCTCAAGTCTGATGTTTTTCACTACACTCAAGACTTTACAACTTTACTTGGAAAAAATCATTTAGAGATAAATTCTTTTACTGTTTTTAATTTTGACATTAATTGTGAATCGGTATCTATAAAACTTGCAAACTCCAAGATCTAACATTACTTTTGCTTAGGATATCAGGGAAGGATTGAAAGATTTATTATTCCTGACCACAAAGAGGGAAAAAAAAAACAGCAAAGTTAAACAAAGGCTGAAAACTATGTTTTATTAATTTCACAGTGAAAAATGTAAACATACTCAGGAAGAATTTTGAAGTAAATGTAATAAAGGAACTGTTTATAGAGTTGTCAGAGAGGAACCGAAATGGAATGCTGTGGTACCAAGTGTAATAGGTTTCCATATTACCTATAGTCCAAATGGGAATGGATTTCCACCCTGGGAAAAATGGGAATGCCTGCCTATAGTGAGACTTGGTTCTGGGGATTGTTACAGAGAATAAATTCAGTCCCTTCCGTGGCTAAACTCTCAAGGAAGCCAGAGGGCAAGGGAAAGCAGAGCAAGGGAGTTGTATATGGATTGAGGGCAAAGACAAGGGGCAGAAAATAACAGCACCTTGTCAACATGCTCATTGTTCACTTAAAGATACCAAAGTCACAAGATATGAAAACTATAGCCTGGATATACATAATAGAATATTTAAAGTCAAACATTCATAAAGACAATATAAAAATCATCACAGAAGGATAGATAATGTTGATAGTAAGGTATTTTTTTCTGAGCTAGGAAGCCATTCAACAAACAATTGCCAAGAGGCTTTTAAATACCAAGTATTCTTGCTGGGAATGCTTGAGTGAACACAGTGCCAGCATTTTCTTTGTAGTGGAAGAGCATTATATAATAGATTTTAGCAAGATTAACAGCAGAAATGGTAAATCTGTGTATAATGAAGTAGAGGAGAGTAAAAGCATTGAGTTATCAAAAGGTGAATGGTCTAGGAAACTTTCTCATCTCCCCTAATAGGCTGAGTAAGAGGAACATATTCTAACAAGGTGAGTGTGAACTCTCTGGTAGCTCAGGGAATCATCCATATGGTCCATGGAAAAGCTAGGGTCCCACAGAAGAGAAGGAGCTCTTGTCTAGGAGCACTTGCAAAATAAAAACAAAAACAAAAGCAAACAAAAAACAACTCTAAGGAGACAATAATATAAAACATGCATTTAAACAACCCCACACCTGTTAGACTAAATTAATAACACAGGAAACAGCAGATGTTGGTGAGGATGTGGAGAAAGGGGATCCCTTATGTTGTTGGTGGGATTGCAAACTGGTGTGGCCTCTCTGGAAAACAGAATGGAGGTTCCTCAAAAAACAGAACTACCTTATGACCCAGCAACTAAACTACTAGGTATTTACCCAAAGGATACAAAAATACCGATTCGAAGGAGACATGCACCCTGATGTTTATAGCAGCATTATCAATCAACAATAGCCAAATTATAGCAAGAGCCCAAACATCCACTGACTGATAAATGGATAAAGAAGAGGTGGTGTGTGTGTGTGGGTGTGTACACATACATATTACTCATCCATCAAAAAGAAAGAAATCTGGCCATTTACAATGACATGGAGAGACCTAGAGTGTATTACACTGAACAAAAGAAGTCAGTCAGAGAAAAACAAACACCATATGATTTCACCCATATATGGAATTTAAGAAACAAAACAGATGAACATAGGGGAGAGGAAAAAAGAGAGAGAGAGAGAGAGAGGGAGGGAGAGAGAGAGGGAGACAGACCATAAGAGAGTCTCTTAAGTGTAGAAAACAAACTGAGGGTAACCAGAGAGGAAGTGGGCTGGGAAATAGGCTAAAATGGTGATGGGTATTAAAGAGGTACTTGTGATGAACAGTGGGTGTTGTATGTGAATTATGAATAAGTAAATTCTACAGCTGAAACTATTCCACTACATGTTAACTAACTGGAATTTAAATAAAAACTTGAAACAAAAAGTAAAGAAACAACATGCATTTGTCTCTGGCTTTCCCCCCTTAACCAGAACTCTATACTGACAGAATTTGTAATGGTTAGAGTCAGAAAATGACTGCCTTTTTTTTTTTTTTGATATTTCCTTTTTCTTCATGCCATTTTCTCTTCTTATACAATTTTAAAGCCAATAACTAGTAACATGACAAACTGGGAATGGGTTCTCCTCTTCTATATCATATTTTAGCTCAGATACAATGTTGTTCCTCAAAGAGTTCTCCAAATATATTTTTTAAAAATCAAATGTATTTTAAAACTAATTTTATATAGTATAGTGTTCTATGAAGTCCACTGAATGTTCACTAAATATCACAGAAATATTTCATAGTATATTTCTGTGAATATCTTTGAATAATGTTCACTGAATAAACACAATAGTAAAACAAATTTAAGCAAATTGGATCTACATTTCCCTCCTATCAGTTTGAGTTAAAGATAACACAGATTTATAAATACAAATATAGGCATTTATATTTAGGGTCTTTTAAATATTTGTATTTATAATTTTATTTTGTAAAACCAAATTTCACATAAATAATATTCAATAAGAATAACTTCAATTAAATAGACTTACTTTTAGAAGAAAGTTAAATTGTTATATACAATTAGCTTACGAGTTCACGTGAGACATATTCACAAAAACAATTTATGTATACTTTTAAGCTTATACATGCCCAGAGTAAAAAATTTATCTAGACAAAACATTGATTATGGAATTATCCTTTCTAGGATACTGATCATTTTAACTCTATTTCTCATGGCCTCCACACACCTTTATTTGGGTTTTATCTCTTAGAAAGAGGTGAAAGAAGAAAAGACATTGTTCTGTGTGCATGAATTGGGACACTAACAAGTAGTTTGAAACTGAAGAAAAAGGGAAGAAGAAAAATCATATTAGGCTAATTAAAATGAACAATGAGAGACAGCAGAATTGGTCAGATTGTTGGCAACAAAAAATCAAATAGGTAAAAATAGGTGCCCATACTCCAAAATGAAGTGTCAAATAAAATACTTCCGTATTTCCTCTTTAATTTACTCAACAATATTTTTCCATTCAACATTCCTCTATGGATATTAATTCATCACTTTATAAGTATGTACACCCTCCAAGTTAGTGGGGATAGGTATCAAAAGTAGAAAGAAGAAAGAAGAATGAAAGAAAGAAAGAAAGAAAGAAAGAAAGAAAGAAAGAAAGAAAGAAAGAAAGAAAGAGAGAGAGAGAGAGAAAGAAAGGAAGGAAGAGAGAGAGAGAGAAAGAAAGAAAGAAAGAAAGAAAGAAAGAAAGAGAGAAAGAAAGAAAGAGAGAAAAGAAAAAGAAAAAGGAAAGAAAAGAAAAAGAAAAAGAAAAAAGGAACTAAAGATATAATCCTCAAGGAGTTTCTACTCTAATTGGAAAAGATAATAAAAATGAATGACTAAATACACAGCATGCCGGGTAGTGATAAGCACGACTAGTAAAACTAAGGAACACAAACTAAGGAACGTGAGCAAGATAGAAAGTGATACAGTTAGACAGCTCTCTGATAATGGCCTCTTAGCTCAGTTTAAAGGAAGTGAAAGCATGAGCTGTGTATTTATATAACATATGGCATATAGATAGAACCTTGAACAGCGAGAGCTCTATGGCTGGGGTGAAGTGACTGAGAAAGGCAACAGTGGCATTTTTTTTTAAATTTTATTTATTTATTTCACAGAGAGAGAGATCACAAGTAGGCAGAGAGGCAGGCAGAGAGAGGAGGAAGCAGGCTCCCTGCTGAGCAGAAAGCCAGGACACTGGCCTCCATCCCAGGACCCTGAGATCATGACCTGAGCCGAAGGCAGAGGCTTTAACCCACTGAGCCACCCAGGCACTCATACAACTACATGGACTTCATAATGTTGTCCCCAATACTTTAGAAGTACAAAGAAAATAACAATCCTAGGTTTAAATTTGTATAAAAATGAAGACTTCTTTGAGGATAAAGCTGTGATATAAAATTAGGCAGATAATATTGTGCAACCGCAGAGACAAGAAATCCCAAGGATAAAACCCAGCATATTCAGTCATGTATCATGGGATTATTAAAAGCCATCAGTAACTCTAATATAAAAGATGAATAATTGGAAATATTAATATGTGAGACTGATATTTAAAGATATTCAGATATTTTGATTTTGGATAATAACTGGAAGCTTCATAAGCCCAATAGGGAGCAGAAAATCAAATGGAGAATAAAAACATAAAACAGTAAAGTTCATTTTCCTTTTCTTTTTCAGTTTTGATTTTCAATAGGAATTTAATCTCCCTTTATTTCTGTCTTTAATGTTTAAAACAGTACCTAATACACAGTAGACAGCTGATAAAGTCTATTGAATCCATGAATGATTGTTAAACTTCTTTTTTTCTATCTTGACGCAATTATTATTGAGAGATGTTATGCAGATATAATTGTGCATTGTACTCTAAGTTTTCAATATTGATAATTAAAATACTAAAGTTTTAAAGTGATTCTCTTCATATAAAATTTAGTGAATTCTTGAATGCTTTGAGTAACACAGGAAATGGAGGAGTTAGCATGAGTGTTTTGGAACTGACATATAACGGCGAACACATGAACACATGGACCCTTCCCACATATGTGCCAGAAATTCAAAAACCACTGATATGTACCATTCCATCACTCTTATTTTAACTCATTTCCCTGTCTCTGTTTTTCTCCCAAAACAGCCCTAGTATTTTATTCTACTATATTTTTGTTTATGCTATTTTCTATTCTCCCTGAAATGCTGCTCCTGCCCAAGAAGTTTGGTGAGCTGCTACTTACCCTTATTCAACTCCAATGTCATTTCTCTGTGAAACTTATCTTTTTGATCACACAACATTTTGTACTGACTCTGCCATATGAGCAGTTATCTGAAAATCACCTATGAACTTGTCTGCATGTCTTATTAATCAATGAGGGCAGAGAAAACAAAGTCTAATACAAAGTTAGTGTAAGAACTTTCTAAAATTTTGATGAATAAGAAGTCTAAAAAAAACACTTAGAACACTTAGCTCAACAACTCTCTGATGATGGCTTGAATGTCTGCTGCAACATACTTAATGCAGTTATCTAACTTGTTAATTGAAATACCAGTCAATACCTAAATTTGCATAGAACCATAAAAGACCTTGAATAGTCAAAGAAAAGTTGAAAAAGAAAAAAAAAAGCTGTGGCATCACAATTCCAGACTTCAGCTATATTACAAAGCTCTAATCACCAAGACAGTATAAGACAGTATGCTACTGGCACAAAAACGGACACATACAACAATAGAACAGAATAGGAAACCCAGAAATGGACCTTCAAGTCTATGGTCAACTAATCTTCAATAAAGCAGGAAAGAATAATCAATGGAAAAAAGGACCATAGCTTCAAAATATGGTGTTGGGAAAATTGGACAGCCAACATGTACAAAAATAAAACTGGACCATTATTTTATTTTTTACATCATAGACAAAAATAGACTCAAAATGGAAGAAAGACCTAAATGTGAGACGGGAGTACATCAAAATTGTAGAAGATGACATAGACAGCAACCTCTTTGACCTCTGGTACAGCAACTTCTGGCTAGACACATATCCAAAGGCAAGGGAAATAAAGGCAAAAATAAGCTTGTGGGACTTGACCAAAATAAAAAGGTTTTGCACAAGTTTTTGATGCAGTGTTCCAAGATTCATTGTTTATGTATAACACCCAGTGCTCCATGCAATTTACATGTCCTCCTTAATACCCACAACCAGATGTGTTTAAACAAACACATCTTTTTTAGTGATTCCAAGAAAGAAAGTTTGGATCCCCAACACTGGACTGTTGGCTCCACTACTTGAAAGCACTTCCACCAAACATCCCCAAAACCACAGCCAGGGGCATCCTTGGTCTTTGCTCAGATATCACAGTGTCAGTCTGACTGATTCTGACTACTATATTATAAATTGCTACCCATCCCACCCTAACCAGGCAGGTCTGGCACCTTGTACCTTGTTCTATTATTTTCCCATTAGCACTTATCACCTTCTAAATACATAAACACCTACCATATATACGTAATTACACATTTACTTATTATCTATCCCCCTTTCACTTAAATGTAAAGATTCATGAAGGAAAGATTTAATTACTTTTTTTTGATTTAATTACTTTTATTCATTAATGTAGCCCACAAATCTAAATGTTCTAGAATACAGAATGTGATTATACTAAATGTTTTGGAATAAACTAATCCTAATTTATTTTTGGATGTGTTCACCAAAATCAAGAGCAAAAGTACCAAGTGTTTCCAATACCAAAATAATCCCAGTATCAGGTCAGTATATCCTTTACTAAATCTTTTCAAGAAATTCCTGAGTAATTGAGATGTATTTCCCCCCTATTTTTGAATTTGCCATAATGAAAAGCCCAAAGTGTTGAAGACTTAAATCCCACAGCTGTATGCTTATAAAACTGCCTTACTTGGGAACAATGAGAAGAAAAATACTTCTGGTGCTGAAACCAAGGTAAGTATCTTAGAAATTTAAAATAAATTATTTTTATTTATTTCAAAAATCAAGTTTTTTTAAGATAATTTATCACTCCTAAGTACTTAAATATATTAGTTTACTTATGGAATAGTGGAACAAGTTACTAATTATTGCTTAGCAGTGTACATTCAATTATCAATAATCAACATAGGTCTGGGCACGTATCACATGTACTATAGCAAGTATAACAAATGATAAAGACCAAAACCAATGTAGCATATCCAGATAATTGTACAATGTTGTTTCAGAATACTACCATAACTTTCTTTGAAACTAAATCTGCATCTTTTTTTTTTTTAAGATTTTATTTATTTGACAGCGAGAAACACAGCCAGAGAGGGAACACAAGCAGGGGGAGTGAGAAAGGGAGAAGCAGGCTTTCTGCCCAGCAGGGAGCCCGATGCGGGGCTTGATCCCGGGTCTCTGGGATCGTGACCTGAGCCGAAGGCAGTCACTTAACCAACTGAGCCACCCAGGTGCTCCCTAAATCTGCATCTTATAAAGTTTTGTTTCTCTGTACATCTGTATCTATATCTACAGATAGATAGATATTATTCATTTATCTAGTGCCTCAAAGAGGAAAAATAGACATTCTAATGAAATAAAACAAATCTGGAATAATGGTAAATTGTGGATCATTTACCATAGTACAGTTTGATATAACTGAAATTCTTAATGTCAGAAAAATGGCATGAAATGAATATATAGAGTTTTTCTATAGATAACTTCTTCACAGTCCAAAAGAATTTGTTTTTGTCAAAGTTACATGCAAGTTTTTAAAAAGCAGTATTTTACAACATTATGTAGTATTTTCTGAAAGAATACTCTGACTAAAAAAGTGTCAACATTCATGTATTCTTTTAAATTGAGCATAATACCTAATACACTTGTTCTCATTTATTTCCTATAATGATTTCACATGTCAGGTAGACTTTCACTGCATCTATATTATCTTTGTGATACAGCATTAAGATGGCAGCAGGGATAGGGTTCTTGGCTGGCTCAGAGGGGTTAAGCCTCTGCCTTTAGCTCAGGTCATGATCTCAGGGTCCTGAGATCAAGTCCCACATCGGGCTCTCTGCTCAGCAGGCAGTCTGCTTCCCTCTCTTTCTCTGTTTGCCTCTCTGCCTAACTGTGATCTCTCTTGGTGAAATAAATAAAATCTTAAAAAAAAAAATAAAAAAAAAAAAGATGGCAGCAGGGAAATAAGAACCATGAAAGATTTGTCAGGATTCTTCCTTGTCCTGTGTCAGCTTTTACTTTTTACTTTCTATCAGCAAACCAAAGTCAAGTGAATGAATAATTAAACTCAGTTGATTTAATGGTTTTCAAGATCTACAAGTTTGAAGATTTTCTCTATTAAAGCTGTTGAATTTGCATTTAATGATTCAGAAGTTTCTGATAGATGTCATATGTATTATGATTTTTTCCATGTTCAAATTCTCCAAAATTATCATAGACAAAAGCAAAATACTTGGGAGCCTATATCCCTCATCCCTGATTACTGAGTTATAGTCTTGGATTTTCTCTATATTAGTATAAGAGAGTGCTTGGGGCTTCTAATATATGTCAGTTGTGCTAATATTAACCATGAGCCATCTACTGCTCACTACAGAATTGACTTTTACATAATGTTGACAGACCAAATGACAAGAATTATTATTTTTAAGAACAGATACATGTAAACACAACATACACCAGACAAAAGAAGATCAGTAAATATGAAGATCTCAGAAATAAAAGGGCAACCTATATTCTATGGTACACTTACAGGTTGTGTTTTTATGTTGACATTTTCAACTGTACAGAAGTTTTTAAAAAGCAAGATATGATGCTAGCATATTTTTAAAAGTGAGTTTAGGAAAGAATCCACAAATTAAGGGGAGCAATTAGAACAGTTTTTTCCTATATATAATCCACATCAATTGTAATTGAGGAGACTATTTTTAGGTTTATATGAGTGTATGTTATACCCACACTCATAAGCTATAATAAGGTACAAGACACAGAAAGGGTCACACTATTTCACATTATAGAATGTTTCAGTTAATTTCCAATGTTATAGCTTATCTCATCATCTTACAAAAAATTCTGTTTCCAAATGATCTTTTCATAGGGAATTTGTTTTATTTAACAGTACATACAATCAGTTATCTCTAGAGGAAATAAAAACAAGATTGCTTCATTAAGAAATTTACTCTCAATTTTAATGCAAATCCAAAAAAATTCAAAATAGATATTTAAAGTGTAAGATTTCTAAAGTGCAAGTAAGGCAAATTTATACATCTTGGAAGTCATATATCTGAGTAACAACGTATACATCTTGGGTCACCTGGGTGACTCAGTCATTAAGCTCTGCCTTCGGCTCAGGTCATGATCCTGGAGTCCTAGGATTGAGCCCCGCCTCGGGCTCCCTGCTGGGCCAGAAGCCTCCTTCTCCTTCTCCCTCTCTCACTCTCCCTGCTTGTGTTCCCTCTCTAGATGTGTTTTTCTCTGTCAAATATATAAATTATTTTTTAAAAGTATATATCTGGCTTGCAAAACTGTATGTAATATAATATATATGTGACTGATAAGAGAAAAAGAAATAATGAAATGAAAATAAATCTTGATTCTATAAATTTCTAAACATATTAAATTTAAGATGTGCAGAAATATTGTATTCTACATTGCATATTCAGTTACTTATAGAAATAAATTATGTATGGCTGCTGATCTGATTTATAAGCTTGCCAGCAGAGTTCAGAGACAATGTATCAAAAACAAAAAGACTGCCATGTCTTAAATAAGAAAATGACATTAAAGAATTAGCTCACTCTTCTACTGATGTAAAAATCCTACATGTCAAAGTCAAAGCCAAAATAAGTTCATAAAAAGCTTTATATAGCAGTGAAAATTAAAGAAAATAAACATCTTAAAAATATGGTTATACACTGTTAACTATTTAAGCTTTCAAATTTGAAAGAGTAGTGTTAGATTCATGACCTGTGCCTAGTAATGACAGCTCTTGAAATGTGGTTGTCTAAGGGACAATTTAGTTTAAATAAATATGAAGTCACTTTAGCTATACCCTCTTAAGAATGTGAACCAATCCAAACATCTCACAGATATCAAAATACTTTATGTAGAGAATTGTATTACCCATTCTTTCAGCTATATAATTTGGAATAAAATTATACATTCTCACTTTTTAGCAATCAGAATTCTGTAAAAGAATGAAGCTTCTACATCTAGCAGCAGTGATTTAACATTCAGTGGGGAAAAGGGAGTGAGAGAGATGGAGTCATGAACTGAGATTACTTTCTGATTGTCATCTTCCAATTTCTATTCAACAATTTAGCCATATTCAACATTAAAAGTGAAAAATA
Organism: Spilogale gracilis; assembly: GCA_004023965.1. Lineage (NCBI taxonomy): Eukaryota > Metazoa > Chordata > Mammalia > Carnivora > Mephitidae > Spilogale > Spilogale gracilis. Next base: position 93,793 of record PITA01000423.1, on the reverse strand, counting down.
CTCTAATAATTGTGCCACAATGTACCCAAAATGTTGTAATTTCTTTGAAAGTGATGCTTTTTTTAAGTGAATACTGTATTTCTGTCTCATATTGAAAAATATACTGTTGGTAATGTTGGTTACATTAGCCTGGAAGGTTATTCTTTTTTTTTTTTTTTTAAGATTTTATTTATTTGACAGAGAGAAACACAGCCAGAGAGGGAACACAAGCAGGGGGAGTGAGAGAGGGAGAAGCAGGCTTCCCGCTGAGCAGGGAGCCCGATGTGGGACTCGATCCCGGGTCTCCGGGATCATGACCTGAGCCGAAGGCAGTTGCTCAACCAACTGAGCCACCCAGGCGTCCCCTGGAAGGTTATTCTAAGGGTCATTTTATTCAACCTACTGCTTCCAGTGAGAAAAGTATATACTCTGGATAAATAAACTATAGCTCACTTTATCCTTAATTTCTGAATGAAGCAATTTTGTAAATAAACTTGTTGATATCTTCTACAGCAATACCTTGGATCTCTGTCAAAGTATATAAATAGTACGTTTCTCCATTATGTCAAAATAAAGATTTTCTATAGAGAAATTATATTATTTTTTTCATTTTAAAGAAGTTAACTAAATTAGTTTATTGGCCACCTATTATGTATATAGCATTCAATGTAAATATATACTTGAAGAATTTTAAGGTCTTACATATCAACTGCAACAAAAATGCTCCGATTGTGAGAAGACGCTACCAACCACTTTGGCTATTGAACTATATTATAACTTCCTGAAGGTCAGGTCCTCATTTGAAATTCTTCACGGTGCTTATAGCACAAGCATATAACAGGTGCTCAGTAAATGCATGCTGAATTGCATTAAATGTCAACACCTAACCTTCAGAAAAAAGCCATCACTTTTTCCCATCAAGGGAAAGAGCAAATGTGACAAGATGATATGTCAATAACAAACTGCAGGAAGAGGGGATTTTTAAGGACTTTACACTTATCTCTACTTATCACATAATGAATTTGGAGATCTGTTTCTGATAATGTGTCAAAATTTACCTCATGATTCATCATCTCCTATCAATAGGGTTTGGATATTATGACTTTGAAAATGTAAATATTTCTGCACAGTCATGATTACCAAAAAAAAAAAAAAAAGGTTTTGGGGACATTTACCTGAATTCCCTTGGAAAAGATAAATCAAAAAGAAATATTTTAGGACTCTTATTGAAAATATCAGTATATAATAAACATTTTTGTCATTGTAAAATTACTCTATTTAAATTAAATTCCTTATATTCTTATTAAGCAATATCATGCTGTCTTTTCTTCCAGCAAGTGCCCCATTTTTTTGCTGTCCCTCAAAGTGACACTTCTGGAAGGAACTCTCTGCATACACTGTCTTCATTTCCCCACCTAACTTCTCCATTTTTACTCTTTCCCTAGAGGCTTCCATGCAATCTACTTTACTTAAAAGGCTCTAGAGGTGGACAAGACTCTTGCACTTCATAGTCCTTTACCCTGCAATACTTTACCTGAGATATCTGCATGACTCTCTCCCTCATTTTTTCTACCACACCTTTTCTGTTTAAGGGCTACTCTGAAACTATATTTAAAATTTTATCTCTTCTCCGCTTTGTCTATCAGCTTTCCCTGCTTTATTTTCCTTCATAAACTTATAACCACATAGTATATTTTATATTTCACTTTATTTATCTGTCACACCAAGCATAATAATTTTTATTCACAAATACTATCATCTCCTAAGAGTTACTTGCAAAAAAAAAAAAAGTCAATAAACTGAACTCCAAGCTTGCCAAATTCCTTTCTCATCCTTATATTATCCACTCCTTAGAAGCATCCCCTCATGACACACAATTTACCATGTCTCTTTTGAAGTGCCAAGCACTTCATATATCCTATCATTCCACATTCTCTAGGTTCCCACCTGCTCCATTAGTCTGTAACTTGGAATGTAATTTGCTGGTTCCTTTTCCCATTAGAAAATATTTGGGTTCAGAGTCCTGAGACTTAGTCATGGGCCACTTTCCTTTCTGAGTAATTCTGGTGATATCAAGTCCTCAAGCTTTAAAAATCATCCATATTCTGTTGTCTCCCAACTTTATAAATGTGATCACAATTTCTCCCTTGAACTTCAGACTTGTGTAAAATTCTGATGTGAACTATATGTTAAATCATTTCTCTAGGGTGCCTGGGTGGCTCAGTGGGTTAAAACCTCTGCCTTCAGCTCAGGTCATGATCTCAGGGTCCTGAGATCGAGGTCCACATCCGGCTCTCTGCTGGGTGGGGAGCCTGCTTCCTCCTTTCTCTCTCTGCCTGCCTCTCTGCCTACTTGTGATCTCTCTCTGTGTCAAATAAATAAATAAGATCTTTAAAAAAACTCATTTCTCTACACCCTAGTTACTACAAAAACATATTCAAAAATGGAAAGAACATAATGTCATTTATCTTTAAATTTGCAAGTTCAGAGCAAGACTTGATAAAATAGGTGGCATTTATAATTAATATAAAAGAGCTATAAAGGGGATTAGTTGCCTTCTTGGAGGAAGCACAGTTTGTTAAGGTGGTGTTGTCCCTCTACTTTCACCTCCTTATGGAACAGGCAAGGCACTTGGCATTGTTTCCAGAGCCTGGGGCCCTGAAAGAATTGCCCCTGCACTTTGAAGGGGAGGTTTATCAAATACCAGGCAAAAACTGGCAACACGGATGAGGCATTTTGCAAAGCTAGCAGATAGCTGAGTGGAGAGATTATAAAGAGAGGGCAAGAGAACACCCAAAGGGACTGGTGAGATTCTCGAGGTACTGAAGAAACATGATTGAGTATTGTCCAAGGAGAGCTTTCTTCAGCAATTAAGAGGGAAATTATCTCTGAACACTTTAAGATCCATACCTCTTATGAGGTATCAGGAAGGATTCGCCTCACCTGATGATCTGCCATTTTTTAAATATGGAGCAGAGGAAAGGGTGTTGGGACCACACACTGCCTACACTAAGAACACCCAAACAGCAGAAGCTGTGAGTGTAGTACACCCACATAGTATGAATCCATATGCAGATATCAAAAACTACTGAATGCCATTGTCAAAAGGAAAATCCTCCATGGAAGGAGAAACTAAGACAACATGCTAGACACCGTGTAGCCGTACAACCATGCCTAAGTACTGCCTGTTTTCCAATGCTACCCAAGGTAACCAAGTTATCTATTCAACATCTCCACTTGAGTGCAAATGAGGGCCTCAAACTCAATATACCTAAATTAGAATTTTGATATCCCCTCTACAGTCATGTTATTCCTCTATTCTTCAGTGCATCACACCAAATGGCACCATCACATACCAAGCTGTTCAAACATTTAAGAGTCACTTAAATTCCTATTGAATTCTCTATTGTTCTCATTCTCAGAAGCCAAATCCATTTGCAAATCTTCCTCTGCTTCTAAAATGCATCTTGATTTTTTTCTTCATTTTTACTCTAATTATACTAGTTAGGTCTCCATGGTCTCCCCTAGGCCCTTAAATACCCTCTTTTACATCTACTGAACCCTCTTAAAATTGTTCTTTACTAAGTACACAGAGCATTCTTTTTCCAAACTACAGCTCACTACCATGCTCAGCTTCTCATTAAATTTGAAATATTGAACTCCTTGCCTATGTCTTACAAAGCATGGGAAATTCTTGTCTCTGTCTACTCTCCTCTCTCATCTCACATGAAGGAATTTACCTTCACTATACTTTAATCACATTGACATATATCTTCCTTAAACATGGGAAACTTTGCACCACAAGACATTGACACTTAACATTTGCTAATCTGAGAATGCCATTCCTCCAGATGGTTGTATGGTTAGCTAACCTCATCTTTCATTAATCAGCCAAAGTTTATTGGCTACACTACGTTTTCTGATCCAAAATGGGCTCTCCGCACTCTAGTACACAATGCTATTTTAATATTCACATTTCTTTTTTCAGTTTCTGAAACTATTTCTTTTACTAGTAGTTTAGGAAACCTTGTCCTTAAGAATACCATCTCCATGCAAGCAGAGACCTTGCCTATCTTGGTCACCAGTCTATCTGAGAACTGCAGAATAATATAGAGTCCAATTTAAACAAACTTCTTAAAACTGGATTAAATAGAAACTAACATCAATTTATATCCAAAAAAAAAATTAGCTCTTCTACTTCAGTCACACAAAAAAAGAAAGTGTCTCCATCTGAGCATTCTGTGACACCAGTGTGGGTCCTTTAGTTTAAAAGTTATCAGAACATGGATTTAGAACAACTCATTAATATTTATAAAATATTTTTGTCCATTGATTATCATGCATTATAACTCAAATCACAAATTAGAAAATATACAATGAAGAAATCAATGAATAATTTCATTGTAAATAGTTGTAAGAGAATTTTCAAATATAAATAATATTAATAGAAATAAAACATTTACATATGACAACTGACACTCCAGTATTTCACAGCTAAATTGAAAAGTTCTGTTTTTTTTTTTTTTCTTTTAAGATTTTATTCATTCATTTGAGAGAGGGAGAGAAAGAGATAAAGCACAAGTGGGGGAAGAGGTAGAAGGAGAGGGAGAAGCAGACTTCCTGGTTGAGCTCAGAGCCCAACATGAGCCTCAGTTCCATGACCTGGAGATCATGATATGAGGTGAAGGCAGATGTTTAGCCACCTGAGACACTCAGCAGCCCCAGAAATTTTTTTTTGAGATTTTATTTATTTATTTGTCAGAGATAGAGAGAGAGACAGGACAAGCAGGGGGAGTGGTAGAGGGAGAAGCAGACTTCCCGTGACTTGATTCTAGGACCTTGGAATCATGACCTGGGATAAAGGCAGACACTTAACCAACTGAGCACCCAAGCATTCCTCTTTCTTGAATGTTTATCTTCTTCTTTCTACAGTTATTGGCTTAAAAGCAACTACTTTTAGATTCAATAGAAAAAGAAAGAATTCCATGTTCCAAGATTGGATACATAGGATATGAAACACAATTTTTTTAATAGTAAAGCAATGCTCATCTTACTTGATAGCTGAAGTAATGAACTAGATAGTAATACATACTTAGCAACACATCTTAAATAAAAAAAACAAAATAGAAACTCCTCTAACATTTTGTTGTTCCTATTATGGAATCACTAAACAAAAATACCAGCCATTTTTACATAGTAAGGAGAATATTTCATTGCTCTGAAAGAGATTTATTTAAATTGAATTGGTCTTGATATAATGAACACTTTATTGATATGGAAATGTTTTAATTAAAACATTGAAGTTCCATAGAAAATTCATATTATTGACCTTCTTTTAAATACATTTCCTTACTTTTTAACCAGGAAAACTAGAAAACCATGATCTATTTTCTTTGGTTTTATTGTTGTTGTTGTTATTATTGTTGTTTTGTTTTTTTAGGATCATATTTTTTTAATAAATTTATTCTTTTTTTCAGTTTTCTAAGATTCATTGTTTATGCCCCCCACCCACTGCTCCATGCAGTATGTGCCCTCAATACCCACCACCAGGCTCATCTATCCCCCACCACTCCCCTCCAAGACCCTCAGTTTGTTTCTGAGTCCAAAGTCTCCCATGTTTCATCTCTGTCCCCAATTTACACCACTTCCCATTTCCTTTCCTTCTACTACTGCCCTCTATATTACTCATTATGCACCACAAGTAAGTGAAACCATGTCATACTTGATTTTCTCTACTTGGCTTATTTCACTCAACATAATCTCTTCCAATTTGGTCCATGTTGCTACAAAAGTTGGGTATTCATCCTTTCTGATGGAGGCATAATATTCCATTGTATATATGTACCATATCTTCTTTATCCATTTATCTGTTGAAGGTTGGCTCTTTCCACAGTTTGGTCATTGTGACCATTCCTGCAATGAATGCATTTCACCACATGTGTATCTTTGGGGTAAATACCCAGTAGTGCAATTGCAGGGTCATAGGATAGCTCTATTTTAATTTTTTTAAGGAATCTCCACACTGTTTTACAAAGTATCTGCACCACCTTGCATTCCCACCAACAGTATAAGAGGGTTCCCCTTTCTCTGCAGCCTCTCCAACATTTGTTGTTTCCTGTCCTGTTAATTTTGGCCATTCTGACTGGTGTAAGGTGGTATCTCAATGTGGTTTTGAGAAAGACCCCAAAATGCTAAGGAATTGTTGAAAAGGAAAAACAAATCTAGGGGCATCACGTTACCTGATTTCAAGCTTTATTACAAAGTTGTGATCACCAAGACAACATGGTACTGGCACAAAAACAGACAAATAATCCAATGGAACAGAGTAGAGAGTCCAGATATGGACCCACAACTCTATGGTCAAATCATCTTTGACAAAGCAGGAAAAAATATCCAGTGGAAAAAAGACAGTCTCTTCAATAAATGGTGCTGGGAAAATTGGACAGCTACATACAGAAGAATGAAACTAGACCATTCTCTTACACCACACACAAAGATAAACTCGAAATGGATGAAAGACCTCAACATGAGGAAGGAATCTATCAAAATCTTAGAGGAGAACATAGGCAGTAACCTCTTTGACATCAGCTACAGCAATTTCTTTCAAGACACATCTCCAAAGGCAAAGCAGACAAAAGCAAAAATGAACTTTTGGGGCAACATCAAAATGAAAAGCTTCTGCACAGCAAAGGAAACAGTCAACAAAACAAATAGGCAAGCCACGGAATGGGAGAGGATATTTGCAAATAACACTACAGACAAAGGGCTGATATCCAAGATATATAAAAACTCCTCAAACTCAACATCCAAAAAGAAGATTTTCACATCAAAAAATGGGCAGGAGACATGAAGAGGCACTTCTCCATAGAAGACATACAAATTGCTAACAAACACATGAAAAAATGTTCATCATCACTAACTATCAGGGAAATTTATTGTTGTATTTAATCAGTTAACTATTTTCCTCTGAATATTAGCCAGTTGGGAACATCAATTATTATGGGTTCCATTAGAACATGGCCTGAGCTTTAAATACTTCTGGCTAAAAGTTTAGTGAGATACCTATAATTTAGAGAAAATTTAAATGTTTATAAACATTTTGTAGAGAGTGTTAAAATTTTCATTAATCTATGAGGGTTTTGTTTTGGTTTGGTTTGGTTTGGGTTTGGGTTTTTCTTTTTCTTTTCTTTTTTTTTTTTCCTTTTCTTTTTCCTTTCCAACCAACAAGAGAAAAAAAATCAACCTGTAATCTAGGATAACACAGAGAAATGTTGCAAATAAAATACTTGAGTTGAGTTCAGTTTGTCAAACATTGATATGTGATCTGGAATATGTCAATTCATCTGTTTTCATTTCAATGCCTATATGAAAAACATGCATAACTAACATGATATACTTAAAGAGGCTAAGATGATAAAAAATTAACATGGCAATATGTTTATTTCAATATTATAATCAAAAGTTCCCTTAGGTACTGTTTCTACTTTAATTAAAACTCTTTCATAAATCTAAAGAAGAAGATTCCCTAGTGATACCCATAACCCAGTATCATCTTATGGCTTTACTTATTTCAAAATGCTGAAGAAGCCAAAACTATACTTTTGCTTTCTGGTTTGACTTTTCATTTAAAAATTTAATGCCATAGAGGCACCTGCATGGTTTGGTCAGTTATGCATCCTACTCTTGATTTTGGCTCAGGTCATGATCTCAGGGTCTTAAGATGGAACCCCATGTCAGGCTCCATGCTCAGCAGGAAGTCTGCTTAAGATTTTCTCTCACCCTGTTCCTCTGCACCCCCACATGATCTAATAAATAAATCTTTTACAAAATTAAAAATAAAACTTCAATGCCACCTACAAAAATTTTGCATGATCAAATAAAGCTCAAAGAAAACATACTGGAGATAATATAGACGTCAATAAATGATTTGTAAGTATTTTGGATTAACAACTAACAAATCACATTATAGTATGGCAAAAGGTGAGTAGTTCTATAACCATCTAGAAATCAGCAATTTTAATCAAGAAATTACATAAGGCAATATTAATGTTTTGCAAAGCACAACACAAATTCTACCATGACTCTCTAAAGGCATTCATAATAGTTAAAAATCTAAACAGCTTAGAAATTGAGAGTAAAAATACATGTAAAGGCTCATCTTTCTCAGCAGCTCAAAGCAATTTGGATGATTTTACTTTGTGTTAGATTGTGTAACCCAAAACTTATGTTCCCATCCCTGCATGAAACAAAAGCCTATTAGACTTGTGTTTTGAGACACAAATGTAGCACCTGGCAAATGGAAAAGATTGTCTCTGCATTGGCCTTCATTTAGGCCTATCCAATCACAGTACCCTGATAATAGCTGCCCTTTGATATTGCATGCTCCTTCCATAGTCCCCAGTCTAACATTTCCTCTCCTACATTTTACAGACTGCCTTTGATGCAGGACAAGAAATGCCAACTTAAAAATCAGATACAATTTTCCATGCTGTTATTTTCACTAACTCCTGATTCCCTAAAAGGAAACTACTGCCTAAAAATGTATTTCTTTGCTTTGTGTTGTACTTTGTCTTTTGATAAACTCTAAAATAGCTTTTTGCTAGAATGCTAAAGAGATTCTGAGATCGTAGCTATGTGGAAGATGTACATTATCACTTACTAACTAACTTGAGTTTTAAAACCAAGAACAATTTTGTAAACACTGGTTATTCTTAAGAAAGTTTGAGAATAAAAAAGGCAGGAATTTAGATATGAGCTGCCATCTTTGCTTTTTTGGGGTTTTCACTGGAAATATTTGGGTTGGAAAAGAAGCTCCCAGGAATTTTATTTGAACTCCAGGGGAAAGCAAAAGACAATTCTAGGAAGCAGCTAGAGACTCAGTAGAAGATAGTCAAGTGCAACACTTTTTCTTTTCTTTTAATAAGATATACAAGTTAATTAAGGGCAATTAGCCTAGCAGTAGGTTCTGAGGACTGCAGGGCTTTGTTTTCATGCCAAGGTTTATGTGGGGCTCTGAGAGCTGCAAGTCCTTGGAAAAGAATACCATAAACCTGATCTAACTTAATTGGTGACAAAATACAATTAACTATGGAAACAAAAATAGTAGTACTTTTTCCTTCTGTGTTTATCTTTGTTTTTAAGCTATGGCATTCATGTATTTCATAAGCAGTACTATATATTATTTTTTAATGTCATCCAGTTATATTTGTTTTCCAAAAAACAAATTGCTAAGGAAGATAGAGACATTGTGTGGAAAGACATTGCAGAAACTGCAATTAGCTCTCTGAAACACAGCCCTTTTTCTTCTCTTTCGTGAGGCTACCACACTCTTTATCTCTTTGCATCTCCATGGCTGTTTCTCCTCTGGTCCTTTATGATCCCATATTTTCCTGCTCTCTAGTGTTGTTTGGAATCATCATTGTGTTTTGGAAGGTAGACTTACTGTGAAGAATTATAGCTACTTCAAAAACTTCTGCATCTGCTTTATGTGGAGAATAAAGTCTAGCGTCAAACCAGCCATACTCTTGTGTTGCAGAAATCATCATCCACATTGACCGTAAAGTCATCCAAGGTCATAATGCAGAGCAAATTAGTGAGTTGGAAAGTTAAGTACAAAGTAAGGTCCTAGGAATATGACCTAGATACTGCATTAGAAGAGGAAAGAAAATTGGGGAGCCTGGGTGGCTCAGTTGGTTAAGGGGCTGCCTTTGGCTCAGGTCATGATCCCGGAGACCCGGGATCGAGCCCCACGTCGAGCCCCACGTCGAGCCCCCATAAGGGCTCCCTGTTCTGTGGGAAGCCTGCTTCTCCCTCTCTCACTTCCCCTCTCTCGCTGTGTTTCTCTCTGTCAAATAAATAAAATCTTAAAAAAAAGAAAGAAGAGGAAAGAAAATATGAGGCAGAAAAACAAAATAACAACAACAAAAAACTGATATTTTTCTGTATTTTGGAATTAATGATAGGGAAGAATAGATTTAATTACTTGCATATGTTCCAAATGCATTTTTGTCAAATTTTGATTTTAACAGCTGGTTTAGTTCTCTCTACATTTCTGATATCTGATTAGTACAGATTTAGAATTTATACTCCTAAAATTATATTCATGTTCTATAGTAGAGACACTTTTTATTTAGTAGTATTAAGAAACATAAAAAATTTAATTAAAAATTTAAATAAAACAGGGAATCAAACACTCTGTAAGAGTTTAAATAATTTAAACATTTTATCTTAAGATATGTAGATACATATTCATCCACCAATGTACTAATATAAACCCAAGAATTTTCTTTGGCTGTCTGGTAACTGCAATTGTAATGAATTCTTTATGTCTTTCTATAGTCATAAAGCCTAATTTCTTACTATTCCAATTTCTTTAAAGTTGAGAAAGAATTAATGATACCTATTAATCTCAGTTTTTAAATTCTTCTTTTTTTCTATTATTATTTCTACTACTTTTAATTCTTTTCTATTGCTGTCTTCCCATATTTAAAGAGGTCTTATCCATACCTAATTTATAGGAATTTTTAGTTATTTATCTTTTTCAAAATTTTTATTTAACTATTGACAGAGAGAACCACAGCTAAAAAGGGAACACAAGCAGGGGGAGTGAGAAAGGGAGAATCAAGCTTCCCTCTGAGCAGGAAGCCTGATGCTGGCTCAATCCTGGGATGGGATCATGACCTGAGCAGAAGGCAGACACCCAAGGACTGAGCCACCCAAGCACCCTTACTGATTTATCCTTATCAAGTTTTCCCAAAGCATTCAAATGGTTTTCATACAAACAACTTTTATTTATTCATTGATATCTGATCAAATTATAGATATATACTTATTCGGACTAATTCCAAACCTATGGTCAGGGACTTTGCTTTACAAAGTTACAATTACACCAACTCTGAATTCCTCTGAAAGTACACAAAAGTTAATTTCTGCTTTTTGGTGTGGCTTATAAGTAGGTATGAGAAGATTACACTTTATTATAGATTTAGTGATTTCTGATTGTCATTTTATTTAAAGCCCAACTTATAAGAACTAATTTTAATAATAATTTTACTTTATATTACTATTTTTTCCTTTTTCAGAAGGAATTCAAACATTTCAGTCACTCAAAGGTTTCCTGACTAGAAAAGTAAAAAGCAAAGGAAAACAAAACTACACACCCTACAGTGATAACATGATTAGAATTCAAATTCCCTAATAGCCTTTAAATTTGCACTATAACAATAGAACATTCTGCCTTCCTCCACCATATTTTCTATTCAACTAATATTAAGTCATTTCTGGGAGGCAAAAAATAATTTATTCAAGCATTTCCTCACAGCATGGATATTCATTTGGAAACTAAACTGATTTTAAATAGATACTACCAAAAATTAAAATGAAATAAATTATATTTTATATTAAAAATATGTTCAATTTTTTATAATTTGTTTTCTGAATTATCAGATTTATATTTAATTTCTTAATGAAACTGCATTTCAATCCATATCAAACTTACAACCTATACACTTGATTTCCTTTGAAAATTAAAACCCTGACCTAGAAAACAAGCACACTGTTCAGGGACATCATCTTGTAAGTTTAGTTGTTAGCCACCTGCTGTTCTCAATAAATCAGTCTGCAAGCTACTGATCCATGTCACAGCATTTTCGCCTATTTGTTGGAAACAATTGCCTACAAACCAAACATTTTTCCATGCAGTTTGTTCAGTTGAGGATATCCTACTTCCTTTATGTGTAATCTCTATTTATAGATTTTTACAGCAAAGTGAGTATCAATAAATATTATAATTGGGAATTGAAAATGGTCTATTACTAGACTGTTAAGTACTGTTACATTTTATAATATATTAAAAGAGTTGTTTAAAATTCACTGCTTAAACCGTATTATTTCTTATAGATACAATGGCAGAGACTTATTACAATTAGTATATTGTAAAATAATTTTGATAGTTTACATTATTTGTCTTTATGCGCAAACATTGTTAACCAGTTTTAGGTAATTAGTAAACTTTAAATAGTCCTTGAATTGGTGGATTAAATTAAAAATAATATATGAATACAATTAGTATGCATCAATGTCTGCATTTTGTGCATTTTATTAAAAAATACATCTAAATTTAGTTTTGTGCTCCTTTTTTGCTCTATTTAATGTCTCATCTATTTTACATGTTTCCAGAACAAGCTACTCATGAAGAAATATGACTAATAAACAAGTTATATGAAACTTGTAATTCTTTAAATAAGACATGTTTCTTTATAATTGATTATTAAGTTCACTCTCACTCCCTCAAGGCATTTGATACTTTTATCAATAATACAGTGGGAGGGGTGCCTGGGTTGCTCAGTCAGTTTAGTGTCTGCCTTTGGCTCAGGTCATGATCCCGAGGTCTGGGGATGGAGTCCCACATCGGGCTCCTTGCTCAGAAGGGAGCCTGCTGTTTCCCCTGCCTGCTGCTCCCCTTCCTTGTGCTCTCTCTCTCTTCCTGACAAATTAATTAAAATCTCTAAAAAAAATAAAATTGGATAAAATTGATCCATTAAAGATATTAGTATGAGGTAATTACTAGAACATGATAAACCATCTGGTGGTGAGCTGGAACCTCCTGGTACCAGCTTGTAAGAACTAATTCTGCCCATGTCTTCATAAGTCCATGTTCAGTGACAGCATGTTAGTAGCTTGGTTTGTCTGGAAATGAACTATGTCACATTTAGGATTTTTTTTTCTCCCTTTATTTTGGAAGGAGTTTAGCAGCGTATCACTGAAAACACCTGCTAGAAAATATTCTAGATCTATTGCATTATACAGACAAAATCAGGTACCACAGTGTGGAGCCACCATAAATTTAGCTTGGTTATATTTTTTTCAAATATTTATCTATCTATTTTAGAGAGAGAAAGCATGAGCTGGGGAGTGGGGAAGGACAGAGGGAGAGAGAGAATCCCAAGCAGACTCCCTGCAGAGTACAGAGCCCAACAGAAGGCTTGATCCCACAACCCTGAGATTACACTTAAGCTGAAATCAAGAGTTGGACATTCAAGGAACTGAGCCTCACAGGCACTGCCTGGAAATTTTTTAAAGCAGTACGACTTGATATTTTCAATTAAGCACCCATAGAATGATTATTTTTTAAGTTATGTGATTTCCTGTTATATTCTACTTAATAAATTTGTGGAAAATATACAGCTATATAATTGGTTGACATTGTTGGTGATCTAGAATGGTTAGATGTAAGTTAATTAGGTATTAAAAATATACCAAACATAGTAGTTTGGACTTACTTAGATTTTACTAAGCTACTTTCTTTGGCAGTAAAAAAAGTATTTAAATATATTGTTTTGTAGGTCACCCTTAGTTTCTAATAATAAAACCATAAAATTAGTCAAGAGAAGCTGTCTCTTGCTTAAGTTCCAAGCATACCAAAAACCTGTTTCAGATCCCTAAAGTCCAAATAAAAGACAAGGGATGGGGAGGGCCATAAACACCTGTCTTTCCTTTGATATTTATAGTACATTTCTTCAAACCCTGCCTTATGATGTCAGTGGCGCTCCGAATATATGACAGCAAGAGTAGCTGAGGTTCTGAATTAAGTTCACAAGACTCAATCCATACTCTCCATATCATGTGTGGAATGTAGCTGATTTATTAGTATTGGTATATAATACATAGTCATATACTTTATAATCTACTTGCATATTTTGCTTATATTTTATATTATGTACTACATATTTATATAACATGTATTAGATATATGTGTACTTGCATATATACTTTATAAATGAGCAAATAAGCAACCAGGCCTATATTGAAAATGTAAGCTATTTTTTTTTCTGATAAATATGCAAGTTTAGAAAGTGTGAAGACTTTGGTTCTGTTCTCTCAAGGGCAGAAGGCAGCCCAGGAAAAAAAGTAGGTCATCTTGTCTATATAATATGATACAGAGTAGATTAATGATTAGTAGTAGAAGAGCCAAGACTAAATTATACCTTTTTGTTTTACAGTATTTGGGGATAAAATTTCAAGGCTTGTGATGAGAAAAATGCACTTATTTTTCACAGTATGATATAGGTGTGAAGACCAGGTTTCAAATCTCAGCTCTGAAATTAGTAGGAGGGTAATTCAGAGAAAATAATTAACATTTTAAACTTCAGGGCACCTGGGTGCTCAGGTGGGTGAGCGACTGCCTTCGGCTCAGGTCATGATCCCAGAGACTCAGGATCGAGTCCCACATCAGGCTCCCTGCTTGGCAGGAAGCCTGCTGCTCCCTCTCTCACCCCCCCCCCACTCTCTGGCTGTGTTTCTCTCTGTCAAAAAAATAAAAATTGTTAAAAAAACAAAAACAAAAACAGAAACATTTTAAACTTCAGTTCCCCATCTGTAAATTGCAGAGAAATTTCAAGGTTGGTATGAGGGTTTTCAAGTTTTTAATGTGCATATTGGAGAAAAAAGCAGTGCTTTTAAGTATTAGGTCTGGGCTATATAGTTTGTTGTGGAGCAACAGAAAATAGGCAGACAGAGATAGAGAACTTCAGATAAAAATTAAAAATTAGGGCGCCTGGGTGGGTCAATGGGTTAAAGCCTCTGCCTTCGGCTCAGGTCAAGACCCAGGCCCACAGAGGGCTCTCTGCTCAGCAGGGAGCCTGCTTCCTCCTCTCTCTCTGCCTGCCTCTCTGCCTGCCTGTGATCTCGCTCTGTCAAATAAATAAATAAACAATCTTTTAAAAATTTTAAAAATAAAAAGAACAGATGAAATTGACTATTTAAAAGGTGAAGACGCTAAAGGTATGTTTGGTCATCAGGAACAGAAAATTTTAATTAGAGCAATAAAATTCTTTTCTATGGCATTTATTAAACCTCACATTTTTAAGTCAACTATGGTTTCGATTCAAGCTTTCGCTAAATCAGAGAAGAATCTACAGTGTACCTAGTTTGGGCTTCTTTTCCTAGTATAAACCTGACAAAACAAGCTTCACAATCATCAGTCACTCATATCACATGTGATCAGACTCTGTCCTCATTCCAGATTCTAACATACATGACAAATCTGTACTTTAAGAAAAGGATATATTAGCAAGGATCGCCTAAATCATGGACCATCTCTAGCAAAAGTAGAGCTCTTGGTTCAAATTCTCAAATAGAACAGGACTAAGAAAAGTGCTGCTTTGTAATGCTGACACACTATTCTATAGTAAAGTAAGTCAGGAGTAGGATTGGAATGATGACTGAATTTGGGCTATTCAGTGTTTTTCTTAAAGTTTGTTGATTGATTGATTAATTGATTGATTTAGGAGCTTGCACACAAGGAGGGGGAGTGGCAGAGGGAGAGAGAGAAGCAGGCTCCCCAAGGAGCAGGGAGACTGAAGCTGGGCTCAATCCCAGGACCCTCGTATCATGACCTGAGCCAAAAGCAGACCGTTAACCAACTGAGCCACACAGGCACCCCTAGGTCAATCAGTATTAAGGACTGAATCACAAAAGGACCTTTTTTTTTTTTTTTAGGTCTCCTATTAATCTAAGATTGGTATCTTCCTCCTTTTAAAAAGGTAAGCAAAGAAAAAGAATTTCAAGAGTGGTTATCTTTTTGTGCTCCAAGAGTTTACCTGGGGAAACAAGGCTATAGAGAAATGGTAAAGTAGAAAGTTTTAATTTCTTGTAATCCTCACACCCTACCAGAACCCTGATTTTCCAGTAATGGGCCACTCTGAAAGGAAGTCACCATCCCTAAACTAAAATAGAATTATAAAATTCTAGTACATTACTATCTGCTCAACTCATTCTTGTCTGTCAGTACTGGGCCAGCAAAGCAGAAGGATATTCCCTTGCAATTAGATAATGAAGATGTTCCAAAGTGAATCAGAGGCACATATGGTAGGTACTGAGTTATGTAGCCTTCTAGTTTTCACTTAAATCATGTAGAAAATCCTATGACCATTCCATTTTCGCAGATTAGGGAAAACTTAAATAGATTAAACTGTACATGGACACTTACTTGGCTGATGATTGGTAAAATAGGGCTTGAATCTAGCTTGTTAGTTTCCAACACTTTAGCACTGAAAACTTCTGTCCTATGGCTTTCTCATAAACACTGATCAGAAGGTTAACCATGCCTTAGTCCTGTTCAAAGTCTATTGGGCTTTTTATCTTAAAATGTGATATCTTATTTCCATGCATTGTCCTAAATTCAGTGGATTCTAAGTGCAAGGATTTTATTTTTGTTGTTGTAGAAAGCACATTTATTTATTTACATTTTGAACTCTTCAATATACAAAAATACTTCATGTAAATCACTTCCCATGTGGTCAGAGATTGTGTGTTCTTTTACTAAACATTGCTAGCATGTAGGTGCATGTGTGTGTGTATGTGTGTGTGTGTATATATACTTATTTAAAATATAGATATATTAATCAAAATAGGCTATTTGAGGGTATTCTATTTGAGCAGAAACCTATTCAAACTTTAATCATGGAAATTTAGATAAATAGCTCATCAGTAAATGGGTAATAAGTGAAATAAAGAAACAATATGTGTCTCTGCACTCTTGAAAGACTTTTATTCTATGGTCTATCAAACATTCCAGTAATTTTTGAAGATCTAGCACTAGAAATTTTGGAAAATCTTAAAAAATCTTGAGACATTACTATACCAGGGTGAGGCCTATCCACATATTGTAACCATTATGAAAAGGAAGATTTTAAAAAGCGGGCAGAAATATACTGAATATTAAGCTGGTAAATAATGCAATCATAACAATAATAATAAACAGATAAAACCAATGCCAAGCACTAAAAGAAATGAATAAGAATAAAAGCTAAATAAATGAAAAAGTACTTTGAAAACCAAATTTTAAAGGAAGATAAAACTCCAAAATCAGTAAAATATTAGCTACATGAAGTTTAATCTTGAGAAAAATAAGTTTTTATCTTAGATACCTATTATACACATAGACATATAACATATATATAACTATGTGTGCACACACACACCTATACATACATATAAGTATAGAATATTTTCTTAAATTCAGCAAAGTTATTTTTCCTCCCTTTGTCATATTTCTTAGCTTTTTAGGGATAATGTTTATTCTTTTGAATGTAATTGACTTAAACATGTTTAAAGATAGCCTACCAAGTCAATATTTCTTTTATATTTTTCTTTTTTTTTTAAAGATTTTATTTATTTGACAGAAACACAGCCAGAGAGGGAACACAAGCAGGGGGAGTGAAAGAGGGAGAAGCAGGCTTCCTGCCGAGCGGGGAGCCCGATGTGGGACTCGATCCCGGGTCTCCGGGATCATGACCTGAGCCGAAGGCAGTCGCTTAACCAACTGAGCTACCCAGGCACCCCCTTTTATATTTTTCTAAATGTTAAAACACTTTGAGATTTGTTCATTTGGTTTCTTCTCACCAATATTTTCTTCCTATCTACTTCATTTCCATTGTCTCTGGAAAGGTGGAAAACAAAGCTAGAGATAATATTCTGATCCCATTTTCTTAAACAATTTTACATTGATTCAAAGTAATTTTTCTATTTATTATCCAATTGACAGGTTTTTGTTGCTAGAGTGTTTTCCTAGTGTATTGTTCCTCCGTGGTATTTGTAAGCCAGTTCTCAGCCACTCCCATCCTCATCTGTGAAGTTCTTGTACAGAGTATCTTTTCATTTTCTGAGACATATTAGGACTTTTAAATGATAATATCTTTTTTTTTCACCACTTAAGAATGCTAGTCCTTTATTCCATTCATCTGTGTTTGTGTGTTGTCAAATAACTATTCAACCACTTTTGTTTTCCTTAATTGACGAAGTTATGTGTGCATGTGTGTGTGTAAATCTACACATATAAATGCACATATACAAATATATATCTACACACATATACTCCATATCAGACACTATGTAGAGTTTAAAAATGTAAGAAATACTTATTAAACATGTAATATGCCAGAAGATTACTAAGCCAGGAACTGCAAATATGTAAACTGCTGTTAAGGAAACATGATAACCTATTGCCATCAACAATTTCTAAGGACAAAAGTGTGTAAAGGTTGACTAAAATTACAGAAGAGGATGTTTAACTTAGATGAAGACAAATTATCTCAACCCTAAAATTACTGAAGAGGTAAGGACTCCTTAAAAATTCTATGAATATATAACTTTAGGTTGAAAAAGACATTAATTCATTAACCGTCAAAATATTTATTTATTGATAAATTGGTACACAAGTATGAGATTCTGGTGTTAATGTCACCAAAAACAATAATTGCATTACTCAGACAAAAGAACAACCCCAGTCACAAGACCATCAATATTAACAATCCATACTGAAGACACAATAGTTGAGAATTGATTAAATTGCAGAAGAGAGATTTAAGAAGGACCCAGTCTTTAAAGCTGTTGAAGTTCTTAAATTTATATAGTTTAAAGCCTTGAAACACATAAAATGTATCCTAACTGGATATGGTATTAGCACAGTTCCAGGCAAAGGGACAATGAGATATTTCTAAATTCAGAGAAAATGCTGGAGCAGGAAGAAACGCTCAGAAGTCATCTGATTTATATTAATGCTTTTCTAATATATTATAAAATATTTCTTATGTTTCCTTCTTTTCTAAATTGAGCACCCAAGAAAAAAGTGGTAGCATTAATTGATATTTGGTGTATTTATGGTTTAAAAGAATTGATATATGTGGCTCCTTCACTTGAAGATAATAAATGGCCTCAGTAAATCTCCCATAACACTATCCTAAAATCACCAGGGGCAACATTCTGCTTCAGTGGTTTAAATATACCCTGGTGGTTTAAAACATAACTGCACTTTTCTCGACACCTAATTGACTTCAAGGGATTGACTTAGGCACTTTGAATACAATTTCATTACTTTAATTATTGTTCAGAGAGGTGTTCAAAAGTTTTAAAATAAACTGTTCATATGAAATCTCACCTCCAGGGAAAAAACATTCTATCTAAAATAAGATTTTTTAAATAAAATTCCAACTTTACAGTAAATTAAGAAGAAAATTTGGAGTGACTTTTCAGTAATCTCTACTGATAAGGCTTATCTAGTGAAAACAACCCTTACTTTGAAATAATAAAAGAGACTTGGACAACTGAAATGATGGTAATCATAGCTAAAATGCATTGGGCACTAAATATAGGCCCACACTGAGCTCTTCTGTTTATAATTCATATTTCCATAAGGTTGGCATGAATATCATGTTCATTTTATGTATGTATGTATTTATTTATAATATACTTATTTATTTATTTGAGAGAGAGAGAGAGAGAGCACCAGAACAGGAGGTAGGGAGGGGCAAGGGATAGGCAGAAGTTCAAGCAGACTCCACACTGAGGTGGAGCCCCAGACAGGGCTTGATCCCATAACCCTGAAATCATGAACTGAGTGGAAATGAAGTCCAATCTTAACCAACTGAGCCACACAGGTTTCTATATATCGTGGTCATTTTAGAGATGAGAATAGTAAAGTATGAAGAATTTAAGTCCAATGCCACACAGAAAGTGGTACAGCTGGTACTCAAAGTAAGATTGGTTGTTCCAGTGGTTTTGATCATCACAGTAATCATAAAATCATGACCAAAATATTGGTAATTGCAATAACAACACCATTTACTGTTTAGCAGGTGTGACACACTCCTATTTATACATTACCTGATCTAATCAATATAGCAGCCTTCATCTCTCCATATTTTTACTTCGTCTATAGGAGAAGACTCACTTCCCTTAACACTATGTATTATTTTTTGAGAATGCCTCTACAAAGTAGCACATACTGGATGATTTAAACAATAGAAATTTATTTTCTCACAGCTCTGTAGGCTAAAAGTCTGAGATCAAGCTGTTTGCAAACTTGTTCCTTCAGAGGGCCATGAGGAAGAATCTTGCCCATGCCTCTCCCCTAGCTCTCTCTAGTTTCCTGGCAATCCTTTATGGTCCTTGGCATGAAAAGGAATCACCACCTCTTCACATGGAATTCTGCCTGTGTGAGTGTCTGTGCTCCAAACCCCCCTTTTTATAAGGATACTATCATATGGGATTAGTCTATCCTAATGACCTCATTTTAACTTGATAACCTGCAAAGAGCCTTGAAGATAATAAATGGCTTCAGTAAATCTCCCATAACACTATCTTAAAATCACCAGGGCAACATGAAATAAGTTCACAGTCACAGGCTCTGGGGTTAGGATTTCAACAACATAAATTTGGAGGACACACAATTCAAGCCATAATGCATGTCTTGGACTCCTTTCCACATATTTTTAATTCTCCTGTATAAGAGAAATGTTGCTAATATGATTAGTGAGACCCAGCACTATTTATTGGGCCACTTCTCAACAAATGGCAAAGTAACTAACTTAAGGATCCAAAACCAATGTTCACACACTCCCTATTTCCATACAGTAAACACACCTAGGCCTGAGGACTGGGCCAGCATACCCTTGTGTGTCTGGTTAGAAAAGTCAATTGGCATTCTTCCCCATAGCAGCATTTTATATTACAGAAGTACAAGCTAAGAGTCATGTTAGACTCTTAGAACTAAGCCTCCTGGGCCAGAAAAGTTTCCTGTTAAAGCTCAAAGCATCTGTCTTTCCCAATTGTTAAAAAGATAACATAGCGCATTTTCTATTTGAGTTTTAATGACTCTGCTATTAATGGCTTTGTGGCTGGCAAATCCAGAGGTGAAAAAATGTGAATGGAAAAATTCTGGCAAGAAAAACCCACTATCTAACATTGACAGATCTGATGTGGTTGTCACTACTAATGATATTTACTTAAGGCAAGAGTAACTAAGGAGTTAAGCAAAGTCTCAAGCAAACAACAACAAATGACAAGAGGAGGAGTAGATAAGACAAAGGATTTTTTTTAGGTATATATTAACTCCCTTCCTCTTTGTCAAAAGGACCAAAATAAAGTAAATTATATTAAGTTCCCTAATTTGCTTCAAAATGGGCTTTGATTTTGTACTTTAGAACAGGCTATTTTAAACTTGGCATACGCTTACAATGACACCTAGTAGTTCAGAGTATAAATATATGCCTAATCTATTCCAGGAAAGTCGTCTCCTCTCACAGTGAAGGAAATCAGAGCACAGCAAACGTTTGGGTCCCCCTGTTTGCAAGCTTGGAACACCATGCTCTTCTCCACTTCAGTGCCCACTAAGTTCTAATGCTATCCTTGTCTGCTTTATTTTATGTTAGTACTATGAGGCTTAAACTAAAAATAACTTATTTTAAATTCCATGAATGTAAAACAGTATTTATTTTGAGAGCTAATTGAAATTAAATCACACATTCGTATCTTTTTTGAGCCTGCTAGGATTCTGTTCAGCTCTAGGGGACAAAACTCTGACTTACAGTGGACCTAATGAATAGGAATATATTATTCTTACACACAGCAAGATGTCCAGAGGTGGGCAGTCAGAGCCAATATAATCGCTTAAGTTACCTTTAAGAGTTTTGCACTCATGGAAGCTCCAGATTTCCCAGTAGTCCTGCCCTTCAAGTACAATGAAGACCATATTTTCTTGCCCTTTTGGGGGTAGGCAGGGCCATGTAAATAGTTCAGACCAATGCCTGAAGAGCAGAAGCTTTGTGTCATTTTCAAACTAAGATAGTGAAGAGCCTCTTCATGACCTTCTTCACCTCTCTTCCCTCCCTAGCCTAGAAAGCCCTGCACTGAAATTCCACATACAAGATATCAAGAGATTAGACAGCTGAATCACTGTTTAAAAGGCAATTGCCCTTTAGAAGATCTGAACTACAACTGGCTTTCCTTGAGTGAGAATTAAACCTTCGTTTATTAAACCACTGAGATGTCAGGGTTAATACTGTTTCACTCCTCAGCCTAGATCCTGACTGAAATATAATAATGGCTTTGGTCATCATGCTTGCAGATAACTACCACACTTTCAGCCATTGCTATCATCACACTTTGGGCAGAATGGCGGGAGGAAGATGGAGGGGAAATAGCCAAAGGAAATCCTACCTCAGTATGTTTCTTTTCAAATTGCTCTCCAAAAGTCAAGCTCAGTAACTTGTACATAAATGACACTGGCCAAAATTTTTGGCTATTACAGTTGCCTAGGAGTATTGGAAGGTAAATACTCTGCCATCCCTCAAACTGGTAAGAAAGAAGAGAAAATTGGCATCCTCTCCTTGCTTCCATAAAACCTCCCTTTCTGGGTTCTCCTTTTTCTCTTACAGCTTTTTACATTGTTCCTTAATTTCTTTTCCTGCCCACATCCCAAGGTTCCTCCTTCTTCTCTCTTTGCATTATTCCACTCATGTACTCCATAGCTTCCTCTTTCATTCCCTAAAATTATTCTCAAATTCTAAACCTCATCTATCAACTATTCCTTGTCTTATCACATGGAAAATCACAATTTAAATATGTGGAATAATTAAATAAGAGGAATACCGTTCCTCCCACCACACTCCTCCTTTCCCCGTACTCCTTATTTCATTTAGAATCAGAACACTTCGACACATGCTCAATTGCACCATCTTGTTCCTTGCATCATACTTCCATTCCAACCAATTTACAAATGCCACCCACTTCCAGCTAAGTTAATTAAAATCATTCTTCTCATCCTCGTGTGAGTAACTGGTTCTTGTTCTTTTCATCACTCACAGGGCCAACTCTTAAAACTTCTGAGCTGATATCCTTGCCTACATTCCCTGCATCCTCACTCAACAGACACCATGATAGTTCCATTTGCAAGTTTAATTATGTTAACTTACCTCTTTAGAATCATCCCATGTTCCCATTCCCCAGTTAACCTTCAGAATAAAAGTCAAATGCCTTAGTAACATATACCAAGATTTCATAATCAAATATTATCCCTGGAATTTTCACTTTTCCCAGAATGAAGAACATACTATTGTTTATCCATATGAAATTTCTGGGGTTCTTGAGAATTAAATACTATTTAATTTCTTGGGATGTTTACACTTGGGTGCTCATGAGTCTGTCTCATTTTTGCATATCTTATACATAGCAGATGCACTGACTTCCTTCTGTCCAGATTATATTTTCAAGGATTTTTTTAAAGATTTTATTTATTTATTTGATAGAGAGATAAATCACAGGTAGGCAGAGAGGCAGGCAGACAGAGAGGGGGAAGCAGGCTTCCTGCTGAGCAGACAGTCCGATGTGGAACTTGATCCCAGGACCCTGAGATCATGACCCGAGCCGAAGGCAAAGGTTTTAACCCACTGAGCCATCCAGGTGACCCAAAGTTTTGGGGTTTTTTTGTTTTTTTTTTTTAAATCACAACCTTGGAATATAGAATTAGTACTTTTTTTCCAAACAAAGGAAAGGATGTGGGCAGGAAAAGAAATTAAGGAACAACGTAAAAAGTTGTAAGAGAAAAAGGAGAATCCAGAAAGGGAGGTTTTATGGAAGCAAGGAGAGGATGCCAATTTTCTCTTCTTTCTTACCAGTTTGAGGGATGGCAGAGTATTTACCTTCCAATACTCCTAGGCAACTGTAATAGCCAAAGGATATTTCCTCATGGCCTTGAAAAATAGACATAGAGTCTTACTCCACCGGAATAGACAAGAAGTTCTTACTATTCAGTATAAAAGATTTAGGTTTCCTCAACTCAGAGTTTCACTCTTAAAATGGGACCTACTCCACATGCAGCAATCACTTCATCCTCTTTCATGTCACCCCATGGGAAATGGAGCAAGGGCAGCTGGCACAAACCTGAAGTTCACCATGTTGCTGCACCATGATTAATAGTCCTTCGGATTTGACCTAAGTGTCTTGTGTCTTCTCTTGCATCTTTAAAAACATGTCATCTAGGTTGTTAGCTGACAAATAGGATACAATTTCTGACCCCTCACAGTTCTTGACAGTGTCATCCCGAGGGAATGTTGCCTAATTTTACTTCCTACAGCACCCTAATTTTAAACTTTGCTGTGAAGCTTCCCTTATATCAATGAGTCAGTCTCTTTTTCTTATATTGCTTCAGATATGCTTTATACATATTTTTAAGAACCTCTCATGGATGACTTATAAATGTTTTCCTTGCCAGACAATGATTTTCTTGCCAAATATTATGCCTGTTTTTCACTGAATATCCTAGATACTACCTGGTATGTAGTAAACACTAGATGGCTCCCTCTTAAACACATAAATTTATTGTTAGATTAGCTTACATATACTTTTTCCAAAAGGCGAAGTGAAGTGCACACACGCACAAGCATACACACACACACACACACACACACACACACACACACAGTATCTGGCCTTCTATTAGTCTTTCATCACCAATCTCTTTTTCCTACATGAACTCACACTTTAATCTCACTGTTTCTCTAAAATTGTAATGCATTATTAATTCCATCTCCTTAAGTTGCCTGTAATTATAATTGTCTTTCTAAAAAAGAAAATGCAACAGCTGCACCTACTCTGAAAATGGATCCTTGGAGAATATAATTAAGTTATTTCAATTTGGAAACTGAATATTATCAAAAGCTATGGGATGTATAACCTTAAGGCAGACCTTTCCACCAGGTTTTTAATAGTATGTCATTTGCAGAAACCTAGATAACTAGAAAATTGGAATGTAATTTTTTTGCCTATTCCAATCAGAGGCTTAATAGATGGAATTATGCATCATAGAATCGTGTATGCTGTAGCTGGAACATCTGGTAGGCCATACAGCTAAAGAGGCTAAGACTATGTGTTTAATACATGATGATATACCTTGTAGCTTTATTTACTTTGTTTTATAGCTATGGAGTGTCTTTATAATCCATGAATAATATTGCTTGTGTTTCTTAAGCCACAAACCTAATCTGAAAAGAGACCAGTGTAAATTTCTAATTTCTCCAGAAAACTCCAGCTCAGGTCATAATCCCAGAGACCCAGGATCGAGCCTCCATTGGGCTTCCTGTTCTGTAGGAAGCCTGCTTCTCCCTCTCTCATTCCCTCTGCTCATATTCCCTCTCTATCTGTGTTTCTCTCTGTCAAATAAATAAATAAAATCTTTTAAAAATATTTTAGATGGTCTTCTTTAATGTAATATTTAAAAAGGGCACAAATGATTTTGTACAAATTATTCCTTCATATACAAAAACAGAATTATTATATAATTGGCAATTATTTTAGGAGAATGAAAATAGCATTTAATGTTATATTTAAACAGTTCGATTTTGTTAAAATTAGCTTACATATACTTTTTCCAAAAGGCAAAGTGAAGTGTACACACGCACAAGCATACACACACACACACACACACACAGAGTATCTGGCCTTCTATTAGTCTTTCATCACCAATCTCTTTTTCCTACATGAACTCACACTTTAATCTCACTGTTTCTCTAAAATTGTAATGCATTATTAATTCCATCTCCTTAAGTCGCCTGTAATTATAATTGTCTTTCTAAAAAAGAAAATGCAACAGCTGCACCTACTCTGAAAATGCATTATTATTTATTATTATTATTTATTTCTTATTACTTATGCCTTATAATTTTATGGCTGAATAGATCAGTGTCTGGCTCAGTGAATGGCGATGAGGCAAGAGTTGTCTCTCAGTAAAATTCAGGCCAAATAAAGTTTTATTTCATGAGCATACCATTTAAGTGTTACTAACACTTGAAAAACAGAGATGAGATCATCAATAAAAATTGCAGCCTGGCCTTAAAAGCATTATTTAATAATCATCTAGAATAATAACTACTGATTGCATGCATCCACCTAAGACAAGCAATCACTTACTTTGGGGAGGAGAAAACATTATTCATTTTAAATCACTATTTACCTTGAACTAAATGTTCTCCCTTTATAAACTATTAACCTGGTCTTTCTATCTATCCAAATAAGCTAAGGATACTACCTCTTACCTTATCAATATTTGAGCATCTGAAATGATCTAATAAAACCATGATAAATATTAAATATTTCATGCTTAAAATTACCATGAAATAGCTTCAATACACAAATATAATCAATAGTACCAGATCTACCAGAGGCTGGGATAATTCACTTCTCACCAACAGAGATACAAAATATTAAATATTTGAAGAGCCTGACTGAAGATATTATAGTTACACAACTATGAAACATAAACTTTCTTTTGATTAAATCTCCAAAGACATAAGAAGAACTGAGAAATGCAAAACCCAGAACAGTAAATCCTATGGCTAAGCTTAACCAACAATTTAGTGGTGGAGCTAGCCCATGTTGTACATAAAAATGCTTCTTATTCTTAAAAATATTTTAGATGGAGGGGAGCCTGGGTGACTCAGTTGTTAACATTTGCCTCCAGCTCAGGTCATAATCCCAGAGTCCTAGGATCGAGCCCCACATTGGACTTCCTGTTCTGTGGGAAACCTGCTTCTCCCTCTCTCATTCCCTCTGCTCATGTTCCCTCTCTGTGTTTCTTTCTGTCAAATAAATAAATAAAATCTTTTAAAAATATTTTAGATGGTCTTCTTTAATGTAACATTTAAAAATAGAAGCTGAACACATTTTATCTCATATCCTCAGTTACAAAGGAACGTATAGTGGATTTCAAAAGAAAGAATGAGGATAGAAGTATAAACTGTGGTTACAAATGCAGCCAGTGTTTTTTGTTTGTTTCTTTTATATGGGTCGATCTGGGGAGACAATTTCCAACTATGTCACCACAAGCACAAAGATATCAAAATTTTAGTCATCTGATAATTAACCATTTATTCATCAAGATATTGTTTGAAAAAGCTGTTGTAGTATTTTTAAAGTGGCAAAGTCATAAAGATGAAGACAGTTTCCAGATATTAGGGAGGGGCCATGAAGAGAGTCGGAGAGAATAAAAGAGTAATAGGGTCGGCCCTTTTGATGGAACTGCTCTGTTGTTGCCTGTAGCACTGGCCACACGAGTTTGCCACATGTGATAAAATTACATGAACTAAATGCAAAAAAAGTATACACACACACACACACACACACAGACATGAGTACATGCAAAACTGGTGAAATGTGAATAAGTTAGATGGATTCTATCAAAATGAATTTCCTGCTTGTGATAGT
Organism: Spilogale gracilis; assembly: GCA_004023965.1. Taxonomy (NCBI): domain Eukaryota; kingdom Metazoa; phylum Chordata; class Mammalia; order Carnivora; family Mephitidae; genus Spilogale; species Spilogale gracilis. The sequence goes on along the minus strand of PITA01000423.1, from coordinate 66,778 downwards.
GTACTATATAGTTACACAGAAAGTTAGGTAAATGGAGTGAAAGCCATATGTAATTTCTATATTATTGCTTATAACTAAATATAAATCTACAATTATCTAAAAATTAAAAGTAAAACATTAAAAAGCCTTCACACAGTGGACTAAATGCAAGAAAAGATGAAAAATCAGTCCATAAACAAACTTTAAAAACCCATCATAGAAGTCTGATAACAGCAGATCATACAAGAAGCTGTAAAAAATACTTCCAAATGATGAAGATTAACATCTAAGGCTTCAAACATGAGAAATGGTATCAAAATAATATGGGTTTTTAGAGAAGAGGATTATTTCATGTGAGAGACAGTGTGAAAACGAAACATGAGTTGATTTGTACAGCATATTTAAAGAAAATAAGTAGGGGCGCCTGGGTGGCTCAGTTGGTTAAGCGACTGCCTTCAGCTCAGGTCATGATCCCGGAGACCAGGGATCGAGCCCCATATTGGGCTCCCTGCTCAGCAGGAAGCCTGCTTCTCCCTCTCTCACTCCCCCTGCTTGGGTTCCCTCTCTGGCTGTGTTCCTCTCTGTCAAATAAATAAAATCTTTAAAAAAATAAAAAATAAAAAAGAAAGAAAGAAAGAAAATAAGCAGATTGTTTTAAGGCTAGTCAAACATTCTCACAGTAATGATTAAAATTTGAGAAGTAAAAAAGTATCCAGGTTATGTAGGCATCTGTATGTCAACCTAAGGAATTTGAAATTATTCCTGAGGGCAAGAGTGAATCAAGGATTTTAGTTAAGATGAACAAAATGTTCTAACATTAATGACAAGAAGGGAATAATAGAGTTGGGCTATTGGAAAATGCCTTCAATAGACAACAAAGACCAGAAATGAGGAGGTTGGTGTGACATCACCAGGGACACCAAGCAAGGAAGTGCTATGGAAGAAATGGCAAAGGGTACATCAAATGCCTGATGACTTAGATACTAGGAGGGGACCATATCACAAGTCAGAAATACCTGAGGCTCAATCTGAGAGTTATAGTATTTTTGACATAGAAGAGACCACTGAGGATGCTTGTTCCCAGCACAAGACCATGATTTTGTTTCTGTGATACTTAACAGGAGTTTCCAGAGTGAAATATAGAAGCAAAATCTGGAGCAAAAGTAAAGGGAAGAGTGTGAAACTAGGAAAGACATTTCTTTACTCATCAAAAATAACTTTTTAGTCACATGGGTATAATGTGAGCAGAAGAAGACCATCCTAGCCATGTCAGGGCAGAAACAATAAAATGCATTCAATGCAGGAGCAGGACACTATTCACAGTCACACAGGTTGTATAGTGCAAATAGTGCACAGCACTCAGCGGTGCCATTTCACATAGACTATTGTGTGATAGGAGTCTCCTGGGGTTGTACATTATATCACCTGCACAGTTCTACTTGGTGGTTCTTGGGGCTAGAGGATATACTCTTTTGCCCCCAGTGCAGATCCCTTTAAGACAAACTGGAGTTCAAAGAGAAAGATTGAGTATTTTCTCACGGTACCAATTCTCATAAACATCCACTGCCTGGTGCACAGCTTCTGTTGTATAAATAAACTCAGTAAGTTAAACATGAAATATGTTCCTTGTCCTAAAATATTCTTACATTAAAAATTATAAGTTAAAAAAAAATAAAAAAAATAAATAAAAAAAAATTATAAGTTAACCATATGAAAATCCAGCCTACCTTTCCCTAAAATACAGGAATATAAATCTTAAATTGTATCATAACTTCTTAAATTTTTATCCTTATCTTTAGTCATTTCACTTTTGTATAAATTTGATGAGTTTAATAGTTTCATTTGCGATTAATTTTTGGATGCTTATATTGGTGCTTTTAAGATTTATTTGAGGGGCGCCTGGGTGGCTCAGTCGTTGAGCCTCTGGCTTCCACTCAGGTCATGATCCCAGAGTCCCACCTCTGCATCAGGCTCCCTGATCAGAGGGAAGCGTGCTTCTCCCTTTATCCCCTCCCCCTGCTTGTGTTCCCTCTCTCACTGTGTTACTCTCTGTCAAATAGAAAAATAAAATCTTAAAAAAAAATTATTTGAGAGAGAGTGTACACGGGCATACACACACAGGAGCAGAGGAGAGGATCAGAGGGGGAAGGAGAGAATATCAAGTAGCTCCCTGCTGAGTGCAGGGCTCCATCTCAGGACCCTGAGATCATGACTGAAGTCAAGACTCCAAGCTTAAAGGACAGAGCACCCATATGTTGACTTTTATTTATTTTTTAATTAATTAATTAATTTTTAAAATAGGGATCATTTGTACTTTTTTAAAAAGATTTTTTTTATTTATTTGAGAGAGAGAGTAAGAGAGAGCATGAGAGGGGAGAAAGTCAGAGGGAGAAGCAGACTCCCGGCAAGGTTGGGACCCTGATGTGGGACTCCATCCTGGGACTCTGGGATCATGACCTGAGCTGAAGGCAGATGCTTAACCAACTGAGCTGTCCAGGTGTCCCATATGTTGCCTTTTAACAAAGGTGGAAGTATTTATTATAAAGTCCACATTTTATTTTCTTTTATCTCTTTGGAGAAAACTAATTTGAAAATATTATGAGTTAGCTAAAAGTAGTACAACATTTTCTTATTTTATTCAAAATGTAAGGACTGGATAAAATCCTCCTATGAATCCCATGTACATATAAATGTAGAGAAAAGTGCTTACAGAATACCTTCAGAATCAGACTACTGTATTCAGGAAACCAAGCCAGGGCTCCTGGAGCAAAGAACACAAGGAAGATGAGAGTACTAGTTCATTTCTATCTGTTATTCTCTGAAACCACCAAGATTATTGAAGCAAAACCTGCAAGAACATCATTTGTTTCAAAATCACTTTATATTTTAGCATAATAGAAATCCTGCTTTGGGCAGGGATTATTACAAATTTTTAGCAACTCCAATACAGGGGGGAAAGTATATTTGAAAGTAATTTTTTGTTATTTATCTCTTTCTCAAACATTTATTATTCTTAGTTATCTTAAGCTATCCTTCAAATTCAAATATGAAGCAGAAGATTGAGATGGTAAAAATAATTTGGAATTTCTCAGAATAAATACCATTACTCAATACATTCTAGGTTTAAAAAAAGTATTTTGTCAAATATATTCTTGGTAAATTCTAAGATTAGCAAACTTAAATCCTTATATTAGTATAAAACGTACATTTATATTTCTACCACAGATAATCTTAGTTCCCAAATGTTCTTGCTGACAATAGATAATGGGCAGAACAATTTCCCCTAATATCAAACTTTGATTTTTCTTCCATTCAGCTTAGTTTCATGTTTTTATTCTGTAGTAAAGAGAATATTATATATATAGTCTGCCAAAATTTAAATTCTTACAAAGATTGCACTTGACATAACATAGTAAATTTAAAGGGATTGATGCACTAGAGAAAAATTAAAATTCTTTGAGTGTTAGAACTGGAACTCCAATCTTTTCTACAAAATTAGATGAAGTCAAATCATGTGGATATGACATAGCTAGGGAGTGACACACTAGAAGGACATACTTACTTGTTGAAGTAAAATTACTGAAGGGCTTTCCCCTTCATTATTAACTTTTGGCGTGCTTTTATGAATCACTGAATCCACCACTTCAGTTCTCTGTTAAAAGATTCTGACTGCTTGAAAACTTGCGACAAGACACTCTGGTTTAAAGACACTATTGTAATGAAACTTGGATTAGTTATCCTCCCAGTAATATAGATAAGGTCTTAAAAGTATTTAAAATTTGCAAGAAACTGCCTTGGTATTTTTTTTTAAGATTTTATTTATTTATTTGACACAGAGAAACACAGTGAGAGAAGGAACACAAGCAGGGGGAGTGAGAGAGGGGGAAGCAGGTTTGTGGTGGAGCAGGAAGCCTAATGTAGAGCTTGAACCTAGGACTCCGGAAAGGCAGACACTTAGCGACTGAACCACCCAGGTGCCCCTGCCTTGGTATTTTTAAATGTTTTCCTTTCTCTACATTGTACCAATTCCAGGCCCAGATGCTCTATTTCCAGGGCTGCATAGCATCTTCTGCCTCATTCAGGAAGATCTCTTCTCTCTCCTATGGGTAAGACCAGGGTCTTATGTGGTTGGTTTTTTTGTTGTTTTGCTTTTTTTTTATTTTGTTTCTTCTCTCGACATGGTATCTGTCACATATACTGGATGATGTGTGCCAAATGGACTTCAGTACTTCTTAACTAAAACACTTTGTCAAACAACTCAACTACACCCAGGAAAGAGTCTAAACTAAAATCCCATGACAGAATGCATAATTAAATCATACCAAAGTGCCTTCCTTACTGGAATATGGTCAAAGAAAAGTTCTGAAGCTTCTTATTATTTGGAAAATACATCAAAACAAACAGCACCTGAAACGGATATGTCTATTCAAAACTATGCCTACCATAATTGTTTTAATTCACAAATATTGATTATGCAACTGGCATGCATTAAGCACTGAACAAGGCAATACACATAGGAATGAATAATTTTGTCCCTCAAGAACTGTTTAGTATAAGAGAGACAAAAAGTCACTAATGTAATGTGATGAGTACCATAATACATGTGTACATGAAATAGAATGGAAACCCATATAAAGAAGTCATTAATTTGTTAGGCACAGTAAGAGTTTCTAGTACTATGAATATTTTCTATACAAAAAGGAACTGACCAGGAAAAGAATTACATGTTTCTTGTTAGGTTTACAGAAGAGCCATTTCCCTAGGTATAGTTTCTATCCAGACAAACTAAATTTGACTGAAACAGATAACATAGACCATGTAATGTACATCTTTCCATTCCAAGTGAGAGTCAACAAAACAAAAACCCATGATCATATCTGCACATTCCAAAAACCATTTCTTTCCATCTATATCATTATTTCTGTTATTTTTCAAGCAATGGGAAGAGAAAATGTGTAAAATCTAATTTTCTACCTTCCAGTTGTCTGTGATAAGAATCAGAAAACTCAAATTTCATTTCTCCCACAAAGATCTTATATAATGGAAGGAGGAAACATAAGTAACTCCACTATATATTTTTTCATATTGTTTCTGTGTCCTCTGAATCCTTAAACAAGTTTTTCATACTGTATGAAACAGTTTAGCAAACAAATTACTGAAAATCAGGGTTAATTTATTAATTTCCCAAGCATGCTATAATAAAATTCCATGAATTAGGTGTTTTATTTTGTTTTATTTATTTGAGATGGAGGGGAAAGGGGGCATGAGCATGGGGAGGTACAGAGAGATAAGCAGACTCCTATCTGAGCAGGGAGCCTAATGTGAAGCTTGATCCCAGGTCCCTAGAATCATGACCTGAACCGAAGCAATAAGCCATCCAGGTGCCCCAAGTTAGGTGCCAGAATTTTATTGTCTCACTATTCTAAACATGAGAAGTTGGAAATCAAGTGTCAACTATGCTCTATCTTAAGGCTCTAGAGAAGTACTCTTCCTTGCCGCTTTCTAGCTTTTGGATGGTTGCTAGCAGTCCTTGTTTTTGGCTTGTAGATGTATCATTTCAATCTCTGCCTCATCATTACATGCCCTTCTCTCCTGTACCCCTATATACCCTAATTTTTCTCTTCTTAAGACAACTATCAATGGATTAGGGTCCATACTAGTCTAATCTGACCTTATCTTGATTGCAGGAACAAATATTGTTAAAATGTCTATACTATCCAAAGCAATCTACATAATGTAATCCTTATCAAAATGCCAACAGCATTTTTCACAGAAATATAACAAATAATCCTACAATTTGTGTGGAACCACAAAAGACCCCAAATACCCAAGGCAATCTTGAAAAACAAAAACAAAATCGGAGGTATCACAATTCCAGACACCAAGTTATATTACAAAGCTGTAGTAATTAAATAATATGGAACTGGCACAAAAACAGACACACAGATCAATGGGACAAAATAGAAACCCAGAAATAAACACATTGATTATATGGTCAATTAATCGTTGACAAAAGAAGAAAGAATATGCAATGGGAAATAGAAAATCTCTTTAACATGCAGTGCTGGGAAAACTGGACAGCTACATGCAAAAGACTGAAAATTGACCACTTCTTACACAATACAAAAAATAAACTAGAAATGGATTAAGAACCTAATTGTGATATGAAACCATAGAAGTGCCGTAAGAGAGCACAGGCAGCAATTTCTCCCATATAGGCCATACCAGCATCTTTCTAGGTATGTCTACAGAACCAAAGGAAACAAAAGCAAAACTAAACTATTTAGACTACATCAAAATAAAAAGCTTCTGCACAGCAAAGGAAATAATCAACAAAACTAAAAGACAACCTACTGAATAGGAGAAGATATTGCAAATTAAATAATCAATAAAATGTTAGTATCCAAAATATATAAAGAATATATATAACTCAGCACCCTTAAAAAACAACCTAATCTAAAAATAGGCAGAAGTCATGAACAGACATTTCTCCAAAAAAGACACCAAGAAGGCCAACAGAAACATGAAAATATTCTCAAAAGCTCTTGTCACCAAGGGAATACACATCAAAACCACAATGACATATTATCTCACACCTGTCAGATTGGCTAAAGTCAGAAACACAAGAAACAAGTGTCCGCAAGGACATGGGGAAAAAGGAACACTTGCCCACTGTTGGTGAGAATGCAAACTGAGGGGGCCACCGGGGAAGACAGTATGGAAGTTCCTCAAAAAGTTAAAGATAGAACTATCTTCTTATCCAGTAATTGTACTAGTGGGTATTTAACCTTTACCTCCCCGAAGTTAAAAATAAAAAACACTAATTCAAAGGGATATATGCATCCGTATAATACAGCATTGTTTACAATAGTAGAGATACAGAGGCAGTCCAACTGTCCATAGACAGATGAATGGATAAAGAAGATGAGTGGATAAAGAGATGTGTGTGTGTGCATATCTGTGTGCACGTGTGTGGGGAGTACTATTCAGCCATAAAAAGGAACAAAATCTTGCCATTTGCAAAAAACATGGATAGTGCTAAAGAGTATAATGCTAAGCAAAATAGGTCAGTCAAAAAAAAAACTAATACCATATGATTTTACTCAACCAAAACAAACGAGACAAAACAGAGATAAAAACCAAGACACAGACTCTTAACTACAGAGAACAAACTGATGATTACAAGAGTGGAGGTAGGTAAGGGGATCAGTGAAATAGGTCATGGGGGTTAAAGAGTACATTTATCACGATGAGTGTTGAATAATGTATAGAATTATCAATCACTATATTGTACACCTGAAACTAATAAAAGACTATATGGTAACTATACTGAAATTAACATTTTAAAAACTTTAAGAAACAATAATCAAAAATATGGCTTAAAAGACTAAAATAAAATAAGTTATAAAAATCATTTCCCAATCACAGATTCTTTAGAATTTAACAGCTAATACAGTTGAGGTGTTTTGTTTTGTTTTTCTCCATCTCTACAACACCAATGGTTTAAGTTTACTATTTCCAGAGAAACTACACAACACATTCCATACCAGGAGACAAGGATTCAAAGGGAGAAAAGTTTTTGTTCTTTTTCTGAAAATTTATCACCTGGTTAGAACACAGACATGTTTGTAACTTTCTTTGATACTCTGTATATTACTCACACTGGGATCACATGTCAGGTGGAGATAAACTTTTCAACCACTGAGACAAATATTTCAAGGCAGATTTCAACAGATTTCAGTTGCTCAAAATTTTCCCACATGACTGGATCAGGGATTAAATTTCAACCGGGCTGAACATATATCTTAATAGTGAACTTTAAGCATGTCTTTTCTTCAATAACTCCCTGAATCATGAGTCTCTGAGGAAAACTCTGGATGTCCTATTGTCTTGCTTAGCTACTTCTACTCTCCCATCTCACTATATAATTTTCATTCCATATGACCCTTTATTCTTCCTCTGCTCTTATGTTGCTTTATTTTTGGTCATTAGTATTACTGAAACAGTTTAGTTATCTTTTTTCTTCCTCCCTGCCAATGTTTTTAATGACAAGGGGATGTTTTTAAATAAATTTATTTATTTTTATTTTAAATATATTTATTTGTTTATTTTTTAATCTATTTGTTTAACCACTCACTCAGCCTAAATAAAGCCAAGTGTTCCTCTAAAGTGGCTCTTCTTTTTCATTTCTCCAAAAGAATTTTTGATTGGAAACATAAATTACATGCTCCAGGTAATAAAGTTAATGATATATTCAATACTGACATATCACCTTCTATAAAATAAGTCAAATACACAGTTATCTTGTTGAATACATAGATGGACAACTCCTGAAGACATTTGGTCTCATAAGAGATAATGAATGGAAATTAATTATAAAATATCCATTAGTTTCAAATAGAAAACATGTTGAATGTTATTAAAATTGTCTGCTTTGGGGCACCTGGGTGGCTCAGTTGGTTAAGCGACTGCTTTCGGCTCAGGTTATGATCCTGGAGACCCGGGATTGAGTCCCACATCGGGCTTCCTGCTCGGCGGGAGGCCTGCTTCTCCCTCTCTCAGTCCCTCTGCTTGTGTTCCCTCTCTGGCTGTGTTTCTCTCTGTCAAATAAATAAATAAAATCTTTAAAAAAAATTGTCTGCTTTATGTAGTTTAGTATAAGTATGGCCCAAATAAATCTCCATGGCTTCCTTTATTAGACCCTTTGTAATTTGACTTTGACTTTCCCAAGGGTCTTTCAACTGCTATCTTTTGAACTGAAAAATCCATATCTTTTTGCAAGATTCATTCTCTGTATTGTTCCATGCTTAATCCAGGAAACAAAACAAAACAAAAGAGAAAAAGAAAACATCTGCCGTTCCTAATCAATAGGACTACTGACACTACTTAAAATATGTGGGTTAAGGTAGGAAGTTATGTTGAAGAGAAAGTGAACATTCAACCAAGATCACAGTCACTGAAGCAGAGACAGACATTGTAGAGAAGTGTGACTTACAAGCCAAGTTTTGTACTGCTCAACCAGCAGGAGGGAGTTGAAACTAGGTTTTAAGATTCAACTTTCATGTTTTATAAAGTTTCTTTGTAAATAATTCTATATGTAATGGCTAATTATTTTAGTCTCTATGGCATCAAAGCACTTTGGGGAGAAAGATTTACCACTAAGAGTTTTTGAGGGATATAAAACCATTTGCTGTACAAGAAAAATTAATCAAGTTAGACCTAGGTGAGTTTCATAAAAATTATGTTAGAGGATGAAGAGAATTATAGAAGGTAACTTTTAAAAACAATAACTAAAGCAAGACTTGTATTTTTACCTTATTTAACTAGAATAAAATCATCAGAAAAATATCCTGTGAAAATGAAGAAATCTGACATATTTCAAAGTTTATAAAAAAAACTCAATCTATTTGTGTTTTATAAATATATATACTAGCATATGATTACATATATACATAAATATCACTAAAACCTTATACTCTATCACAGATTTTTTGAATTCTCAATTATCATTTGTTTCTTTTTATTCAAGCTCTCAAGAATAAATGGCTTATACTCATTCAGATATAAAATGTACTGATGTTTTCTTTGGGTAAATACCTAGTAGTGAAATTATCAGATCATACGGTATTTCCATTTTTAATTTTTTGACTATTTCCTTTCTTTCTTTTTAAGATTTACTTATTTATTTGACTGAGAGAGAGATAATGCATGCACAAGCAGGGGGAGCATGAGAGGGAGTGTAGCAGGGAGCCTGATATGGGGCTGGATTCCAGGCGCCCCACTCCCCCTTTTTAAAGATAGATAGATTTATTTATTTATTTATTTATTTATTTACTTACTCATTCATTCATTCATTCATTCATTCATTTATGTATTTATTTGACAGTGAGAAACAGAGAGAGACAAGCAGAGAGGATCTCCCAACTGTTTTCCACAGTGACTAACCAATTTACACTCCCACCAAGTGTGCACAAGGGTTCTTTTTTCTCCAAATCCTCCCCAACTCTTGTTACTTCTTATCTTTTTAATTCTGGCCATTCTGATGGGTTGTAAGGCTGTATCTCATTGTGGTTTTGATAATGTACAGAGCTGCTGAATCCCTTTGTGGTACACCTGAAACTAACAACACAGTATGTCAACTATACTGAATGAATGAATGAATGAATGATAAAACCAGTGTACTTAGAACACACAAATTCCATCAGAAATAATTTCTTTCCCTCTCCAGGCTGTGTTCCACCAATACCTTCAACCACCTTCTCTACTGTCCTAACATCACATGAACCAGCAATGACATAGCCTGTATTTTTGTACTTGCATTTAAGTTGCTAAGTAGTGTTATAAAAATACGCAAGTTCATCAACTTTGACACTACAAACTTATTTTGTAAAATTCCAACTGGATCCAAAACACTGACCATCAATCCTACAATTTCCCTAGTTATTTGTGGTTTTTTTTTTTGGGGGGGGGTTGTTGTTGTTGTTTTGTTTTCACATTGTCTATAGAAGATATTTTATATAATCCCACTCTCTTCAAATATCCTAACCCAATACCTCCTCTCACTTTCAGCAGATGACCTTGCCTCTTCCATCACGGCAAATTAGAAACTCAATCCTTCTCTTGAGATAGAAATCTCAATTTCTGTTTAGTCACATATGAAGGTAAACACAGATACATTTGTTGCTTCATACTTTTCTCTTGTTAAAATGGAGTGGTACTGCCTCCTGGCTAAGACTGAGTCATAGGTTAATTAATTATGAAATAAATAGGACAAGCACTAGAATTTATGGTGATATTCTTTAAAAAAAGAAAAACTAGATAGGGTCACCTGGGTGGCTCAGTCTGTTGAGCATCTGCCTTCAGCTCAGGTCATGATCCCAGGGTCCTGGGATAGAGCCCCACATCAGGCTCCCTGCTCCAAGAGGAGCCTGCTTCTCCCTTTCCTTCTGCCTGCTGATCCCCCTGCTTGTGCTCTGTCAAATAAATAAATAAAATATTTTTTAAAAACAGATGATGAGAATAAGCAAGAATATTGGAGTTTGGAGTTTCAGAGTTGTGGCTCTGGGTAAATTCATAAAAGTTTATTATTAAAGTAGAGAGGAGGTAAGGAGAACAAGGGATAATGAAAAAAATATACTCGGACTTCGTCATGGATAACAGAGACAAACAAGACAGTGCTTGATTTCTATGGATTAAATAAGATTATGAAATTACTTTACATTTCATATACTCGAGCTTTAGTTTACCTTTAGAGATTTGTACAGCTTTGCAGTCTTTATGAAAAATCATAAAATAAAAACAGTGTAATCAGATGTGACATCTTTTCCCTTCGAAGTTAAAGCATATCTTTAATTAGTGCCTTCCATAATTAAAATATTTTCTTTAGTTAAATGAGTGTCTTAAATTTAAAAACAGATTAGGTACTCATTTACTTCCATAGATTTAGGAATACTTTGAAAATGCAAGTTATTTAATAAAGATGTAACCATGAATTTAATGTCTGGTTATTAAAGGTATAAAAACATCACCAAATGATTTTTCTTTTCCACACTAATAATTAGAAGAATAACTTCAAATTTGTCATAAAAAAATCTGGATAAATGAAAATTAAATATCTTTATTTTATATATAATTGTTTATGTCTAAGATATGAGATACATCTAACAACAAATGGTTTTGCACCTTAAAAAATCTAAGATGAAATACTTTAAGTTTAAATGGAACTGTATTGTCATAAACCTTTGAAAATGCTTCTCTTGGGGCACCTAGCTGGCTCACTTGGTTAAGCGTCTGCCTTCGGCTCAAGTCATGATCCTGGGTCCCGGGAATGAGCCTCACATTCAGCCCCACATCGGGCTCCTTGCTCAGTGGAGAGACTGCCTTTCCCTCTGCCCCTCCCCCTTCTCATTTTCTCTCTTTTTCTCTCACTCTCTCTCTCTCTCAAATAAATATATAAATAAATAATGAAATCTGAAAAAATGCTTCTCTTAGAAATCTCATATTTGTGTTAATTCCTCTTTCATATATTGTAACTTTGTTGTAGCATCTTTTGTAACTTTTTTTCATGCATGACCAAGATTATATACATCACCTCTTCCTGCTGCACTGCCAAATGGTCTTCCTTAAGGCAGAAAAAATATATTTAAAAGTACTAAAATGGTAGATTAAACATACTAGGCATTCTCTGACACCTGGAATAGTTTCTAATCTTTAGATTAAAATTATATTTAAGCATCACACTGATCTAAATAATAACTTCAAACTATATTTAAAAGTATTAGTATACACTATAATATTTGTATGTTCAAAGTCTCATGTTTTTAAAATATTTGACTGATATATTGTGTGTGTGTGTGTGTGTGTGTGTGTGTGTGTGTGTGTGTGTGTAGAAAGCCCTGGTTGTATGCATAATAACAAAAGGTACTTTTATCAAAAAGTACACTGGAGCAAGTAGTCCAGGACTGCAGTTGTCACTTTGAATCCATATGCAATATACACACTGAGTCTCAGTTTTCATCTCCCTCAAAGGGGAAAACAGAGCAGCTGAATCCTTAAAATCCCTTCTGACTGTAATATCTTATCACTTTATGAATGTCCTATTTAATTTATCTAAAGAGAATCAAACTCAATGGAACACTAGATAAAGAAAATGTGGCATATACAGACAAACATGAACAACATGGATGAACCCTGAGGACATTCTGTTAAGTGAAATAAACCAGTGACAGAAAGACAAGTTCTGCATAATTCTGCTTATATGAACTATCTGAAAACAGTCAAATTCATAGAAGCAGATTGTAGAACATTTGCCAGGGGATGGGAGAGGGAAAATGGGAGAGTTGCTACTCAATAAGTACAAAGTTTCAGTGACTCAAGATGGATAAGTTCTGGAGATCTGCTGTAAAACACTCAACAGTTAATAATGCTATATTGTGCACTTAAAATTTTGTTAAGAGGGCAGATCTTATGGTAAATGTTCTTACCACAATAAAAGAAGGCAGTTCAAAATTATAGGATCATAATAGATATTAATCAAGTTACTTTACGCCTATGCATAAGCAGCTATATATACAACCATAGCTTCATTGCATATATGAGCCTAATGATTGTCAGAGGAGAGTAAAAAGGAACACCTGTTAAATAGGATAATATCTGTATTATTTATTTTCACAGAATCAAGATTATAGTCAGTTTCATTTGGTTAATTCATCTTGTTTAGACAATTTATTAATCAACTAGCACAATCTTTGTGCTATTCATTACATTCATGTATACCAAATACATATGTGTATTATGTAATTAGCTTAATTAGTTTGATGTATCATGTTAATTTGTCCTTCAAGTTTTTGAGTGTTTAGAAATATTTTGGCTCTGTGGGATGCTCACAGGATGGTTATATGACACAGTTACAATATTGATCAAACTAAACATATTGTCTTTAATTTTGATAGCAATGCATTGGAATCACGTCATTTATAGATTTCCTAATTTCATGCCTACCGAGTGTAAGTCATCAGATTTGTGTGGAAGCTGGGAAATCTGCACTTTAACAAATACCATCAGCAACTCTGATATAGATATTACAAACATGCCATTTAAGAAATACTACTAAATGCGGAACTATCAGCACACTTGTAAAATATACACATATATAATATATATGTCATATAAATTTCCCTGACTTTAACCAATACTTCATATTTTAGGATTTCCAAATTCTTTCTACCTCAACCTATCTGATAATAAGTTACAATTAAATAATATAAATATTAAATTAAATGTAATACTAAGTTATATATAATATGTTATATATAGTATGTAATAATATTATATTTTTATAATTTATGTCAAGATTAAGTTACACATTTCCAATTTCAGAGTGGGGGGGGGCATAGACATGTTCTGTTGGAATCCTGCTTAAACTTCAACAATACACCCTACAAAACAAACTCATTTCTCCTCTGATTCTAGTATACAATTAACTTGTCTTCCAGACCTTTCTATTATTATGCCTTTTCTGTCATCTAATCTGAAAAATTATAATTATTATATAATATTTTATTACATCTGAGATATTTTGTCACTCATTCCTCTTGGTTTCAGTCTTTGAGAATGATCATTTCCTCTTTTATTTCAATATGTACAGTTTCCAAGTGGATTAGACTCCTCTCATAAAAACCCCTATTATGGAATAGTCCCCAAACTGTTTAGACCTCTTCATTTTGTTGATCTGCCTCTCTCTAGTGTCGGTGATTTTTCCCACCTTCCTTCCTTTCACAAACATATTTTAAAGGGAGGACGACTTGTACTGCTTCCACTTCCACTTCTCTTTATCCCAACTCTTCTCCCCACTCTCTCCATCACTAATTTTTTTAAAGATTTTATTTATTTATTTGAGAGAGAGAGAGAGAGTGAAAGAGAAAGCATGAGTGGGGAAGAGGGGCAGAGGGAGAGGGAGAAGCAGGCTCCCCACTGAGTAGGGAACATGCACACATTCCTCCAGGGCTCTATCCCAGGACCCTGGGACTGTGATCTGAGCTGAATGCAGATTCTTAACTGACTGAGCCACCCAGGCACCCTACCACCACCAATATTTTTGCACTCTAGGGGTCATTTCTCATTGACTCTACTTCCTCCTTTAGTCATATTTCTTTGTTCACCTTTGCTTGAAAAGTCCATGAAAGGTTTATTTGTACTAATTGTATGCAATTTCTTTTCTCTAATAAGCTCTTAAAACCATGCCAATAAAATAGTCAACCACAAAACTCCTTTCATCACAGTAACCAATGACTTCCATATTATGAAATCCAATGATCAGTTCTGAAGCTCATCTTATTAGCTGATCATCAAATTTGACACAGTTGATTAGTTACTTCTTCCTATGTTTTCTTCACTTGACTTTCAGAGAACCATACTTTCCTGGTATCCCTCCTATCTCATCAATTCTCCTTCTCAAACACTTCAACTTGTTCTTCCCAGTTTTCCTGACTTTTGAAATGTCCCAGAATTCAGTTCTTAGCCGTTTCCTTTCTTTTCCATTCTTTATTTGTTTATTTATTTATGTATTTATTTATTTTAAGATTTTATTTATTCATTTGACAGAGAGAAAGACAGCAAGAGAGGGAACACAAGCAGGGGGAATGAGAGAGGGAGAAGCAGGCCTCCTGCCAAGCAGGGAACCAGATCCCTGGACTCCAGGATCATGACCTGAGAAGAAGGCAGACACTTAACGACTGAGCCACCCAGGTGCCCCTCCTTTCTTCTTTTAATTTAACAATCACTTCTAATTCTAAATTTCCAAATTTAGATCTCTATCCCACACCTTTAATTCTTAACTAAGACTTGTATACACCCAAGTGCCTCCTTGAAATCTTTGCCAAAACCCTTATTAGTCATCTCAAACTTAACATGTCTAGAATTCAGTTCCATATCATCTCTCCACAAGTTTAATCAAGTCCTCCCAATATTAGTGGATAATTCATCCTGTCAGGTCTTCAGAAACCTTAGAACTATCCTTGCTTCTTAGAGCTATTGTTCCTTCTTCTTTTTCTTGAACTTCACATCCCATCAGTTAGGAAATTCACTTAACTTTATATTGAAAATCTGAACATTTGCATCATCTCCACTGCTATTTGATAATCCTAATAATTATAGTGTTTTACCTAGCTTATTGCAAATAATGTCTATTTTTCTACTTTTCCTTCCTGTAGTTTGTTACCCACAAAGTAGCCAGAGTGATCTTTTAAAAAAGTTAAGTCTGGTCGCTTACGTGCTCAAAACACTTTACTGTCCCCTTTTCACTTAGACTAGTATGGGTCTTAAGCCAAGTATGGGTCTTAAGCCAGGTACCATTAATTATCTTTCTTTTCTATCACTTTCACCCATGCAATTCTTTTGCAGCCATATGACCTAGTAGCTATTTCTTTAACAGAATGAGCTCCACTCAGGATTATGATTTAGCTTTAAATTCATTTCTGTCTGGAATGTTTATTGCAGAGATCTCTGGTTGGCTAATCCCCTTCCTTTAAGACTTTGCTCTAATCTCAACTTCTCAGTTAGGTAACCTCCATCATCCCACAATTGCTTTACTGATCTTTCCTACCCTATTTCACCTTTTCTTTCTTATCACTCTCTAGACAGACTGTGTCATTAACTTACTTATATTGTTTATTGTTTATTGTCTTTTTCCCCTAATAGAGCATAAATTATGCAGAAGCAAGCCTCTCCATTACTTTGGTTGTTGATGCCCTTAGAACAATGCCTGCCATGCCATAGAAATACAATAAATAATTCCTGAATGAACCCAGAATGAATGGAATTTTAGTAAGAATCAAGAGATTAAGTTGGAAACAATTTTAAAGAGGATCTAATCCAAGTCTCCAACCAAGGCTTTCTAAATAAGACAATAACTAATTATTTCCAGCTTCCTTGCCCCTGTTGTAACAGCTAAGCACGTAATGCCGAATGCTATGGGAGTTGAGAGAAGGCTTGGATATTGCAAATGAGGATACTGACACTAAGCAGATGACATAACTTACCCAGTTTCATCTACAAACCAACAGTCAAAGCTGAAACTGGAACTTAAGTCTCTTTGTGCTATATCATTTTTCATTTCACAGCAATGCAATCAGTTGACATTGACCAGGCCTCATAAACTTTTATCATCCAGTAATAATTGACTGGATTCACTGCACTCCTGTGGGATCGCACAGTGGTGCTGCTAACTGTTGTTTAACAAATTAGAACTTACTAATTTACAATCTACAGCTTGCAAGAAAAGCACTGGCTGATAGTACTCTCTGTGTTGCACCATCCTTGGGATGGCTTGGTCAACGTGGCCAAGTCAAACACAGGCTACTCAAGGCTTGCTTCACTGCCTGAACTTTAGGAACAAAAGTAAAAATACAGTAGCTAATGGCAAGTCCCCAGTCCCTCAGCGAGGGACCTCAAGTCAAAGGAACCATTTGTAATTTTAATGAAAAGAATGTGAATGTCTCCCTTATTCACATTTCTCCTTTGAATTCCATTATGAGTTGGAAATATTATATGAGCCTGGGTGGCTCAGTTGGTTAAGCCACTGCCTTCAGCTCAGGTCATGATCCTGGAGTCCTGGGATCGAGTCCCACATCGGGCTCCCTGCTCCGCAGGGAGTCTGCTTCTCCCTCTGACCTTCTTCCTTCTCATGCTCTCTCTCGCTCACTTATCTCTCAAATAAATAAAAATAAAATCTTTTAAAAAAAGAAAATATTATATGAATAATGCATACAGAAGAACCAATGCAATAACATCTGAAATGTAATTTCCCATTTTCATGGCCATGACCAATATATGAAAACACTAAAGGATTTAAAGGAATTAGAGAGCCAGGACAAGACTTAAATTTTTAATTATTCACAGATAATTTTATAAAAAATTCCATAACTAATACTATTAAATGGAATACTGCTTTGTGATATTGAAGTGACTAAATACAGTATTATTAATTTAAGACATGTATCTTCAAACTGTTATTTATGGAAATATATTTTGGGCATTTGTATCCCTTCCTTGAAAAGTGCTAAATGAACTTATTAATGCTCTTTATATATATAATATGCATATATCATGTACATATATATGTTGCAGGATTATGACAGGTCTACCTAAACATTTACTGTAATAGCAATCTGGACTCCTGGAACAAAACTGAGGGTTAGAGAAGGGAGGGGGGTGGAGGGATGGGGTAATTGGGTGATGGGTATTGAGGAGGGCACATGTGGTGATGAGCTCTGGGTGTTATGCACAACTAATTAATCATTGAACACTACATCAAAAACTAAAGAATATGTTGGCTAATTGAACATTATAATAATAATAATAATAATAATAATAATAATAACAGTAAAACAATAAATTTCTCAGTTATTGTTTTCTTCCTAAAGAAGAGGAAATAAGTGAAGTGTCCCAGTGTCATTTAATTAGAAAATTCAGACAAGAGCAATTTGTGGATCTGATGCTATTATTGGACAAGCTACACTGTTCTAGAGACTCAGAAACATTAAATAGATGTTCATATAGAAACATACTAAGAATGCACAATCTGAAAAGAAGGTGACTACATAAATAGGGATATTATGATCCCCAGAATAAATGTGTTAGTTTCTAGACCAAATGCGTTGGTTTCTAGAGCTCAGTGGTAACAAAGAAACAGATACACTAAAACACTGTTTCCTAATTTCCTTTCTTATCAAATATGTTGGGAGTTCATAAACTTAGATTTTTTAATGGAATCACTTGCATACCAAGACAGTATAATTATTTGAAAATTCTTGGCATTATTATCCACCTTGATAAGACTCCAATATGTATTGCTGTAGAAGTAGCAATTTCTAAAACAAGAATTTTTGAATTCTCTAATATTTTAAACCTGGATTCTGCTGGCTTTCATTGCACTGGGGCATGAAATTACCATGGGAAGAGTTAAAGTTATGTAACTCTGAGTACTGACAGCCTGAGGGTAGAAGAGAAAACAAGCAAACAGAAAAACAAAATGGGTATAGCTCGTGTGTAAGTTTTGCCTTACTTTCAAAGGAATGTATTAGAATGACAGGCCCATATGGTACTTTTGGTAAATCCCAGAATATTTTTTTTAAGCATTTACTCAGTGTCCTTTCAGCAGCACTCCACAATATTGTCTCCTCTTTCTTCACACTTTCCTTTTCTGATCAATACCTTATTCCTCCTGCCTCTCTAAATGCACTTCCTCTGTGCCCTTTGCTGTGGTAATTCTCCTAAACCAGGGTTTTATATGCCGCCCTTGGTGCACAGACTCAGTCCTAGTTCCCTCTCTTCTCATTCCAACGTGTTTTTAACTAGACAATATTGTCGATGTCTCTTGGTTCATTTACCTTACGTATCAACTACATCTTATCAATTATACTTCGATACTGAACTCATAAACCACATAGGCAGCAATAGTTGTCATTACACAGCTTTAATGGATTATCTCAAAGTGATCTTAAGCTAAATAGTTATAAAAAAAAACAATTCTTAATATTCATAGCATTCCCTCTCCAAACTTGACCTTCCTTCAACAATTTGCAAATTGGTGAGTATCTCTACTGGCTTTATCAACTTGTGCAAGTCAAAAAATGATGTTTTATTTTAACATCACCTTCCTTATCACTCCTCAATCCACTAGAGTCCTTTTCATTATGCCTCCCTAAATACCCCATAACTAATTCAAATTCTTTACCTCCATCAATACCATGCTAATCCAGACTACCACGATTTTTCTCTTGGATTATAGCAATCACCTCTTAAGTGATCTTCCTACAAGGAGTCGAGCCACACTTCAAAACAATCTTTGCACTTAGTAAGAACCATCATTTGAAAATTCAAACCCCTTCATGTAATTGTTTTTAATAAAACTCTTTAATAAAGTCCCTCTGTTCTTATCAAATCCTTTACATGGCTTAAAATGCCCATCCTAGCTAGTGTTTATCAAATGCCTTATTATAATGATCTCATCATTCTTCACTCAATTACTGATCCATAATCTATTTTACACTTCAATCCTGTCAGTGCATTCAGATTTTTAAAACAGACAATGAAATATTTTCTCCAAAAAGTATTATACCCCAACAATATGTTCCAAAAACTCTGCAGTTGCCATGAAATCAAGTCTTGAACTCTGTAAAAAGCAGACCATACTAACCCAGGTCATAACATTTAATTTTTGCCTTCAGATAACAGATTAAATAAAAGATCTATCTATAAAAACAAAAGCAAATTATTTCCCATACTATTCAGTTCATTTGAAAGGAAACACCAACTATGGACTGACGTGCTAAGAACATAACTGTAGATTACAATAGAAACAATTTTTCTTATACAAGTTGTGCTTAAGACACATTAGTTTTCAATGTCTTATAATTAAATATTGATGGAAAATTCCGTCTTTCGGAATTCCAATCTATCTGATGTATTGGCACCCTTATCTTCAAAAATACCTCTTAGTTTGACAGTTGCCCTTACAAATTTCCTGTGACTATAAGTTCTTTTAAATAACTAAACCTTTAAAGGCCCTTATATAGCTGTTCTTCAATACCCAGTCAAGTCTTAGGCAATGACATCAATGCTAGGTTAGCATAAAAACTATTTTCTTACCATATTGTAGGTGGCTCAGAACCTTCTATTTCTAAGTAATCATACTTTTCTTCCATTTGGAAATCAGTAAATATGAGTGAAATTGTGTCCCCAGGCTCTGCTACAATGGTCCAAGTGCAATCAGCATTGTTATGGTACTCATTAGGAAAACTAGGGCTTGAAATGATGCCGCTGGACCCTCTCATCGTTCCTCCACATGCATCTTCAGCTGTTAAAACAAGGACAAGATGTGCAGTTATAAGTCATCAAGAAAAATGCCATTAAAGCAACTTTTTTAACAGTTCTGGATAAAAAAGGTAGTCCAAAAATTGTGACCCCAAGTACATATTATACTAATAAAGAATAAAATGAGAAGTACACGAAAACATTTTAAACACATATATAAATATAAACCACATCTTGACAACTTTATAACCATTGTTGAAATAGCAATGAAAATAAGTAAAAATCTTAAGTTGTATTAGATCTTAGGATAACAGGACCAAGATTTCTTCTCATTGATTAGGGGATGAAATGAATAAAACAAAACCAACACTGTTCTTAAGGTCTATTATGGGAAATCTTTAATCAGTTTGTACATATTCATGGTAGGGCTGAGTTTTGTTTTTATTTTTTTTAAATGTAGGTATGTATGAAATAAACAAATTAAGAGAAAATATAATTTTTGTCAGTGGCACTTTTCAAAAGCTTTTGAAAGTATTTGTGAAATTAAACTTTAAATAAAAATACATTGGAGAAGGACACCTGGGTGGCTCAGTGGGTTAAAGTTTCTGCCTTCAGTTCAGGTCATGATCTCAGGGTCCTGTGATCAAGGCCCGCATTGGGCTTTCTGCTCAGCGTAACTAATATATGTTTGGTAATATATTCCCTGTAACTCCACCAAATAATGAAAACATATTATTCTAGGTACTTATGTGATATATGTATGTACAGAGTTAAAAATACATTTTTACTAGCTTTATATTAGAACCTATGGTTCCCACTTTCCAAACAGGGCTCATAGGTTCTCCACAAGTCTACTCCTGGCCAATGGTGTATGCTAACAGAGGGAATACTTGATCATATATGTTTAGTGTGAGATGTGTAAGATAAAGTTCCTTATTTTATAAAGACATTGAAGCTAGAAAATTTGTCTTAATGTAACACTGTTCAGGACAGTCAAGTTAATGGATTAATAGTTTACTTGTACAGTAAACTGTCTCAAGATCTAGTCAGTTGCCTTGAGACACTCAGAAGTTCCATCAATTTAAATCCAATGTTAGAGGAAAAATTTTGGCTGTATAATGACCAAATATTATTTTATGTAATGACTTATACTCCATAACTTTAATACAGATGGAGAGCATCCTGTTTAACTCCATAATGGGCCAGGAATAGCAAGATGCTTTGGTACCAGGAACATTATTACTATACTATATACATTAAATAACATTAACTTCTGCCTGTCACTCTTTATCCATTTAACTCTATAATTTATAACCTGAAAGCAGAAGTTTATTACTCTTAAAAGATACTTAAATTTTATCAATCACTACTATAAAAGTTATATTTATTTTCATTGCATGCCCTCTCTATATTTTTAAGTTTTGGGGGGTAATTAAAAAGAGTATGTGGTCCTGTCTAGTCTATGAGACATATTACTACAATTTTCTTGGCAGAACACACAGTGCCTTCCCTCAGTATCTTAACTTTAACTCTGGTAAGCATGTCCTGCTCTCCTCTACCCTGACCCCAAACTACTTCTACTCTTTATCTTCTCAGTACCAACACCAGGATTGAGTACCACTTTGGAAATCTAATGTTATACTACCATATATCTGTAGTATAACTAGTACACAACCTATTCAAACCACAGCTCTATGAGCTATTTATTTCCATGTCTCTAGATACAATCCCAGACAAACATATATTTCACTTAACATTAAAATTTTTTAAAGTCTTTTTTATTCAAAAATCTCAATTCATTGATTAATATGTCTAGTGCTAGGCACTCACAAAATAATTGACTACATTGGGTTAAGGTTTTTTGCTTTCCTTAGTTTGGGCTTGTAGCAGATGGGGTAAAGGTAAGGCAGAAGAATGAGCCCTTCTTCCCTGTTTTCCATCCTAGTATTTTTGTTCATATACCCTTACTCACTGAGCATTATGTGATTCCTCTTGGAGTTGGGTGTAGAAGGGAACAAGGGACATGAATCGTTTTACTTTTCTGACAGTGATTTGGTACCATTGCCAAGAATTTTAGCAGATGATTAAAGAATGATGGTTCTTTTGCTCATGAACCTTTATGAGATCCTCAGGGGTATCCAATTCAGTTCCCTTGTTGTCAGGGAATGTGTCTGGCTGCCTACATTTCTCTCTCACAACACAGATATAGAACAGTTTACTTCCATCTTCTTTCCAACTATGTCTCCTTATTCTTCCAGGTGAGCCTCTTGGGAAGGTTCTAAGACAATTCAAGACCAGAACTCCCTCACAATGTATTTGGTCAAAGGAGAACATTCCTCATTTATTCATCCTCTGTGGAAATGTGGTTTCTTCCCAATTTCAGCCTTATGGCTTTACCATCAACATTTAAGTATTTCAACCATGGTTTAATGATAATACACTGTGTCCCCAAACCTACAGGATATATAAATAAATTTCTCTGCACGGTTTCCTTGCAGTTCCTCAAGGCAAGCTCACAGAAAAGAGAAACGAAACTCCTAATATAGGAAATGGATCACAACTTGTAGAATAGCTCTCTCTAGGGAAATATTTATTCTACAGCAAAATAAGCTCAACTTGAAAGTATGAGTGACTTGTACTTGAAAACAAGATGGGAACGTAGATCTTTCCACACTGAAACCAATATTCTTGCCAATTCTCATACCTAGTTCTTTGTTCAGCACTCTTGTTTATCTTTTATCTTTATACAGAGACTTTCATAGAATCAGCATCTGACAAAATTTTGGAATAGGTAGTTTGCTTTAAATATGGGTTAAATATATAACAGTTTGGCTACGTGCCCTACTTAAATGCTATGATCTTTGTATTGTGCTTTGGCCTAGATTTAATGTAATATTTATAAAAGCCAATATATTTTCTCTAATCATAGACTGTTTTAACAGAATATATTTCATAAACTAAAATTTTTATTTTATAACAGAGTTGGTACTGGAAGGCAATATTAGAATAAGCCATGAAATCCTTAAATCCAGCGCTAAACTTTCTCTGCTGAGTAACATTGCCTGATCACTGGTCAAAGTGAGTTGGTCTTTGAGTTCATTCAGCATCGCTCTGTTCTGGCCACTAGGCTTGTCTGCTGGATTAATGTTTCCTGCAATATCTTCTGTCCAAAATTCACAGAAAGAGCAGGAGTCCCTACATTTGTTCAAGAGACTCCAGACACATATGGGATCATATTGGCTATTTGTACAAATTTTCTGTGAACTTAAAGTGAATTAATTTGGTCATCTGTTCAAAACATATTCATTAAGATCTATAAGGTAACCAAGTGGAACTATGTTAGTTTTTCCGGCTACAGTGATGATCAAAAGTTAGGGTAATCTCTGCCTTCATTGAGCATCCTGTCCAGTAGAGTGTGAGATTCTAAACAAATCACAAGCACTTAAAGTTACCTTTCTATCAGGCACTGTGAATAATAAGCATTTAGTACTGATGTCATATGGTGGGCTTTGAACTAGTTAGGGAATTCAAGAACACAGTCTCTCTGAGGAATTGATTAGAACACTAGGCGTTATATGTAAACAATGAATCTTGAAAAACTACCTCAAAAACTAATGATGTACTGTATGGTGACTAACATAATAAAAAAATTATTTTTTTTTTAAAAGGAAACTTAAAGTTTAGATTTGAAGCCTGGAAAGTGAATAGTAATCATTAACTAGATGGGAAGCAAAAGGAAACATGTTCTGAATAGGTACACTGAAACTTTCACTGGAGAAAATGGGCATTCTCCAAACAGAAAAAAAAAAATCTGTGTGCTGTTGCCAAGACAGTGAGGAGCTGTATGATACTAAATAGTTGGAAGGGCAACTGGGGGCTGGACCTTGTAGAACCTTTCTGACAAGCTTTTGGAATTACTTTAGAACAATGGAAAGTTATTGATGAGTTTTCAGCAGAGATGACATGGTTTGATTTGGGTTTTGAAAATATCATTCTGGCAGCTCTTTCAAGTTGACAGAGGAATAAGAAAATAGCAGATCAGATTAGGGGGCTGAATCAAGAGTTCAGGCAAATTTTTCCATGCTTTGCTGCTTCCTCAAGATAAACAATCTCTTGTTTTTCAGAGTTTTAGTGTATTTTTATCTCAGTTCTTCAAAAGATTAGTTTGATCTTTCCAGGCACTTCGGAATGAATTGCATCATGACAAAATAAATTACAATACTCTTCTTAGGCCTGTTTTTTTTTTTTGTTTTTTTGTTTTTTTTTTAAGATTTTATTTATTTATTTGACAGAGAGAAACACAGCCAGAGAGAGAACACAATCGGGGGAGTGAGAGAGGGAGAAGCAGGATTCCCACCGAGCAGGGAGCCGGATGTGGGGCTTGATCCCGGGTCTCCAGGTTCATGACCTGAGCCAAAGGCAGTTGCTTAACCAACTGAGCCACCCAGGCGCCCCAGGCCTGTTTTTAAGAACACTATTTTTTCACCTAAAACAGTAAAGCAATGTGATTGACTATCAGATTTATCTTGTACTTACCTAAAAGTTGTGTTGTTTTCAAAATGTACTTACTTATTATATACAGAATATAGTGAATAAAAAATGGTGGTTTCTCTACTGTTGTTCTAAGAAAAGTACATAGGTTGTAAGATTGAAAGTACACTATTTTAAAAATATATGTATGCACATATACATGCACTGGATAATAGAAAGCTGCATGTTAAGAAGCTTGCAGTCAATTTATTGTAAAACAGGAAGAAAAGAACCAGTTCAGCCAATAAAACCAATGAGAGAAACGTGGTCTTTTAAGAATAAGCACTTTTGGGCGCCTAGATGGCTCAGTGGGTTAAAGCCTCTGCCTTCGGCTCAGGTCATGATCTCAGGGTCCTGGGATCCAAGCCGGCATTGGGCTCTCTGCTCAGCGGGGAGCCTGCTTCCTCCTCTCTCTCTGCCTGCCTCTGTGCCTACTTGTGATCTCCCTGTCAAAATAAATAAATAAAATCTTAAAAAAAAAGAGAGAATAAGCATTTTTTAAATAATCTTTTTAACTTGTGACTTATTCCAACAGTATGGGGAAAAATACTGTCAACTTTTTCTTAAATTCTTAATGTACTAAATCTATTGATAAAAAATATGACTTAAATTTAAAATTCTATTAAATCTAATTTTCTTTGTTTACAATATTATAAGGATATCATCAAATAACTTCTACTTCTTTTTTTTAAAAAATATTTTATTTATTTATTTGACAGAGAGAAACACAGCTAGAGAAGGAACACAAGTCAGGGGAGTAAGAGAGGGAGAAGCAGGCTTCCCGCTAAGCAGGGAGCCCAATGTGGGGCTAGATCCTGGGAGTGCAGGTTCATGACCCAAGCTGAAGGCAGAGGCTTAACACATGAGCCACACAGGCACCCCAAATAAGTTCTACTTCTTTAAAATAACTGAGTTTATGTAAACTTGGTAAACAACCTCTTTAATCTCTCATATATAGAGCACAAAGAAAAGTCACAAATAAAATAATAAATTTGTTGTATTTAAGTGCAAATATTAAGAAAAAAGTTTAATAGTTTTCCACAAACATATTTTTTCTGGAATTAAATTTTATTCATTTTTCATTTCTTTGACATTCATTTATATACTGAAAATACCAGACTTTGTTTTGGCTTTGGATAAGAGACCATACATTTCATTTAAGATCTTGTAAATTGAGGTGTGCCTGGATGGCTCAGTCAAGAGTCTGCCTTCCTCTCAGGTCACCATCCCAGAGTTCTGGGACAGAGCCCCGCATCAGCCTCCATGCTCTGCAAGAAGCCTGTTTCTCCCTCTCACTCCCCCGGCTTGTGTTTCCTCTCTAGCTGTGTTTCTCTCTGTCAAATAAATAAATAAAATATTTTTTTAAAAATCTTGTAAATTGGAACTGCCACAAAACATGACAATTAAAAAAGCATCAAAAAATCACTTAAAACAGTTTTCTATGGCATATCTGCAGATATTGATCTCATACTGTGCTCTGTCCTGGTATTAGTTTCTTCTGAAATAACTTAGGGATGGGGCACAGGGATGATAGGAAACAGACTTGTTTATCAAAAAAGACAAATGAACTGTAAATCATAGGAAATGAGTACACTCGGTGAATTCCAGACACTAAGCATTCAATCTAGTATCAGACTATATCATGGGAAATATTTTTGCAACTCTCCCTTGTTAAATCTCAACTTTCTATTAGCAGTCAAGTAACATTGACATCTACAGGGATCTTGTTCTTTTGTAGACAAGCATCACCACTGTACCTCGTAATTAGATAAACTATTTAGATATTGTATTAATTAATTATCCATTATATTACATATGTAGAGCACTCATTCCATTTCTGTGGCTGTCTTTGTTTACATTTCATAGTTCAACCTTATGCCTCTTCATGTTTAAGGAGAAACACTTTTCTCATAGAGAAGAAAACTGAACAACAGGGTAGTTAAATTTTATATCTCCTAGATTGGTAGTTTTATGTTTTTGACAGCACAACACATAATGCTGTTCCAAGTTTTAAGGAATAGAGTAGTTTGTTTATGCTTATGGAGAAAACCAAAGTGTTATTTTCATCTCTCAGTCCAGTACCCTTAGCTTCATTCATACCAAAACAGATAAAATTAAATTCATGTGAGAATCAGATTTATAACAACTTGAAGAAGAAAAACATTCATCGCTCTTGGAAAGGGAAAGTAAGCTAAGGATAATGGTACTCAGCATTGAGGGTTTATTCCTAAATATTCAAATATGCTTTGGAGCAAGTATCTTACTTTAATTTACATTTACCTTCCTAAGAGACATGTTTAGAAAATAAGAAGGTAACCTAATGCACTAAAGAAAGTTATTAATAAATATATGGATTTTTATTTTAATATTTAGCTTAAAATCTCCAAAGAAAGAAAAATAGTTCATTCAATAATTTAAATTACTTAAAGATTTGGAAGAAAAATATCTTTCATTCAAAAGGGAGCCATGACACAGTAACAGGAAGCAAACTTACATGCCTTTCTTCAAAAAAATAGAGAGAGAGAAATTAAACAAAAAATTTTAACGCTGCACCAGGGCCATACAGAATTGTGACTCTCAGAAAGGTGAGGAATAAAGGAGGAGAGCCCTAAAATTGCCTGGCTTTCTGTCTAGAAGCACAGTCAGGACCCGACATGGGAATTATCAGTAGAACATGATGCTCTCCTTGAGCAAAGCAGACAGTGTTCAGGGAGCATGACATTCCCATAGCTGTAAGACAGGATTCAGAGAGGGAATTCTGTCAAAAAAACTCACAAAATCTGCAATGTAGCACCCTGAATCTTTGCTAGATATAAGCAAATGCCCATAAAGGGTGAAATTTCATGCAGACAGACAAAAAGAGACCAAGAATCTTTGTGCTGAGTGGCTCCAAGAGAGCACACAGGGTTGGGTATTTTTCAAATACCCCCAGCTAAGATAGGGAGTTCTCTTTAAATAACCAGAGTATTCAGTAGCAATTCAGAAGGGATAAACTGCATTAGAGGGGCTAAACAATCCCTAGAACAAAGTTTACTCTAAAACTGCCATAACAAAATTTAAAAACAAACCTTAAAGACACTATCTGAACCTAATGTATCTTGGTTTTATATCAGGAGAAAATCCAACATTCTTTAAAGGATGAAAACTAAACCCAGTACTCAATAACTTAAAATTCACAATGTGCAACATCTAGTGAAAAAGGAGTAGCTGTCTCAAGAGGCAGAAAAATATAAGTGATTAGCAAGTAAACTATTACTCAATAGAAATTGAGCAAAAATGATGGAGATGATGTAATTATTATAATTTTGTTCTACAACTGAAAGCAAAGTTTGGCAAATTACGTGTCAAGCTCTATCTGAACCATACTGTTTTTGTATTGCCTAAGTGGCATGACTTTTGTAATTTTAAAGAACTATAAAAATAGGTGAAAAACAAACTAGAATCAAAGATAAATATATAATATAGACCATTTGTACAGTGCAAAGTCTAAAATATTCATTATATAAACCTTTATGTAATGAAGGAAAAACACACATAGTGAACATCGTGGAAGGAAGATAGATACTAACCAAATAAAACTTCAAGAGACAAAATACATATTATTCTAAATGAAAATAATTGCTCAATGGGGCTTATAACAATTAGATACTACAGAATAAAACATATCAAACTTGAAGGCAAAGCAACAGAAACTTTTCAAAATGAAGGAGAAAGAACAGAAGGACTTTAGAAAGAATTCCCTTGCAGGAAAATATAAGGACTTCTGACATAAGTAATGCCGAAGTTCCAAAAGGCTATGGGGGGCAGAGTAGAAGCATGGAAAGCTATTTGAAGATATAATGGACAAAGAAAAATCCAAATTTGATGAAAACTAAAAACCCACAGATATGAGGTAAAGGATTTTTGGCATCCTAATACTGGAGAGACAATTAACTAAGCACCAAAATTCCTTTTTTTTCCTTAATTTTAAAATTGTTTATTGTGTTATATTAGTCATCATACATCATAGTTTTTGATGTAGTATTCCAAGATTCATTGTTTACATATAACACCCAGTGCTCCATGTAATACGTGCCCTCCTTAATACGCACCACTAGGCTCACCCAACCCCATAACCCCCTCTAAAACCTTCAATTTATTTCTCGGAGTCCACAGTCTCTCATGGTTCATCTCCCCCTCCAATTTCCCCACCTTCACTTGGTGCTGAGTCAATCAACTATCTATACACTATAGTCAATACCAGATGAACCATGAATCTAAATATAAAAGGTAAAGTAATACAGCTTCTAAAACAAAATGTAAGCCAACATCTTCCTGTCCTTAGGATTGTCAAAGTTTTCTTAAATAGACACAGTAAAGTGCATTAAAATTAGGAATGCTATTAAGAGAAGATAGTCACATGGTGGAAGATATTTCCAATGCACATAACTGTTGAGGGTTCATCCAAAATAAATAACTTTTTTTACAAATCATTAAGGAAAAGGCAAACAACTAATAACAAAATAGACAGAAAACTAGACAATGAAGAATGGACAACTGCCCATGAATATATAAGAACCATAATCAATGTATTATTCACAGAAATTCAAAATAAAACTAAATTTCGCTATGCACACACACCAAAATGTTTAAATGACAAGGAATAATAACAAGAGTTTAGCAAGACTATGAAACAACTAAAATTCTATACACTCCTGGTAGAAAAACTCACTGGCAGATAATCTAATATAGCTAGACGTGTCTTATGATTTAACATTCCCATTACTAGACATTTTCTCAGATGTGCATCAAAATTATTTATAGGAATGTTCACAGATGCATCACTTCTTTTCTTTTAAAAATTGTATTTATTCATTTGACAGAGAGAGAGAGATCACAACCAGGCAGAGAGGCAGGCAGAGAGAAAGGGGGAAGCAGGCTCCCTGCTGAGCACAGAGCCAGATGCTGGCCTCCATCCCAGGACCCTGAGACCATCACCTGAGCTGAAAGCAGAGGCTTAACCCTCTGAGCCACCCAGGCGCCTACAGATGCATTACTTCTAATAACCAAGTCTGGAAAAGAACCAGTATTCACCAAAGATATCATATATTAATAGTTGTTTAGTATTATAATGTATCACCATCAATCTGTAAAAGTAAACTACTACTACATGCAAAAAGATAGTGAATTTCACAATGAAAAAACACCAGTTGAAGAGTACATAGTATAAGATTCCATTTTATGGAGTTGAAAATAAGTAAAAATTATTTGTGGTATTAGAAATCAGAAGGGTATTTACTTTCAGGAAAGGACAGGATACTGACTGGGAGGGAGTATTCGGAGATAGCTGACATTTGGGTAATATTGTGCTCTTGGTCTAGTGGTAGTAGTAAGGCTGCATTGGTTCTGTGAAAATTCATCAAGCTGTACATAGTAAGTCATGACCTTTTCGTATACATGTTATATTTTAATTAAAACCATAATGAAGTAAAAGGGAAAATACCTCAAAAGCACCCATCTCCTTCCAAGTCAGCAAATATATTGTGAGTTATCCCCTGAATCCCAAAGAGAATGGCCAAATCTGGTTCTCCTCTTCTTGAATAGTGTTTAGAAACTGAATACGATTCAGACATTCATGATTGACTCAGTCAGCAGTTTTCAAAGCTTAGCAGAAATAGCCACCTCGTGGGCTTGAAACATGATGGGCGGGCCTAGCTCCCAGAATGTTTGATTCAGTGAGTCCAGGGAAGAGCCTAGGAATTTGCAGTTTGACAAATGTAGTTTCAGGGAAAAGGCAGCCAAGCCACCATTACAGTTACTCAAAAATTTTTTTTTTAAATCCCTGTCTTTGTTGATGCCTCATTTTTAATCTCTGTCACTCTCCTTGAGTCCCCACTCCTTTTGATGCTTTCTACTCTCAGAAGGCAATGTTAATGCTACTCCATGTTCAAAAGTGAGAATATTCAGGGTATGATTTCCCTCCAAATTTCCTAAATTCTATCAACTTTGTTTCAACATAGGCTAAACACTAGAAACATCTGAAGAACATTATTATATTAAGATTTATTTATTTGATGGGGCACCTGGGTGGCTCAGTCGTTGAGCATCTGCCTTCGGCTCAGGTCATGATCCTGGAGATCAAGCCCTGCATTGGGTTCCCTGCTCAGCGGGAAGCCTGCTTCTCCCTCTCTCACTCCCACTGCTTGTGTTCCCTCTCTAGCTGTGTTTCTCTCTGTCAAATACATAAATAAAATCTTAAAAAAAAGATTGATTTATTTGAGAGAGAGGGCTAGTGAATGTAGGTGGGGAGGGGCATAGGGGGATAGGAAATCTTTTTTTATTTTTTTGAGATTTTTATTTATTAAGTAATTCCAGGAGGAGTAAAGACCTGAACTTAGGCAGAAGATGGGGTTAAGTACCCATGTAGATGGATTGGCTATTTTACATGAGTTCAAGTACAACATTCATGATTCTAGTTAGGTATTAAAGTCACCTGAGGGAACTTTTTTTTTTTTAAGATTTTATTTATTTGACAGAGAGAAACACAGCCAGGGAGGGAACACAAGAAGCAGGGGGAGTGAGAGAGGGAGAAGCAGGCTTCCCGCCAGCAGGGAGCCCTGATGTAGATGGCCTCAATCCCAGGATCGATCCCGGAACTCCAGGATCATGACCTAAGCTAAAGGCATACACTTAACTACTGAGCCACCCAGGTACCCCGGGACATAGGAAATCTTAAGCAGACTCCATGATGAGTGCAGAGCCTGATACAGGGCTCAATCTCAGGACCCTGATACCATGACCTGAGCAAAAATCAAGAGTCAGGTTCTCAAATGACTGAGCCCCCTCAATACCCTGATACATTTAAAAATGCCTATTATTCAGTCCCAAACCCCAAATTCTTCTTTAATTGATGGTGGGATAAACCCCAAGACTCTTATTTAATTGGTTAATAGTGAGGTCAATAGTAAGGCAATTAAAAAAAGTTCCTGGGGCAATTAAAAAATGTTCCTGGGGTGTCTGGGTGGCTCAGTCATTAAGCCTCTGCCTTCAGCTCAGGTCATGATCCCAGACACCCAGGATTGAGCCCCACATCAGGCTCCCTGCTGGCGGGAAGCCTGCTTCTCCCTCTCTCACTCCCCCTGCTTGTGTTCTCTCCCTGGCTGTGTTTCTCTCTGTCAAATAAATAAAATCTAAAAAAAAAAAAAAAAAAAAAAGTTCCCTCAGGTGACTTTAATACCTAACTAGAATCATGAATGTTGTACTTGAACTCATGTAAAATAGCCAATCCATCTACATGGGTACTTAACCCCATCTTCTGCCTAAGTTCAGGTCTTCACTCCTCCTGGAATTACTTAAACTGGTAAACAAGTCTCCAACACCATGTTACAAGTCCAAATACAAGTGAAGCCAATACCCTCACCTCAAGTAGTAAGTCAGAATAATTTATTTTCCTTTTTTGAGTAAATTTTTCTTTAATCATTTTTTCCTAACAGATATTTCCCCTTTTGCCTTTTCAAATTCCCCAGAAAATTTACCTTTAATGTTTCTACTTATTTACCTTCTACTCATCCCTTAATTGAGTGCAATATTATTTTTCTTCATGTTTTTTTTTCTTTTCAGATTTTTATTTAAATTCTAGTTAGTTAACATACAGTGTAATAGTGTAACCCTTGATCCAGGAGTAGAAATTAGCACTCATTACAACAAATGCCCTCTTTAATACCCATCACCCATTTAGCTCATCACCCACTCACCTCCCTTCAGCAATCCTTAATTTGTTCTCTACAATCTACATCTCAGTTTTTTGTTCTGTTCATTTGTTTTGGTTCTTAAATTCTGTATATGAGTGAAATCATAAGGTTATCTGTCTTTCTCAGACTTATTTCCCTTAGCATAATACACTCTGACTCCATCCATGTTGTCTATGGCAAGATTTCATTCTTTTTAATGGTTGAGTAATATTCTATTATCTATCTATCTATAGAAATAGATACTATAAATATAGATATAGATGATAGATAGATGATAGATAGATAGATAGATAGATAGATAGATAGATAGATGATAGATAGATAATAGATATATGTAGATATATCTTACATCTTCTTTAACCATTCATCAGTGAATAGACATTTGGGCTCTTTCCATAGTTTGGCTATTGTTGATAATGCTGCTATAAACTTTCTTTCAGACCCCTTTTCCTAAATTCACCAATGATCTCCTTAAGGATACATGCATGTTCAATCTTTTTTAATGGGCCTCTGTGTGACATTTAACATTATTATTAACTCATTCTTTTTGAGAACTCTCCCTTTTTTGGCTTCTTTGTGGAATACATTACTGATTACACTTACACCTATCAAACGGCTTCTTTTTTTTTTTTTAAGACTTTATTTATTTGACAGAGAGAAACACAGCCAGAGAGGGAACATAAGTGAGGGGGTGAGAGAGGGAGAAGCAGGCTTCCTGCCGAGCAGGGAGCCTGATGTGGGACTCGATCCCTGGTCTCCGGGATCATGACCTGAGCCGAAGGCAGTTGCTTAACCAACTGAGCCACCCAGGCGCCCCAATCAAACTGCTTCTTATCCATCAACCTGCTGCCTCATCTTTCCCTACCAGTTACTTTAATAACAGGCTTCTACTGCTCTTTTCATAATATATACTTTCTCCAAGGTGACAATATCTAACCTTTATTTTAACTCTACTTCAAGTATACTGTCAATTCTGAAATCTATATCATTTAATTCTATCTTGTTCACCATCCGTTCAACTGTCAAAGGGAAATCTTTAATAAAACATGTTGACTAGTTTGGGTAGCAATTACCCTTTCTAATATCTTTATTTATTTCATAGTTACTGATAGCATAAATTTCAGTAGGATGATTTACTGATTCTCATCTGAATGGGGAACTTTCAGAAACTGTAGGAGTTTGAAGCAGTGCTTGAGGTTAAGTGAAACAGAAGAAATAGTTACTGAGATACAAGAAATCTTTGCATCCAAGATTCTGATTGCAAATACCAAGAGGCAGAAATAATACCATGTGTTTATTGCTCTATTTCCTCAGCAAGACTGCATATTACCACTACGCAGGAATTTAGGACAGTTCCCTTAAGCTAAGGGTTGTCTTGGGACACCTGGATGGCTCAGTTGGTTAAGCCACTGCCTTTGGCTAAGGTCATGATCCCGGAGTTCTGCATTGGGTCCCACATCAGGCTCCAAGCTCCACAGGGAGTCTGCTTCTCCCTCTGACCTTCTTCCCTCTCATGTTCCTTCTCACTCATTCTCTCTCAATAATTAAAAAAAAAAAAAAAAAAAAAGCTAAGGGTTGTCTAATGGGAACTGGGCAAAAGTGACTTAAGTCACATCCATGGCTAGTCCTTAAAAATATTTCATATCCTCCCTGCCTAGGAATGACATATGCCATAACTTAAAACCCATCTTCTTTTCTCATTCCTTTGTATTATTTATTACAGGAAAGCCTAGAATATCTTTTAAAAATGGAAATCAGGGAGCATCTGGGTGGCTAAGTCATTAAGCGTTTGCCTTCGGCTCAGTTCATGTCCCCAGAATCCCAGGATCCAGCCCCATATCGGGATCCCTGCTGGGCAGGAAGCCTGCTTCTCCCTCTCTCACTCCCACTGCTTGTGTTCCCTCTCTTGCTGTGTTTCTGTCAAATAAATCAATAAAATCTAAAAAAAAAAATGTAAATCAGGTCATGTCATACATACTCTCCTGTTTGTAACATTTTAATGGCTTTCCATGAATTTGGAGTAAGATCAGTGTCCTTATCATTACCTTAAACAATCTTAATTCACAAACCTCTCAAGATAACAATAACCACAGATGGCAGTAACTATAAAATCAGAATGGGTTAGCAGCCCTACAATGGATATTGCATGGTTGAGAAGTAAGTATTTATTGAATTACACAATTGAGAATTCAAGATTTCCTTAGTATTGCAACACTGACTATTAGTTACATAGGCAGTATAAATTAATCCTATTGGAATTCATTTTCATCATGGGGATTTTTAAAGAAAAATTCCAGAAATAAGGAATTCCCATTTTCAGATTTAAATTTGATATATTTTTAGATGCTTTCTCCCTGTTTCACCTCATAGGCAAGATAACTAAAAAGTCATTCATGTCTTGTGTTCATTTTTATAAATCTCATGCAGTATTTTACTAAATCCAAAATTTCAGAACTTGAGCCCAGTCTACTTGAAAATGGAAAATTGTAAATTTGAGTGAATCTGTTAATTTATTTTATGGAAGACACAGCTCATTTCAACAGCAAGAATGTAACCCTGTGTGGACAGAAACAACAGCTATCTTTCTCATCATTGTATTTTCAGTGCTTAATGGGTGGCCAAGATGTATCTTAAGTGATATTGAGTAGAATGGCTTTGGAAGATATCCCTGATTTCTATGTGGATTTTGAATGATTTCTTATAAAATCAAAGTATCTCCCTACTCTAATTCAAGCTTATTGACTCCTTGATTCTTATTACTTCAAGTGTAGATATTAATCATTTTGTTGAGAGACACTTTTAACTTTGTCTAACACTGTTCCTCAAAGAATGATAATAAACAGTCATTAAATTAGGGTATGTGTATTCCATGAATCTTTCCAGATAGATGGCAAATTCTTTTAATACAGGAAACAGGTTGAATATGTTTTTGTTGGTTTACTTATTCACGGTCCATCATTTTTTAATGCTACATCTCCATCTCAACCTTAATTCTTCCTTCTTCTCTTGCCCTGTTAAACCCTATTCTCTATAGGAAGGTCAAGAGTGCTTCTTTAAAGTGGAAATTAAATGATGTTACTAACACTCTGTGGCTTGCAACAGTGTAATAGCCTTTCTTGAATTTGGAATATAACTAGTGTCCTTACTATGACCTTAAATGGTCTTAATCTGTAATCCTCTCATTAAACTCAAGCCACATTGCTAAATTTTCATTTTCTCATATTTAACAAATCTCCTTCCAAGTTTAGGACTTTTTTTTTAAGATTTATTTATTTGACACAGAGGGAGAGAGATCACAAATAGGCAGAGAGGCAGGCAGAGAGAGGGGGAAGCAGGTCCCTGCTGAGCAGAGAGCCAGATGTGGGACTTAATCCCAGGACCCTGAGATCATGACCTGAGCCTAAAGCAGAGGATTAACCCTCTGAACAACCCAGGCACCTGGACCTTTGTTTTAATTATTCTCTAGGCTGGTGGCTTCTTCCTCAAGATCTTCCTAAGGTTGCTAATATGACCATATCCAAACCAGTGAGGCTTTCCTTGACTAATGACTATACCAGCTAAAACAACCAGTATCAGTCTCTACCACATCACTTATTATATTTTCCTCATTTAACTCATCACACAATTCAGTCTTTTTGTTGTTGTCTTATTTATTTCTGGAGTATAAATGTCATGACATCTTTACTAGATTACTAATACATTAGTCACAGAATTGTCCCAAGTATCCAAAACACAGCTGGCTTATGGTAAACACCTAAATAATATATTATCTATTTAAAAAATATTTTTACTCTTCTGTATGCCCATGAAATTTCTTAGAAAATATTTGAGAGCTAATGTTATGTTGAGCTTAAAAATGGGTGTTCTAGGATCAGAGAGACTGGAGACAAATCTGATACTAATGAATTGTGTGGCGTAAATGAATTTATTTAAGCTTCATCTAAGCTGGTTTATTTGTAAACTTATTATTTTTTTAATAATTTTTAAAGATTTTATTTATTTGACAGAGAGAAACACAGTGAGAGAGGGAACACAAGTGGGGGGAGTGAGAGAGGGAGAAGCAGGCTTCCCGCTGAACAGGGAGCCTGATGTGGGGCTCCATCCTGAGTCTCCGGGATCATGACCTGAGCCGAAGGCAGTCGCTTAACCAACTGAGCCCCCCAGGCGCCCCAAATTATCATTATTTTAATACTGCATATCTGTTGACTTAAATGTTACTGACAGTCTCTCAGTTGCATATTTTCTGTTTTATCAATATACTAGTTTTATTTTTTGTGTAAGAAGACAAGGTGACTTGTTACTCCCTCTGTCAAAACTGTCACAGTGGGGGGTACATACCCCATTCACAAGCTTACATATCTCTTTCCACTCTTGCCATCTCTACTAGTTGAATGACAGGCTCACTGCTACTGTTTCTCATTTTCTACTACAAAATATAGTGGTAAGAACAGCATAGAAAGAAAAAAAGTAACACATCCTTGTCCCTGAGAGGCCCTGTTGAAAGGCAAATGGTGAGAGCATTTTTAGTATAATTGCAAGAGTTCTGCAGAGCCTAATTGCTTAAAAATAGGCGGTTTCTCAATCTGCTCCTGAATTTACTATATTTTAAATATTTGTTTTAGAATTTATTCCTAACCAATGGAATTCACAAGAAAGTAGATATTTAATGAAACAGAAACTAGATAATTTTGGTTAAAATTGGATAGTATTTGGGGTGCCTGGATTGCTCAGTTGGTTAAGAGTCCAACTCTTGATCTCAGTTCTGGTCCTGTTCTTACAGACCTGAGTTCCAGCTACGAATTGGACTCCATGCTGCGCATGAAGTCTACTTTAAAAAAGGGGGCTAGTATTCATTTTGTACATGAAAGTACTCTTCTAAACCTGTGAAACAGATCACCAAATGTAATCCTAATAATGACTCTATGAAGGAAACAGAAAAAATAAAACTGTTCATTTGCATTTTATAGGAAAGGAAACTGAAGAACAGGCAGGTCAGTAACTTGCCCAAGATCACACAGCAGTGAAGTGACACAGCTAAGTTTCTAATGAAGCCATCTAAGAGAATAACTTTAACCACTACATACACTGTAGTGTGATATGAAAAGCAAGTGAGGAAAAATGAGGAACAGAGTGCATAAGCATAGACAATGATGGAGGCAACATGGGGGAAATGAAAAGTAATGCCCAAAGCAGAGAGGAATCCAAGACAATTCTAAAGTCAGTAAATTAGGATTGCCCTTTTTAAAATTTTTCTAGAGAGTCCCTCCTGAGGCCAAAACACAAATGATAAACATCAACAATGTTTATGGCAAATTCTCTCTCAATTTCTCATCTTCTATATTTGAATAAGAATCAATAGAAAAAATAGCTACACATACAGTACAAAATTTCATATTGGGTAAACAACTAGAATGTAGGATTCACATAGCATTCTAGATTGGTTTTATTAGTAAATTGTAATTACAAGATTACAGGATTTATGAAAATAAGAT
This sequence comes from Spilogale gracilis, assembly GCA_004023965.1. Classification (NCBI taxonomy): domain Eukaryota; kingdom Metazoa; phylum Chordata; class Mammalia; order Carnivora; family Mephitidae; genus Spilogale; species Spilogale gracilis. The sequence continues at coordinate 28,734 of PITA01000423.1, read as the reverse complement.
GATCATTATAATATTTCTATAGTATGGATTATTTTTTCAAAAATGTGAACTTAGAGACATTTAAACTCTAAATATTTAAATAATTCAGATAAGATGTTTTCATTTGTTACACAAATAGAAAGTTTTTTCCTAATGTATTTTTTAACATTTTATTTATTTATTTTAGAGAGAGAGCTAGTATGAGCAGGGGGAGGGGCAGCAGGAGAGGGAGAGAGAGAATCTCAATTTATGGCATACTGCAATATTTACATTTAATTAACAATTACAGGCTTTCTGTTTTCATAAAGAAATTCATTCTTGGGAAGCCTAGGTGCTCAGTTAAGCATCTGCCATTGGCTCAGGTCATGACCCCAGGATCCTGGGAACTAGTGCTACACTGGGCTCCTTGCTCCAGGGGGAACCTGCTTCTCCCTCTGCCTGCTGCTCTCCCTGCTGTGCTCTCTCTGACAAATAAATAAATTAAATAAGAAAAAAGAAATTAATTCTTACTAAAATTGAATGAACTGTATAAATATGGTCTCTTAAAGATATTTTTTCTTTGTTTTATTATTTATCCTAAATGGAATGAGTATTTGTGTTTTTTGTATGTCACTTAGCACATCAATGTTCAGGATGTATTTTCTTTAGGTTGGTTAAACATAACTGTTACTTCTTTTTCTTTTTTTATTCTTTCTCTATTTTATTTTTTTTGTAATCATCATGTAGTCCCCAGATATCTATTGAAATGAGACAGAATTAAATAGGAAGTTATACAGACCATTATTGCATAATTTTTGTTGATGATTTCCCTTTATCTTTAATACAACTTCCTGTTTCAAAATAAAGTGCTTTTTCCATATATGTACAAATTAGCCTTTCATCTGGCAAGTTTTGAAATTCAAAGAAATAAAATACAAAACCCTAATACCTCTAATCAATGGCTTATACTACATGTAAAAGTAAATAGCATTTTTATTTATTCAGTAAATAGTTTGAGCACCAATCTTGCAGAAGGTGTTACTGTAAGACAAATGTATGAGATTCTAATACAACAAAAGTTGCTATAGCACAAATCATTTATCAAAATTAGAGCCAATACACAGCTCAGCTGCGAACTTTTAGTCATGCATTGTTCATTCAAAACCTTGCCACCTACTACTTATCTGGGTCACCTTTTCATGATGTCAGTTACCATGTGGTCAGGGAATAAAAAAATAATTTTTATAGAGTCCCAAGCCAATTACAACTAGCAAGGTAAGTCCAAAGCCAAATGTAAATGAGTTTTGGATACTCTGTTCTTTTGGATAATTTCCCTCTTGGCATGATAAGTGAAAACTTGGCTGCATAGTCATGAAAGGGGTGAACAGGGGCAGAGGACACCCACATTGACATGCAGGGCCCCAGGAACAGCAAAGCTTAAGATTTTCTAAATGGTTAATTTTAGCATCCATCCAAAGGTCAGTGAGCCGGTTAGTGAGGTGAAGCTGCACTTTAAATGATGTCCAAGAGCTTTTTTATACAGTGTTCACATTTGCATAAAACAAGCTTTTTTGTGCCTTGTTTCCAAATCAATTTAGCTTTGTGTGCTAATATTTTACTAGAGCCCTGGAGATAAAGAAGCATGCAGGTCAGCCATGTGTGCTGCTAAATCCCCAAAGGAAACCTCCACTAAAAACCAAAAGATTGACACCAGACAAGATTAGCAAAAGAATTAGTCATGCACAATCAACTGTGTTAAATAGTTGTGAGGGGAAAAAAAAAAACCCATCTGCTTCTCATGTCCTTCAGGAAAAGGCTATCAGGGTGGAGTATTAATGCTTCTAGCATACATGATTACGCGTTTCAGGGTATACCACTGTCTTCTAGGAAGATGTATTTGTTATAACCAACTACCATGGCTATTTTAAATGCTATTGATGAGGGTAGGCAAGGAAAAGCTTCAGTGTTCTGTGCTATTTAACTTCCAGACCTATGTAGTCCCAGAGATCTTCTCTCCAAAGAATGTAACAGTTCAGTCTTTCTCAATCTGGAGCTGAAGATGCTTAGGTTCTAACCTCAGAAAGTCTATACAATGACTGAAAATTTCCAAACCAACAAACCAATAAACAAAAAGTATTCAACAATTGATCTCTTCCCTAAAGGGCTTATTATATAAAATTGCTGATTAAAAATAGGATGAAAATCCTACCAAATAACTGAAGATCATTAAAGCTCAAATTCTGAAAAAAATAGGAATTTGTTCACAGTTTTTTATTGTTTTAATATGCTACATTTTAATATATCAGATGAAGAACTACAACTAAAATAGGAAGATTTTAAAATAAATATTCAAACATTTCTCATACCATCTTTTTTAAACATCTTCTTTATTTTAGAGAGAGTGAGTAAAAGTGAGCATGAGAGAGGAAAGGGGCAGAGGGAGAATCAGACTCCTGGCTGAGTGGGGAGCCTGATGTAAGGCTTGATTCTGGGACTCCAGGATCATGACCTGACCTGAAGGCAGACGTTTAACAAACTGACTCACCCAGGTACTCCTCTCAAACCATCTAACAATATTTATAATAATATTGTTACTATTAGGAAATGAATCAGAAAAATAGAAAAGAAAATAATGTATAAAAAGAGCTATTGTATAGTTTTGGTTTTTTATGTTCAGTCCATCTCTTTCCATTTTAAGTCCACATCAAAGAAATCAATCATTTTGGCTGAGGTGCTTTATCCAGTTATGTGATTTCTCCTTGAGACATTGTCAGTCTACCTGAAGTCTACTGGGACACAGCTAATTGGCATGCTGGATTTAGTAGTTTCATTGGTTGGTCAAATATACACTACAAAAGCCCTCGGTGAGACACTTGTTTAATTAAGCCTCATTCACAGACCTATGAAGATAAGAAATTAGCTCAAAGAGGTTAATAAATTTATCCCCCATTACATGGCTAATAAGTACAACAAAAGCATTAATAATATGTGGTAGGCAAAATGATACCTTCCACAAAAGATGTCATTGCTAGGACTGTATTATTTCACATGGCAAAAGAGAATTAAAATTGCAGATTCAGTTAAGGTTGCTCATCCAGTGATTTAGAAATGAAAAGTGATCACCCTGGATAATTCCAGAGGGAGAGGAAAATGCTTGAATTCACACACACACACACACACACACACACATCTGTGCAAAATATAATGTATATATCTGAAAATATATAAAGCATATCTATATTTTGGAAATAACATATTAGCAACTATAAATGACTATGATATAAAGTTTATACTAAAAGATTAAAAATCAGGTACTGATATGGATGGGATTAATAAATGCCACTTTGATGAGAAAGTAAAATTTGAGACAGAATGTTAAATGGCAACATTCACCAGTCAAAAATGAAGAAACTACAAACGGTAGAAGAGAAAAAACAATACATTTGTATATTGTTTTTTATTGTTGTTGACTGATCAGTTTAGGCACTGTTATCTTCCATAAGAAACAGCAGAGGACTCTCTTTACTTTCCAGGCTTCAGTCATTCCATGCCTCCCCTCCACACCTTCTCCCTCCTCATAATCAACAGAACAAGCAAGCCAACATCAATACAAGTGAGTCCTTTTTCCCTTGCTCCTAAATAAATTCCTTTCCCTCTTGTCTCTTTCACTAACTAGGTAACTCTAACTTTTGCTTTCATCACAATCTCAGTCATAATTTCTCTTAAGAATCCTTATCTTACTTTTCCAGCCCAAGTGACACTTTCTACCTTGGTGTTTACTTAGCATGTCAGCATTACATTATAGTAATATATTTATCTGTGTCTTTAGGAAAACATAGACTTTTTGAGGGCAGGGCTCTGCTTTATCTCTCAATTCTCTTTCAACTAGCTGAGTTCCTTGCTCCTGGGAAGTGTTTGTTTGTGGAAAGGAGATCATTGAATGAAGAATGATTTAAAAATTAAAAACTGGAGTTCCAAAATCATATCTTGACAACCACCTGCCATGTCCATTTGGGTCTCTAACAAATATCCCAACCATTACACCAATAAATGAAGTCATAAGTTCCTTCCATACTCAACCAGGCTTTAACACATATTCATTATTCCAATCCACCATTCAGTCCTGAATACAATATTGTACAATACTGAGTACCCACTACCTGTCAGGTTGCATTTGATGCTCTTTGGAATACCAGCACTACCACCTACTCTGTTTATCCAACAGGAATCCTTTTTATTTCCTCCTTTCTCTCTCCTCCTTCCCTCATATCTAAATCACCAACAAGTCCTGTTTATTCTATCCCCAGTAAATCCTGAGTACGCCAACTTCTGCCCATCTCCAGGTTCAGTCTTTTGATCCAGGCTGTTATCAGCATCCTCCTCCTAACCTGTCTCTTCACTTAAATTCTAATCTTCTTTAATTCATACCCCTGCAGCAACAAACTGATATTCCAAAAATATAAATCAGAACATATTACTCTTCTAGAATGCTTCAGTGGCATTGGTTACACTGAAGCCAAAATCAGAATTCTGTCCTGTGAGTCCTGGGAAGCTGCATAGCCTGGTTTCCCAGCTGTGTGTTTCCCACTGTGCTGTCAACCCCAAACCAACTGTTATGGTCTTCTTTCCTTTCATCAACTGCTCCAACCTAGTTCTAACTTCAAGGAAATGTCTGGAATATTCTTTATTCCACTCCTGAGAAATTTCTCTTTTATCTTTTAGAGTTCAGTTTAAATACTGCCCACAGTGAGGTCCTTTCTGAACACTTTATCTGAAATAGAGCTCCACTATCCATTTTAGCCCCTTTTCTTACATAGCCTATGTTATAATTTGTAATTTTTGTAATTATGTGGGGTTTTTTTTGTTTTGTTCTATTTTTTTGTCCTTCTCCACAAATGACATGAATATGTTTGATTTTCTAGTGAATATTTAGTTCACTACAGAGGGCTTGGTAATGAATAGAAACTTAATAAAATTTGAGTTAATGATGAAAAGGAAAGGAAAGGAAAGGAAAAGAAGAGAAGTAGAAGGAAAGGTAGGTAAGCTAGAATAAATACAGAATTATAGCCTACTCCTTAACTATTAAAACAAAATCCATAAAAACAGTTTCCCCCCCAGTAAGGGTAAAATTTAATAACAGGCTCAATGTATAACAAATTTACATTTAAAAAATAAAGTTAAAAGCCAAAATTTGCATGTAGAATTTTTACTCTTTTAATCAATGTCTTCATCAATCTAATTAAAGTACCATATTATATAAATCATAGTAAGTAAAATGAGTTAAATTATATGAAAGAAGAAGACCTAACACATGTGTTTAAATTACTAATAAATAATAAATATAATTAAAATGCATGTCAAAAAATTATAAAAGATACATTTAATATATGCAGAGAAGCTTCCTTATTTAAATTCTGAGCATATTTCACTATGTAAACCAATTCCAATAACTATTTATAATTTCAAGAACAATTTCAAAATACTGCTCTCATTGTCTATATTTTCTCACTTTCAAATTAATTCATAGATACAGTTTGAATGCTTCCAAGCAGTATGTGGTGCTAAGTGAATACAGTTCCTGAGGCATAGTGAAAGTCATCTAAATGGCATAATTTTTTATGTCAAATGGGGTAATATAGTATTGTATCAAATCTCAAAATGCATTTTTTGCTCAAAATATTCTGTTTACTGAAACATTTAAACACATTTTAGGAAGTTAGTGATCTGTTACTATACTGTCTTCCATTTGGAAATAATCAGCAGAAGTTTCATATTTTCTTAGCAATGATAATGACATGTATGAACCATTGCATACAGAAATAATATTAAAATGCATAATGCTGACTGGATTTTCACATACACAGAGTTCAATTTCACACATTTTTTTTACTTGTCTTTTCATATTGTAAGCATACACTTGGGCAACAGAAATTGAATGACTGCAATTCATGGGTTTTAGACTTGGGTTTTCTCGGAGGGTACTCCCACACTTTAAAGAATGAGGGCACCACAGTGAAACACGGGGGATAGAAGGCATGTAAAGAATAGCTCAGTTCATTTTTTTTCCAGGCTTCAGGGAAATATTCTCTATTTTACTTCAGAACTTCAATGATAAGGAATGGACCGAGCCAGAAGGCTTAAGAGCAGGCCACTTAGCTTTCCCTACTGATCAGAATGAAAGATGGAAACAGGAACCTGTGAATGTCCATGCACTGAACAAATGCGTATTAGCAACTTGTTAAGACCCAGCATTGTGTTAGGCTTAACAGTATCTAAGATGAATGAAGTATTAGAGTCTAAAGAAGTTTGATGTCCAGTAGGAAATTAAAAACTGCATGTAAAATATATAGGACATCTTGGCAACATGAAAGGATAGTAGCCATTCCAAATAAACTTCATGAAGAGATATATGCATTTGTATGACATTTAAGTATAACTATAAAATTAGTTAAATAAAAGAAGGGAAAGGAGAGTGAAGGACATTTCATGCTGAGAAGGTAAGGACAAAGAAGGGGAGGTAAAAATGGAAGGATCTGAATGGAGAAGTCCAACCTATAAATTGGAAATTAAAATTTCATATTGACCTTGTTTCTCATATATGCTGAAGAAATGCCTCAGGGGTGACTCTGGCCACATGACAGAATCTAAAATCTGGTACCAGGCCACGAATTTGTTCTCTCAGAGATAGAAAGATGGATGCAGCCAGAATTTCATAGAGAACTTTCCATTTATACATGTTTTAACTTTATATTTTGAAAATCTAACTTATTAATAAATATGTAATAGCAATATGGATATAGCTGGTACTATTTTCATACTATTACTACCAGTTTTATTAAAATAACTATAATGTGTAAAGAGAGCAGCTAACATGCATTGAACACTCTGTGCAACACTTAAGCGTTCTGTATGCATTATAGTTGTGTTCCTACAAGGGAAGTGAGATAAGATTAAACTGCAAACAATAGCGATAGAAAAAGGACAAAAGCAGCTAGGACAAAGTAGTAAAGTCTTCACATAATAATTAGGAGTTTGCCAAACAGAAAGAGAGTTTTCCAAAGAGAGAATATATAAGGGAATTCACAAGAATATGCAAGACATACCCTGGAAACAGAAAGAGCCTAGCGTAGCTGTGCATTGGGAGCAGCGATGGGAGCTTATATGATGAGGTTCCAAAAGCATGAGAGTCCAAATTAGCAAATTATATGTCTTAGTTAAGAAATGTGAAGTTTGGGGTACCTGGCTGGCTTAGCCAGTAGAGCAGCTACTCTTGATCTCAGGGTCATAAGTTCAAGCCCTAAGTTGGGCATGGAAGAAAGAAAGGAAGAGAGGAAGAGAAGGGAGGGAGGAAGGGAGGGAGAGGTTTGTCTTGTACCTCCAATTATTGTTACTATCATTATTTTTTTTAAGATTTTATTTATTTATTTGACAGAGAGAGAGATCACAAGTAGGCAGAGAGAGAGGAGGAAACAGGCTCCGCGACGAGCAGAGAGCCAGATGCAGTCCTGGATCCCAGGACCCTGAGATCATGACCTGAGCTGAAGGCAGAGGCTTTAACCCACTTAGCCACCCAGGTGCCCTACTATCATTATTTTTTGAAGCAAGAGAGTAACAGGATTATTTACAAAGAAAATATAAAGATTATTCAAGGTTTCTAGCTTAAGACAGCATTTGATGGTAGATAAAATTTCCCCACAGTATGTTTTCAGAATAAAAATGTGCCTAAGTAAATAAAATCTTTTAAAACGGGGGGGGGGGCGTCTGGGTGGCTCAGTTGGTTAAGCGACTGCCTTTGGCTCAGGTCATGATCCTAGAGACCCGGGATCGAGTCCCACATCGGGCTCCCTGCTCAGCAGAAAGCCTGCTTCTCCCTCTCTCACTCCCCCTGCTTGTGTTCCCTCTCTGTCAAATAAATAAAATCTTTAAAAAAAAATGTGCCTAAGGACACAGGCAATAAAAGCAAAATTAGACAAACAGAAAAAAAAGGAAGGGAAACTACATCTAACTCAAAAACTTTTGTGTTTCAAAGCACATAACCAAGACAATGAAAAGACATCCTTAAAATGTGAAAATAACATATCTGATAAAAGGTTAATATCTAGAATATACAAAGAACTCTTACAACTCAATAACAAAAAAATCAAATAATCCACATAAAAATGAGCAAATGGCTTGACTAAACATTTCTCCAAAGATGATATACCAATAGCCAAGAACCATATAAAAAGTTGCTCAACATAAATAATTATCAGGGAAATTAAAATCAAAACAACAAGGATGACTACTATCAAAGAAATAGAAAATAACAAGCATTAGCAAAGATGTGAAGAAATTGGAAATTTTGCATACTATTGGTGGAAATGTAAAATAGTACCACCTCATGGAAATCAGTGTGGAGGTTCCCCCAAAATTAAAACTAGAACTACCATATGATACAGCAATCCCACTGAGTGTAAATCAAAAAGAATTGAAATCAGCATCTCAGTGAGATATTTGCCCACCTATGATCATAGCAACATGATTCACAACATCCACAAAATGGGATGTTTACTGATGGGTGAATATATAAACAAAGTGTGGTATACACACACACATTTAGTATTGTATGGAGTGTTATTTAACCTTGAAATAAAAGGAAAGCCTATCATGTGCTACAAAGTGAAATAAATCAGTCACAAAAAGACCATCATTGCATGATTCCACTAATATAAGCTACCTAAGTAGTTGAATTCCAGAAACAGAAATGAACCACACAAACAAACAAACAAAAAAAAACCATGAAAACAGAAAGACCTGAGTGGGAGAGTCCAACCTCTAATTGGAAATTAAAACTGAACATGGGCCTTTTTTTCCATCTATGCTGATGAGATGTCTCAGGGGTGACTCTGGCCATAGAACCTGGAACCTGGTACCAGACCATGAATTTATTCTTTCAGAGACAGAAAGATGATGCAGTCAGTAATTTTAAAAAAAGAGAACTTTTAGTTTACACAAATAGACATAGTGCAGCATTTGAGAAACAAGAAGTATGAGGGAAAAACATGTGGTTATAATTAAATAAATTATTATAAGTGCTCTGAGAACAAATTAAGTATGAATACAGTTGGGAAATGAAAGAATTAGTGGTCAAGTGTCTACAGTCCTGGGAAGCAGTGTTTATGATGGAAAATATTCAGATATTGAAAAAAGACAAATAGGAATTTGCCACTAACTGCTTTGACCCATATGTTAGCCACTAGCCATATGAGGCTATTGAGTACTTAAAATGTGGCTAGTGTACTTGATGAAGAGATTCTTAAATTATAATTAATTAAACTGTAAATTTAAATAGCCATCTTCAGCTAGTAGCTACCATATTAGTCAGATCCCTACAGAACTGGGACATAAACCTCATGACTTAGAGGTTATGGTGATACACAAGTTTGAAGAGAAAACCGAACAGAAGATCTAAGAAGGCTTTTATCGTCATATGTAAATCAGACAAGTAGAATGAGGACAGAGAAGAACCCATCAAATTTATTAAATAATCACTGGTAACATAGTTTGAAAAGGTAATTTGTCTTGGAGGCAGAAGCCTGGTTTTAGTGGATTAAAGAAGTTAATGAGAAGGGAAAAAGTGAAAACAGCAAGAATTTACCATATTTCATGTATGTTGAGAATAAAGGAAGAAGGTGGGGTTGGGGAAACATGGGTATAAGAAACCATTTCAAAATTGGGACACAAGAGCTTGTTCACAGTTATTGAGGGGAGTCAGAAATATGGATCATTTTATAGGCAATAATTTGTAGAGAATGATCCTAGGTCAGAATCCCAGCAGACTTGGAAAAGGGGAGCCATCGATCAAGCAATTATCCAAGAAGTGAAAGAGGAAATTTGCTCTGGAAGAAAGAAAGGGAGAGTGAATACACATTAAATAAATTTGTGGAAAGCTATTAGGTAAGAAAATTAATGGAGTTCATGATTATAGACTGGATTTTCTCTGTAATACAGAAAGCAAGTGTACTTAGAAGAGTGGATGGGGATGAACCAGAGTAGCAGGATAAAGGGGAGCAATAGAGATTCAGATCCTGTTGCCAAGAATCATGGAAGGGACAATCCATCAGCAACTTTTAGAGTCCAAGTACATCAAGGGCTCAGCTGAGGTTGGAAACTAAAGATTGGTAGCATCACTGGAACACAAGTCTGTGTAGTTTTCTCTAGTGCCTGGCATTCTAACTACAGTACAGAAATCCAGAAATAACTAGATTCAAGGTTTGATGTTTGATGGCCACACACAATAGGAGACTTGAATATGGAAGCCATGAAGTGACAAAACATGACGGAGCATGGCCCCTGTCCTAGCGGGGGGAGACGTGAAGCCAGGAGGGTGAAGACCGACTTGCAGAGATGAGAGGGTCATAGGAATAGATGTTAAAATAAAGTCAAATGACCTAGAATTAAGGATTTGGAAGAATATGAAAGACAGAAAGTTTTACTTGGTATTGTCTAGAGACATAGTTGCTTTGTAAATAGCATATTAAGATACTTAAAATGTAAGGATTATTTAAGATATTTTACAACTTTACAAAGAGAGTGCTACTGGATATACTTTTAAAAGTTCCTAAATTCAGATTCTATAATTTTAATTTCTCTTTTACTTAGTTTCTTCCAGAGTAACCAAATTCAGACACCCCATCACATCACAATTTCTTATCAGGATTAAGCCCAAACTCCACAGAATGACAGAATTGGGTCCCAAATTTAGGCCTCAACTTTTTCTATTTTGTACTTTTTTCCCACAGCAAATTTGCTTAAAAGCTCTAAACACAGACTGTAATTTTCTACCATGTCAAATATTCTCCCAGTCTAATTATTCCTTACAGTATCTTAAATTTACTTTTCCTTTATCAAAATTATACTTCCTTAATTTTGCCTAAATCCCCACTTTGTAAAATTTCCAAGGGCCACTCAATTTAAAGTTATTTTTCATCCCAACTGTTTCCCTAGCCTGTGGTACTTACAGACTACCCTGAAGTATAAGTTAGCCATTACTGAGGATATGTCTTAAGTTTCTAGTGGTCTGTAGGCTATTTGAGGGTTAACATCACTTGTGACTAAACATTTAAAAAAATTAGAACTATAAAAAAATTCTGGAACAAAATCAAAATGCAAATTAATTGAATTATCCTGGCTTACAGAAGTTGTAAATTCAGTCTTTTCAGAACCATTAAAATGTTTGTATTTCTGAGAGCACCTGGGTGGCTTGTTGGTTAAAGGTCAAACTCTTGGTTTCAGCTCATGTCATGCCCATGTAGGACTCCATGTTCAGCAGAGTCTGTTTCAGATTTTTTTCCCCTCTTCCTCCTCCTCTGTTATCTCAGCTTCACTCACTCTCTCTCCCTAAAATAAATAAAATCATTTAAAAAATAAAGTTTGCAGGGGTGCTTGGGTGGCTCAGTCATTAAGCATCTGACTTCAGCTCAGGTCATGAACCCACAGTCCCAGGACTGAGCCCTGCATCAGTCTCCTTGTTTCTGTGGGAAGCCTGCTTCACGCTCACCCACTGCTTGTGCTCTCTCTCTAGCTATGTTTCTCTCTGTGAAATAAATAAATAAAATCTTTTTTAAAAAGAAATAAAAATTAAAAAATAAAGTTTACATTTCCCATGAGGAATAAAATTTTCATAAACTCCTTGTATAAAATATGGTATTCAGTGAGATTTGCTTTGGGAAAGAGGTATAACTAGAAAAAAGTAATGCTCTTTTGGTTCTTTCTGCTCTTTATTAGTAATTTTCATATAAACTGAAAATATTAGGTCACTTGTAGCAAAGGATACATAGTTTTTAGATTATTCATATGAAAATAGGAGACTTCCCTTGTCAACAGTGACAAGAATGCAAACTATCATAAACCAAGTTCAACAACTTTTAATAAGAAATGCAAATTGTAAATGAATAAACACCACTGATAACTCAAATTAATTGCAATGAATATAAAATATGATTGAAATATAAAAATTGTATGTGACAATAACAAATTAAAATAGAAGACCTGATATCATAAAAAATATTAGATTAGGGACACCTGGGTGGCTCAGTCAGTTGACATCTGACTCTGGATTTTGGTTCAGGTTTATGATCTCAGGAGTGTGCATCAAGCCCCTCATGGAGCTCTATACAAAGTATGATGTCTACTTGAGATCTCTTCATCTCCCTCTGTCCCTCCCCTAACTCATGCTCTCTAAATAATAATAAATAAGATATTTAAATAGCAGTAGATTAATAAATTATTTTTGTTCATATGTGCTAAAATAAGTCAATGCTATGAGAGGGCCAAGCCACATTTTTCAAACCAGAAATCCCAATTTAAACTATACCCCATTTTTCATTTATGATAAAAGTTAATAAGATATAACACTGAATTTTTGTTTATTTTTATCTACAAGCAAAAATTTATATTTTCTTTCAAATAATGGAAATGTTATCCCTTTGAAGTACTACTACTCTATTCCATTGTACAGCTTATGACTCCTAATAGCTTTTTAAGAGCCATTACAATTTGTATTATCAGTCACACATGTTGGTACTATGTGTCAAAGCCTTTGTGGAATTTATATAGGAAAAAAATAGTTGTAGGAATTAGCACACCAGTCTAATTTACCTCTCATTTTTATTGGTCATCTTAATTGCTTTACTCCTGATTTCCAAAAGAAATTACACCATATTAAGGATTAGTCACTTGCTATTAAATATTTAGTGCTTTATCTCAATCCCTGAAACCTGTCTGGGTTCCTTTATTTCTGACAATTACCATTATGTGCAGGGTTTTATCTACTGAGATTTCATTCCCTTGTTGGCAGATATAGGACAACTCATATACCACTATGGGGGATTTAATTAAAATATGATGTGCGGTATTTTATAATCTATTCAACCTGTTTTATTTACATTTGAAAAATCATTAAAGAGACACAAGGGGAGGATCCAGTATTTGTCACAAATTCTACATTTCCAAGGATGGATAGAGAGATGGAACTGCATTCAGTTCTAAAAATAACTTTGACAGAGAACTGAAATCAGAGAAGCCAATTTCCCAAAGTTAACAGTTGAAATTCAAATATAGTTGTCTCTCATTCCAAAATAATTCTTTCCTCCAAAGCCTAAATCCCCTCACAATAACATAACCACACTTAGTAACTTGGCATATCCTTCAAGTCTTCTATCCAATGCCTATTATTATAATATATAATTGTACTTATAGTGAATATGAGAACCTAAAATATATATGTATGGGAGGTTTATTAAGAGAGCTGATTTCAAATTAATTTAATTATTAAGATATACAATGCATTTTTAGAATTGAGACAGCTCTCTATTAGTAGAACCCATCAACTTACTTGTTAGGAATTACAAACTAAAAGTCAGCAACATTACTACCTTAGGAATATATATGTGAATTTTTTATGGTATCTAGCTTTAATATTCAACTCTATGTTTACTATTTTCCCTCAATTCACAGAACAATATATAACACATGGTAGATATTTAATATATACCTTCTGAATGATGAAATTTTGATAATGTTTACTTAAAGCATACCGAATGAAAATTGCCCTAAAGTTATTAGTATTCAACATGCATTGTGACCTCTTCCAGGAAGACAGAATGGACATAGTTTTCCCTATTGCTCCCACTAAGCACAATAAAAAAAAATACATAAAACAAACATAAAAGGATTCTTAAATGTGGGGAGAAGAAGGCACACTTACTAGGGATGTCAGGATCTGAAGAATGATATATTTGTGAATTTTCTAAGTTTCTTTTCTTCATATACTTGGGAATTTAATAAATAGGCAACTCAGAAATGCCAATAGGCACAGATGAGAAAAGCTCCAACTAATACCTGTAATCTCAAGTCAAAAATGGCAGCCTAGCAAGATAAAACACTTGCAGGCAATAATCATTCTCCTCCAGTCAAATACCACTGAAAAAAAATCTGTGGTCCCATCCCCGCACAAGCCTATAAAGGATGAGCAGGGAGCATAGACTCAATCCTTCAAATTAGTAACAAGGAGCCCCAATGGTGCCTCTCTGGTATACACCTGGTATTTTCATCCAGGCAGAACAGTAATGAATGCCTCAAACTCCAAAAAGTCAATGGAATCCATGTGAGAAGCCCAGACTTTCACTGCCACCTAATAGAAATAAGATAACCTGCCTCTTCCCCACTAGAGAAGTGTCATAGAAGAACTGCAGAGTTGTCTCTTTCACCACAGCCCAGCAGTGAGGCAACCAGTCCCTGTGATGTCACTGGATACCACATAGGAAGGAATAACAAGGTGCTTCTTCTACCCCTTCCAACAAAGGAGGTATCAGTAAGTCTAATGGAAAGCCAGAACTGCAAGCAGTTCCACAAACTACAAATAGTAATGAGGACTCCCCAGAATGGAGTATCAGTGGAAGGCAAGTTAGGAAATTGGACTAGTAACCCAAGTGGCAGCAATAAGGTTGTGTATCCCCTCCTCATCACAGTGGCCAAAGAGGAGGTACTATAGTCTCAATGTTTGTGTACCCTCAAAATTCATACGTTAAAACCTATTGCTCAAGTTTATGGTATTGGGAGATGGGACCTTTTGGAGGTGATAAGATCAGAAGGACAAAACCATAAAGAAGATGATTAGTATTTTAATAAAAGAAGCCCCAGAGAACTAGCTTACACCTTCCACCATATGTGGATAGAGACAGAAGTCAGCAGTCTGTTACCTGGAAGAGGGTCTTCAACAGAATCTGACCATGCTGATACTCTCATCTTGGACTTCCAGCCTCCATTACTGTGAGCAATAAATTTATAGTTTACAAGCCCTAAGTCTATAGTATTTTAGTTTTAGCAGTCTAAATGGAATAAGGCAAAAAACTGAAACTAAGATAAATAGGTACTGCTGTAACACATAGCTAAAAACGTGGAAGCCATTTTGGAACTGAAAGAAGCTAGAAGAGTTTTGAGATGCATGCTAGAAAATGTCTACATTGCCATGAACAGCAACTGTTAAAAGTAATTTTAGCGAGAACTCAGGAGCAGTAGAGAGCAGCAGACAAAGGTTCAACCATCTTAGCAAATATGTAAATGGTTACAAACACAATGTTGGTAGAAATATGGACAGTAAAATTCATTTAGATGAGATCTCAGATGGAAATAAGGAACATGTTATTGGCAGGTAGAAGAAGGGTGAATTTTTTTTTTTTTAAGATTTTATTTATTTGACAGAGAGAAACACAGCCAGAGAGGGAACACAAGCAGGGGGAGTGAGAGAGGGAGAAGCAGGCTTCCTGCTAAGCAGGGAGCCCGATGTGGGGCTCAATCTGGGGTCTCCAGGATCATGACCTGAGCTGAAGGCAGCCGCTTAACCAACTGAGCCATCCAGACGCCCTGAAGAAGGGTGATTCTTGTCATAAAGTGGCCAAGAGCTTACCCAACTTATGTTCACATGATAGTGTTCTATGAGAGAACTTGGGAGCAATGAAATTGGATATTGGGCCAAGGAAATTTTGAAGGAGCACCCTGCTATTTCTTGAATGCTTAGAGTACAAGAAAGAAATGATTTAAAGATGCAAATGTTAATAAAAAGCATGATAGAACTAAAAAATTGGAAAATTCTCAGACTATGCAGATTGCAAAAAATGAGAAAACTTGTTTCAAAAAGAAATAAAGGTATGGCCAAGTAACACTCTGATAAGGAGATTGGAAAGGGTATTAAGCACAAACTTAATGAGCCACTCCTGCAGAAAAGCAACCACTTTGAACTGAAGGGGAAGGACTTACAGATAAATGAATGATTACCATACTTCTTAGATTTTGTAGAACTGGACCACAGCACTATCCAATTGTGAATTGGTACTATCCTTCAAGACAAGGAAAGACAGACCTCAATGGTGATTCAGGGATCATTATAGCTGACTGTTTCATTTAAAAATTGGGGGCCACCATCTGGGTTTCAACAGGCCACATGATCTTCACGCAAAGCCATGGTGCCAGTATACTCAAAACCATGAAGACCCTACCCCTGTCATGAAGAACAATGAAGGCATGGTTTCCCCATCTAAAATTTGAAAAATGGAGTAGTCCAGAGCTATGGCCACAGGGCCCAAGCAGAGTAACCCTGTAAGTGCAAGATCACAGCAAAGAGTCCTTGTTAGAGGCAATACCAGCATTGCTGTAGGGGCAGGGCTTCCCCATTGCTCCCAGACCAATAGAACCTTGGGCTGGGGGAAAAGTGGCAGAGAAATAGGACCTGGGAGACCCAAAGGTCTGGGACTTTAACCTGTGAGAGTTGCAACACAGGCTGTACCTAGCAAAGCCATGGGGACAGGACTTTCACCCCAACAGACCTTTATATATTAGACCTCCTTGAGACCTGTTTCTAATTTTTATTTTTTCCCTTCTGGAATGGGAATGTCTATCTTATGTTTGCCTTACCATTATATTTTGGATGCATGTAATATATCTGATTTCACAGGTTCACATCTGAAATCTGATTTGGATAATATTTAGATAAGACTTTTGACTTCTAAACTGAGGACATGAATTTTGAGGAACCAGGGTGGAATGCTATAATATAAAGTTTATGTCTCCCCAAAATATGTATGTTGAAGACCCCAAGGTGATGGTACTGGGAGGTGGGACATTTGGGAAATGATCAGATCATTAAATTGGAGCCCTCATAAATGGGATTAATGGCATTATAAAAGACATCTCAAAAATCTAGCTCACCCCTTCTACCACATAAGGATACCAATGAGAAGTCTTTGAGTGGGAAAAGGGCCTTCACCCAACTATTCTGGCACCCTCATCTTGGACTGTGAGAAATAAATGTCTGTTGTGTATGCTATTTTGTTGTAGCATCCCAAATGGAGACAGAAGACCAGATAGTATTAAAATGAGAATCCCAAGTTTTATAATGTCAAAAAAAGGTCCATATTTCTAACATTTTTTGTTATATAAAGAACCCTATAAATCTCAAACAATTAAAAAAACAATAGGTACCAAAACAAGATGACAGAGATACTATAATTTAACAAATATTTTAAACAGCTACTATAAAAATGTTTTATCACACAATTACAAACCTGCTCAAAAAAGAAAAAATAGAAAGTATCAGCAAAGAAACAGAAATACTTAGGAGACAAACAGAAAAGAAATAAGAATCAAATGAAAATTTTAGAATTGAAAATATTCAGGGTGTCTGGGTGGCTCAGTTGGTTAAAGCAACTGCCTTCAGCTCAGGTCATGAACCCAAAGACCAGGGATTGAGCCCTGCGTTGGACTGCCTGCTCAGCGGGAAGCCTGCTTCTCCCTCTCTCACTCCCCCTGCTTGTGTTCCCTCTTTTTCTGGTTTCTCACTGTCAAATGAATAAATAAAATCTTAAAAAAAAATAAAGAAAAGAATCAGTAGCAAAATAAGATGACCATAACAGCAGAATGGAGTAAACAGAAGAAAATATGAGTAAACTGGAAGAAAAAGCAATAGAAGTCACACAATCTGAACAGTTAAAAAAATAGAGTAAAAGAAAAAAAGAAGAGAGACTTAGAACATGTGAGTCTGTAACAAAAAAATCTAAGAACCATGTCATATGAATATTAGAAAGAATGGGAATTAAGTTATTACTAAAAATATAGTAAAAGTAATAATGGCTATCCTGCACCAGTCAGAATGGTTAAAACTAAGTCAGGAAATGACAGATGTCGGTGAGGATGCAAAAAAAGGAGACCCCTCCCTACACTGTTGGTGGGAATGCAAGCTGGTGCAGCTACCCGGAAAATAATATGGAGGTTTCTCAAAAAGTTGAAAAGAGAGCTACCCTATGACCCAGAAACTGCAGTACTTGGTATTGACCCCAAAGATACAAATGTAATAATCCGAAGGGGCACACACACACCAAGTTTACAGCAGCATGTCCACATTAGCCAAACTATGGAAAGAGCCTAGATGTCCATCGACAGACGAATGGATAAAGAAGATGTGGTATATATACATACAAGGGAATATTATGCAGCCATCCAAAAAGGAAATTTTGCCATTTGCAACAACATGGTGAGAACTAGAAGTAGTATGCTAAGCAAAATAAGTCAATCAGAGA
Source organism: Spilogale gracilis (assembly GCA_004023965.1). NCBI lineage: Eukaryota > Metazoa > Chordata > Mammalia > Carnivora > Mephitidae > Spilogale > Spilogale gracilis. The sequence goes on along the minus strand of PITA01000423.1, from coordinate 10,663 downwards.
AAGACAATTATCATATGATCTCATGGGTATGTGGAATTTGAGAAACAAGGCAGAGGATCATAGGCGAAGAGAGGAAAAAAATAAAACAAGAAGAAACCAGAGATGGAGACAAACCATAAGAGACTCTTGATCACAGGAAACACTGAGGGTTGCTGGAGTGGAGGAAGCTGGGAGTAAAAAGTGGCTGGGTGATGGACACTGAGGGGGGTATGTGTTGTGGTGAGTACTATGTATTGTGTAAGACTGATGAATCACAGACCTATACCCCTGAAACAAATAATACATTATATGTTCATTTTTTAAAAATGTAGCGATCTGAAGGAGCACCTGTACCCCAATGTTTACAGCACCAATGTCCATATTAGCCAAACTACAGAAAGAGCCAAATGTCCATCGACAGATGAATGGATAAAGAAGATGTGGCATATGTATATAATGACATATTATGCAGCCATAAAAAAAGAAGAAATCTTGCCATTTGCAATGATGTGGATGGAACTAGAGGGTATTAGGCTAAGCAAAAGAAGTCAATCAGAGCAAGACAATTATCATATGATCTCACTGATATGTGGAATTTAGGAAATAAGGCAGAGGATCATAGGGGAAGAAAGGAAAAAAAAATGAAACAAGAGGAAATGAGAGGGGTGTCTGGGTGGCTCAGTCATTAAGCGTCTGCCTTGGGCTCAGGTCACGATCCTGCAGTTCCAGGAACGAGCCCCACATCAGGATCCTTGCTCGGCAGGAAGCCTGCTTCTCCTTCTCTCACTGCCCCTGCTTGTGTTCTCTCCTAGCTGTGTTTCTCCCTGTCAAATAAATAAATTTTGTATTAAAAAATTAAAAAATAAAAGAAGAAACCAGAGAGGGAGACAAACCATTATAGACTCTTAATCATAGGAAACAAACTGAGGATTGCTGGAGGGATGGAGTAACTGGATAATGGGCATGGGGGAGGGCATGTATTGTAATGAACACTGGGTATTATATAAGACTGATGAATCACAGACCTATACCCCTGAAATATATAATACATTATATGGTAATTAATTGAATTTTAAAAAAGAGAAAAAATATTTTAAAAGTCTATGAAATATTAAAAGAAAAAAATAAAGAAATAATGGCTGGAAACTTACCAAAGATGGCAAGAAACATTAATCTGTAGATTGAAAAAGCTAAGTGAATTCAAGAGGAATAAAAATCCAAAGAATTCCACATACAAACACATCAGAGTCAAACCTCTGAAAACTAAAGGTAAAGGGGGAAAAAATCTTAAAGTAACCAGAGATAAATAACACCTTATCTAGAGGTGCAAAATAAATAGAATGATGGAAGTTTTCTCATTAGAAATTGTGAAGGCCAGAGTAGTTGCACACTTCTGACTTGACAGAAGAGAAAAAAAAGAAAAAAGAAAAGAAAAATGTCAGGACAAAGTCCTCTATCCACAAAAAAATATGCTTCAACAAAGAGAAATCAAGAAATTCTCAGATGAAGGAAAACTAAGATAATTTGTGAGCAACAGATCTGCACTAAAAGGATGTCTAAAATAAGTTCTCTACACAGGAAACAATAAAAGGAAGAGTATTGGAACATAAGGAAGAAAGGATAAACAAAGCAAAAACATGAGTAATTATAATAAACTTTCCTTTCCTCCTTGAGTTTTCTACTTATGTTGGATGGTTGAGTTAAAAATGATAACACTGGTTTTAAATGGATGTGAGAAGATACAACAATATGTTATAAACAGATGAGAGTAAAGAACATAAAACAAGGTAAGTGAGTTTCTATACTTCATTTGAAATGCTAAAATGACTCTAGTGTACTATGATAAATTATGTATATATAATTCAATACCTAGAACAATCATTGACAAAACTATAATAAAAATACACTGAAAAACAACATACAAATGAAAGTAAAATTCTAAAACTGTATTCTAATGATACACAAGGAAACAGGAAAGAAGAAAGAGAAAAATATAATACAAAAAGAACAAACATTAAACAAAAAATAAATGGCAGGCTTATAACACCAGAATTACATTAAAGGTAAATGATCCAGGGGCGCCTGGGTGGCTCAGTTGGTTAAGCAACTACCTTCCGCTCAGGTCATGATCCCGGAGACCCAGGATCAAGCCCCACATCGGGCTCCCTGCTCAGCAGGAAGCCTGCTTCTCCCTCTCTCACTCCCCCTGCTTGTGTTCCCTCTCTGGCTGTGTTTCTCTCTGTCAAGTAAATAAATAAAATCTTTAAAAAAAGAAAAAAAAAAGGTAAATGATCCAAACATACCAGCATACCAGGTAAACAGGTAAAAGACTGACTGTGTAGATTTAAAAAAGAAAAAAAAAGACTAAACCATGTGCTGCCTAAAAGAATCTCACTTTCAATATAACAATTTTGGTACATTAACAGTATGTACAATTTTGGTACAATAACAGAAAGTTATATTATGCAAATATTAATCACAGGAAAATACTAATCCAAGGAGCAGCTATATTAGTAGAAGATAAAGTAGACTTCAGAGCAAAGAAAATTATCAGACATAAAGCAAGATATACAATGATACAAATGCAACCAAGAAAACATAACAATTTGAAATGTGTATGCATCAAAAAATTTGGGAAGGAAAAATTGATAGAACTGAAAAAAGGAAAAGAAAACCATAATTGGAGATTTTTACACTTCTCTCTCAACAACTGATAGAACAATGAGACAGAAAATCAGTAATAAATACAGAAAATACATAAAGAACTCTTAAGAACTTGATAGTAAAACCAAACACATTTGAAAAGGGGCAAAAGTGGGGTGCCTGGTAGCTCAGTTGGTTAAGCAACTGCCTTCGGCTCAGGTCATGATCCCGGAGACCCGGGATCGAGTCCCACATCCGGCTCCCTGCTCGGCAGGAAGCCTCCTTCTCCCTCTCTCACTCTCCATGCTTGTGTTCTCTCTCTGGCTGTGTTTCTCTGTGTCAAATAAATAAAATCTTTAAAAAAAGGGGGGGGGGCAAAGACATGAAGAGATTTTTCATTGAAGAAGATGTACAGATGACAAATAAATACCTGAAGTAAGAGCTGAAGAGTACTGAAGCCCTGGGTCAGGGACTACAGTGAGTATACATAACTTTTTCTGGTCATCGTGATTCCCCAGCCCCACTATCTTCTTTCTGGTAGCAATATGTTTTCCCTGAGGATTTGCCCTTTCAGCATTCTGTTAGTTCTAGTGGGACTGATGATCACTGTGTTCCTAACTCTGCCCGCTCCACAACTGAACTTAAGGCAGATAGGCATTCTAGTTTTGTCTAATCAAATTAGTCCTCTTAGGGACTTGATTTTGATTAAAGATGCACAGACTTAAAGGCACTGGATTTGAATCATTCAGTCATTCACAAAATATCTTGTCTTTTACATTACCAGAGATAGCCTGGCTCCTTCCAAGACTCTCCTCTTAATGTGACTGTCATCTAACATCCCTCAAATTGTATTTTTTCCTATATGAACTATCCATTATTTTTGTTGTTGATTTATTACTGCTTACCTATCTCCCTCAACACAAAAAATGTACTAAGACTGATTTACTTGAATGTCTCAAGTCCCTACGTTTAGTCTTCAGGTCCTTATATTTCAAAATCATTTTAGCTGTTGTTGTCCCCTTTCTTTAATATACAAATTTTAAAATATTTCTGTCTCTGCTTACATATAAAAACCCGTACTTAACATATATCATTTAAGGTCTATATGTACAAGGTTCTGGTCTAGATGCTAGAACAAGGATAACAATCAATAAAGCTGGTCAAGTAATCTGGTCAATTCTACATCCTAACAGGAAAGAAGAAAATAAATAGATGAAAGGATATTATTATTAAAAATATAATAAAGTCTGTGGAAAATTTGATTTAAATATTGGGAAAAATATGAGATCATGCTGGGCATTCTTTTATATAGGGTTGTCTGAGAGGGCCTATCTAATGAGGTAATATTTAAGAGAGATCTAATGGGTGTTGGGAAGTGAGCTGTCATGGTCTGGGGAAAGGGTTCCCAGACAAATGGAATAGCAAGGGTCTATGGGCTGAAGTGAGTGTATGTTAATAGGGTACAAGAATCCCAAAACAGGTTGCCCTGTGTGGAGTGGGTGAAGGAGAACTGGTAGGAGAGAGACCAGAGAAATAACAGGACCATGTAGAAATTTGAGGGTCACTGTAACAACCTGGGCCTTAACCCAGTGTGCAATTAGAGGGTTTGAGATCTTGTGGCCTTAAAAATTTTTTTACAAAAATGTAGTCCTGGACATCCTTATGATAATTTCAACAAGGGTCTTTGCAATACCTGTAAAAGTACCAATCAAAAATACTATATCGTATTGCTACAAGGGGCTAGGAAATCACATGGTACTATTTCAAACAGAAGAACGATCTCCTCTCCTCGGAATTCCCACAACATTTTTTTTTTCCCAGATTGTATTTATTCATTTGACAGAGAGAGACAGAAGGAGCACAAGCAGTGGTAGTGACAGGCAAAGGGAGAAGCAGACTCCCAGCTGAGCAGGGAGCCTGATGAAGGGCTCAATCCCAGGACTCTAGGATCATGACCTGAGCCAAAGGCAGACGTTTAACTGACTGAACTACCCAGGTGCCCCTGAATTCTCCCAACTTTTGTCATTAATACTACTATGGCATCTTTCACTGTTTGTCACATGTTATAATTGTGAAGACGTATTTCTTCTTAAAATATAAACTGATGAGAGCAAACAATCTTGTTCATCTTAGTATCCAACCCAGAAGTGTAATGATATTTCTGCACATGATTGTTTAATAAATCCTGTTGAAATGGATGAGTGAAGTCCAAAATATTTTATTTTTCCCAGTTTTCATCTAGAATATCTACTAGAATGTAAATCTCAGGAAAGCAGATATTTAGCTTGTCCTGTTCACTTTAGAACTCCAGTTTTTAGAATAATGCAAATCTTAACATGTGTTAATATGTTAATGAACAAATGAATACTTAATTTTACTGATGATAAAACAGAGTCCAAAAAATATAAAAGGGACTGCTTTTTATCACACAGGCACAGTTAGCCTAGCAGAATTTAGGTATAACAGATTTATAATATGATGCCTTTCCATTTCAATAATTTATTTATTCTTTCAACCAGCATTTGGTAAGTACAAATCAGGCACTCAATACCATAACATCAAGGACAAATATTCTACGTAGACATGCTCCTATTGTTTCTCAGTGAAAGAATCTGAGAAATCGCATAAAATGTAATGATATCAAGATTTTCATACTTTGGCTCATTGGAAATAAAATATCTACTAACATAAATCGAAATATATTAGCACACAGAAAATGGCCAAAAGCAATCGAGCGATATTTAATTATACATTTTTATAATCAAGTATTCAGGAAGATAAAAATGAGTATACATAGTATTTATGAGCCTCAATACGACTACTTGCTGCTTTGGGGATAGGACGTAACATAGTAGGAAGGGGAGACCCTGCGGAAATGTAATGTGAATTGTGCCCTCTGGAGCTTTGTATCTCAGTATCGCTGGAGAAGTAAGAAGAGTTATCAGAGACACAATACACATACTTGAGCTGATTAACAATTCATTTGATGCACTTTACAACTCCGTATATCAGAACATTTTTAAAAAGCTCACCAAATACAGAAATAATGAAAGAATTAATGTTGATTGGGGACCAAATTTGAATGATTTCTAAATTTTATTTATTTTTATGCATTTATACATTTTATTCAACATCTGAAAGGAGGCAAAAAATATGAATTAGCAAAGGGAGAAAAAGGCCCTTGTAGGGAAGGTGTGCAAGTCAAAATGACCATCTCAGTGTTGGCAAAATAACAACAACAAAATAATTTTACCTTAGGAAAGAAGATCTGGACATCTAAGAAATGGTACAGCAAGCTGGCTGCTGTTATTCATTTATACCATCTACATATGTAGAAACATTTACTGGGTTTTGGTAATATTAAAAGCTTTGAATTACAAAGCATTCGTTAAGATTATGCAAAAAGTGGGGCTCCTGGGTGGCTCAGTTGGTTAAGCAACTGCCTTTGGCTCAAGTCATGATCCCGGAGACCTGGGATTGAGTCCCACATCAGGCTCCCTGCTTGGCAGGAAGCCTGCTTCTCCCTCTCTCACTCCTCCTGTTTGTGTTCCCTCTCTGGCTGTGTTTCTCTCTGTCAAATAAATAAAATCTTTAAAAAAAAAGATTATGCAAAAAGTTATTAAAATATGTAATTCTTAAGAAGTATTGAATTATAAGGAATTAAAACGTGTTCCTGCTTGATGGTAAAAAGAAATCTATGTGTAATAAAAACCAGTCAGGGTCAGAATCACTATGAATTTAATTGATAACTAAATTGGGCTTACTGTACTTAGAAGATGATATGCGTAATTGAACACTTGCACTGTGTACTAGAGTGTTTAATTATATCATAGAACAGAAATACAGCATTAAACATTGTATTTCTTATGGCCATGGAAGCCTGATCTTTAACTGTGACTACTTCAGTATGATTAAAATCACTCCCTTTAATAAATAAATAAGCTAAAGGTAGCATATATTAGCATTTTTCCTTACACAGAAATAAAAAGGAGATGATTTGCCGAGAAGCTTTTTGATTATAAACTGTTTTTCAAGTTAGTACTCATTTATTGAGCTCTGTAAGAAGTGATAAAGAAAAATAATACAGACCCTCCACTCTAAAACTGTATATTGCATAAAATTCTCCATGGCTCATTCTTCTATCTTATTATAAAATTTAAACTTAAGTTGATAGGGACATGTGGGCGGCTCAGTCTGTTAAGTGTCTGTCTTTGACTCAGGTCATGATCCTAGGGTCCTGGGATCAAGTCCTGATACATGCACTCCTTGTTCAGTGGGAAGCCTGTTTCTCCCTCTGCCTGCCACTCCCCCTGCTTGTGCGCGCTCTCTCTCTCTACCTCTCTCTCTGAGCAATAAATAAAATATATATATAAAAAAAAGTTGACAGCTCATCATTCTCCTCGAAAAGTACTCTATTTTTATGCTAACACACACTGCTGGCCTTTCTCCTATATTTCTGATAGGTCTTTCTATTACTCATTTCTTGGCTCTCCCTACTATTTTAGGTCTTAGATACTCCAGTTCCTCTGTAGGTAGCCCTGGACTTGCTCTTCTTCCCATTCCATGTTTCCTCTCCAACCCTTATTCTAAAGATCCCCGAGATTACAACACCAGGTCACACTGCTCTGTTCTGAGCTCCAGACCATATATCTTATGTGCCTCTCCTCCATTTTTACTTTCCCACTTAGGTGTCTTAAAGTTTTCTCAAAATTCAAATCTCAAGATTAAAAACTAATCTTTCCTGATTCAAATACGCTACTCTTTCACCATTCTTCATGTAAGTGCCTGGTGAGTTTCTCCCCAACTCTATTCTCTCCCTTGATAAACTCTTCATCACTCATCTACATATCCATTAATAAAAGTTATCTAATTATTCTTTATTCTCTTCCCAAATATGTCTCAGTTCTATCACATCATTATCTCTCTTCTCTGAAAACTCTTGCCCAAGCCACAAGCACCTCTTTCTGGACCACTAAAATAGCCTCCTTTCAGCCCCTGCTCCCATATATTCTTGGTCACTAGAAACTTCTCTGAAAATGGAGGTTTGATTCTTTCTTATTTAGTGGTTTCCTACTGCTCACACTAGAAAGTTAATAACCTTCCAAATGATTTGCAATGTCCTGTGCAGCACAGTTTTATTTCTAAATAGTTTTTATTTCCATATCTTCCACTCTACTCTCTTTCATTTACTATTCTCCAAATATACCAAGTTACTTTTTTAGGTCCTCAAAAGTACCAAATTAATCCTTGAGCATGTTGTTCCATTGGCTTAAAATGTTCTTTCCCCACCCTTGGTATCTTCCTCACAGTCTTTTGCTATGTTAGCTTTATTTATTCTTCACATTTCAGCCTGAATGTTATTCCCTTGGGTTGCCTATGCATCCAGTTAAAATCCTATGTGTCAGTAATATCCTCAGAACAGTGTATCATTTCTTTATAGGTCTTATAACAATTGTATCTCCTGGATAATTATTTTAAATATTCTATTTATTTATTTGAGAGAAAGCAAGCAAGCATGAGTGGGGGTCATAGAGAGAGGGAGAGCAGGTTCCCTGATGAGCAGGGAGCCTGATGAGGGGCTGGATCCTAGGACCCTGGACTTATGACCTGAGCTGAAGGCAGACGTTTAACTGACTGAACCACGAGACCCTGGATAATTATTTTAATTGCATATCTATCCAACTCTTTATAGGCCAGTAAGCTCTAAAGACACACAGAATGTGTTTCTGTTGCATTCATAACTACATTTCCAGTACCAAATACAGAAAAAAAATATTCAATAAATACTGGCTTAGTAAATGAATGAATAATGAATAAATGCCAATCCAGCATTGCCTCATTTCCTAGAAGTGCTGTCAGAAGTATACTCTTTTCCCAGTTTTAAAACAAACCAACAAACATAATTCTGTTGTTTTCTTCATGCACAAAATACTGGCATATTTTTTAAAGAATTAAAGTTAAGTCAATATTACAGTCTCATATAATGCATTAGCATTTAGGTTAAGTATAGTTTTCTAAAGATTTATATGATCAGTGGCTTCATGTATGGTATGATCAGTGGCTTCATGTATGTAATATTTAAATAAGTCATGCCTCATGATGCATGGCACAAATCAAAAATATGTGTATTTTATGGAATCAAAATCTTCTGAGGAGCCATTTAACATTTCAGAGTTTATGTTTTTAAAATATTTTATTTGCTTACTACCATTCCACAGTTTCTGACTATCATTTCCTTTCTCACTATTTTAACAGCCAAATTTGTAGTAGAGAACATGTGGTCTCTATCCTCATTTTCAGGTTTCATTGTTTGACCTCACTGTTTCCTTGCTAAATGTTAATACAGCTCTGTTTTGCAATCAATTATTTATCACTCTAAAATCACACTGCTTGCAGAAAAATCCAGAATCACTGCTCAAGAGTCAATCAAACTCAAATCCTTCATTTAGAGCTAACAAGTATTATTTTGGCTTCCTTGAAATGTATACAATTCCTCACATTTCCAAAACCTCAAAATATATTTTCCCAGAGATATGATCTAAGTATTTTCCAAAGTCCTATTGTACATCATCAACCTGGCTCATATCCTGTAACTATGCACGGTATAATCCTAGACTCCTCTTTCAGGTAAAGAATAAAAATGGCATAGCTCTCTAAGATCTACTTTAACCATTTATGAGGGAGGAACCTCCTTTGGAAATAATGTGAGATTTCACATATGTTATCCCTCAAAGGCTCCTAGTATCTCCAAGGTATAACAGCTGTGGAACCATCTGTGAGTCAAATCAAGTTCCAATAACAAAGGCCGTCAATACAGAATTTAAGCCAAAAAGTAAGGACTGGTTCAGAACTCATTAGTAAAACATTGCTACCTTCCTAAAAATAAATAAATAAACAAAAAAATAAAATTTAAAAGAATTAAATAAATAGATCAATCTTCATTTAATATACTGAAAATTATTGTGTGAGGATGAAATTTTTGAGCAACAAAAATTTTATCACAATAATTGTGCAATTACCTAGCTATAGTGAGTGTTTTCATTCATTCGTCCAGAAAGCACTTGGTGATGGCAGCACCATGATAGGCCCCATGCTATGACAACAATAACAAGACAAAAAGATTTGTCATTCCTTTAGAATATTCTACAGGCTTTGGATACTTCCTGTATAATCCCAATGCTTTGAATATAGGTAGAGCCTGTGAATATGATACGATCACTTTTATGATTATTTTGCATTCTATGGCAAAAGCATTTTGTCGATCTAATTATGGCTCCTATTAGCCGATTTTAAACCTATCAAAAAGGAAAGCATCTATGGTGTACCTGATCTAATCATTTGAGCTCTTAGAGAGATGAACAGCATAAAAGCAGCAGATGCTCTCCTATTGACCATGAAAAAGCAAACTGCCATGTTGAAGAGAGTGCCACGTGGCAGAAAATAGTGGGCAGCCTCTAGGATTTGAGAATCTCAGTCCTAACCTACAAGGAACTAAATTCTGACAACTACGAATGAGCTTGGAAAAAGAAACTGCAGCCCTGACAGCAATTATTTCAGTCTGATGTGACCCTCAGCAGAGGATCCAATGAATCCATAGCCAAATTCCTGACTCACAGAAACTGCGAGATTCAACTTTACTGTGGTGTCATGCTATTAGTTTGTGGAATCTTGTTATGCAGCAACAGAAAATGAACTTGGGAAGGGGCAAGTTTTGCACTTCTCACCTCTTTTAACTGTTGAGAGATGCATATTTAGTTCCTCTGGATCCCTACTGGATATCAGATATTTACCATACATTAATGGCTTCCATGTTGGAACAGATCAGGCCATAAAAATGTAAAGAAGTGCCCTCAGTACCCACCACCAGGCTCTCCCATCCCCTCACCCCCTCCCCTCCAAGACCCTCCGTTTGTTTGAGTCCAAAGTTTCTCATGTTTCGTTTCCTTCCCCAAATTACCCTTCCTCCCATTTCCTTTCCTTCTCCTACTGTCCTCTGTATTACCCCTTATGCACCACAAGTAAGTGAAACCATGTGATACTT
>PITA01000422.1:0-281314 GCA_004023965.1 Spilogale gracilis | reverse complement strand
AGGAAGGAAGGAAGGAAGGAAGGAAGGAAGGAAGGAAGGAAGAAAGAAAGAAAGAAAGAAAGAAAGAAAGAAAGAAAGAAAGAAAGAGAAATCAGGCTCCTTGTTCCACATTCCTACTTCATGGGATGCAATTTTAAATTGAGACAGACGAAAACCAGATCCCAAAGAAACAAACTGAAGGTCTTAGAGGAAAGGGGGTGGGGGGATGGGAGAGCCTGGTGGTGGTTTTACTGAGGGCACAAATTGCATGGAGCACTGAGTGTGGGGCATAAACAATGAATCTTGGAACAAAATAAAATAAAATTTAAAAAAAGCAAAAAAATAAAAGATCAAGTTAGCATGGTTTTAAATCTTAGTTCAACCCCTTTTAAGCTTGTGACCTAATTTCAGATGCCTAATCACTTCAAAGATGATTTCTTCCTCTGTAAAACGGGGCAATGTTAAGATCCATGCACAAGAAAGCAGATTGTTAGTGGAGATACTGCATATAAGATTTTCATACTGGAGTCTTCTAAGTGCTTAACATCATCATTGCATAAACACTGTACTTTCTACTACTGATTTTGTTACAATCCCTACCAGCCACTCCTATTTTTACCTGCTTTTCTTTCTCCATACAGTAAGTTTCTACCTCTTTTTTGTGTATTGGTCTTTAGACTTGCAGTTAGGGTGCAAATGTTTTTGTTTTGTTTTGTTTTGTTTTGTTTTGTTTTGTTTTTGATCCAGGCCCAATGTCTCGTCCTTAGTGGCTACACCGACCTCAGTGCTCTCCACTTTGGGGGACCCTGACTTGCTTATTTTCATGGAAAGCTGGGCAGGCTGGTGTACATACTCACTAAAGGAAATTACATCATTGCTCACAGATTTTCCTACTTAGCTTTGAACATAAAAACATTCCTTTGTCTTACAAGGCACACAATTCAGATTTCATGACATCTTAGTCAATGGAGGAACTGTTTTCAAAATGCAAATCTTAGGAAAAAAATTGCCTGAATGTAAGTACTTTCTTATCTAAAGTCAATACTCATGTTACCATTCAGATCTATTTTTAACCCTTTAACCTCACTCATTTTATTGTTTAATTTTATGTAACAATTGTTCTTTTCCCTAAATATGTTCTCCAAAGTCACAGAATGAGTATTTCATTCAGCAAACTTTCTCCCACTTTGGAGTTTCTAACACATTTTATTTACATCTCTTTCAAGACAAGGACCATCCTGTCCTGTATGATATGTTTTTGTCTGCATAGTGGATCACTAGAGCATTTCAAATGGCTGGTATCATTTGGTTATCTGTTAAATGGGTAACTTGTAGCCCTCCCGTTGGAGATTCTGATGCGGTGGGGATTTTTTTTTTTTTAAGATTTTATTTATTTATTTGACAGAGAGAGATCACAAGTAGGCAGAGAGAGGAGGAAGCAGGCTCCCTGCTGAGCAGAGAGCCTGATGCGGGCTTTGATCCCAGGACCCTGAGATCATGACCTGAGCCGAAAGCAGAGGCTTTAACCCACTGAGCCACCCAGGCGCCCGCTGCAGTGGATTTTTGACTGGGGCTTGGGAACCAATATTTTAACAAGCACTTAAATACAGTCATGAAACCCTGTGAAATTTAAGTTGCATGGGATTTATATCTTCAACATTAAAACAGCTAAGGTATTTTGGGCATAGTAGAGACTCCAGTATTAAGTCAGTGCATGTTCACTGGGATTTTCTGGAGTAAATGATGATGATGATGATGATGATGATGATGATGATGATAATAATAATAATAATAATTTAATAGTAACCATAACAATAGCTATGATTCATTATATATTTACTGTGTTGCATTCTTTAGACATATCACTAAATCTTATAATAATGCACTAAATCAGACTGTAGGCTCTCCAGAGAGAGAATGTAGGTTCTCTACAGAAACTGAGGCTCAAGCAGTGGTTGTAAATGACTCAGTATACACAATTAAAGAGAAGCCAAATCCATCTTTATATCCGGGTCTGTCCGTCAAGCCCCTGTGACTTGCGAGTAGATCGGACGTATTTCTCTAGCCACTGCCGCTTGCCCTAGTTAACATTCTCCTTGAACGACCTACAAGGTCTTTAACTTCTCACTGACATAAATGTCTCTGATGCTCCCAGTTTAAAAATTGCAATACACACATAAATAATTCAAGCAAACAACTTGATATAGTGAAGTGCATTAGGGCTAAAATAACCCTCCCCTTTTCGACTAGTTTAGAAAACCATCATCATTTTCTAGAAATACTCTGTGGGCTGCATGTGGTGCATGGTACATTGAATTTGTTAGCATTTTGCCAGCTCTGCCATTCAAAAGAAAAAAAAAATCACTCTGGAATTGCTGCAAAATCAGCGTAAATGCAGATTTAATTGGCTTTGCCTCACAAATAACCTTCTTCATGCCAGCTTCATTGCAATGGCTGGAGAAGAGCCTATCTTTTTCATCAATATACTGGTTATTTCTGTTAACAACATTCGTAGTCAAAATCTGAGAGGTATTTACTGATAAGCTAAGTCCTATGTGGGTTGCCTTTAAGTGGAATTCTTCATCATGCCAAAGGTTCATCTCAATAGAGAAATAGATGGGTGGACAGATTGATAGGTCAATCTACTTTATCTCCAACATAATCTCATAACACTTCCTTCTCTCCCTTTGATCATTTCCTCCAGTTATACTAGTCATCTCAGAGGACTTAAAATATCCTGAGGTCTTTCCACTCCTGGCCTTTTTTCCCACTGTTGCCCCTTCCAGAAAGCCCATTTCTCCTCATCTTCACACAGGTGACTTCTCATTCTTTATACCCATGCTAAATGTCACAACCCTGTTTAAAAAGCTCATTCTTGGAATTCTATATAACATGGGCTACTCGCTATTCTTTTAATTCTCTATTCTTCTTTGTTTCATTTATAGCAGGAGTTGGCAAATTTTTCTATAAAGAGCCAGGTTGTAAATGTTTTTGGGTTTACAGGCCATAGGTCTCTATCTTACCTGTCAAAGAAGCAATAGATATTATATAAACAAAGAGTATGGCTGTGTAACAATATCACTTTATTTACCAAAAAAAAAAAAAATCTATTTTTTAAGTGCTGGCAGGACTTGGCAGGCAGGTGTAGTCTTCTGACTCTTTCATATGACTGATCATGAATTACGGTTGAAACATTTCTTTTATACTTGGTGATTCTCAAAAAGGCCATTCAAATTAAAGCCTCATGAAGACAAGAGTCATACTTCATTTGTTCATCCTTGAATTAACATGAAGCCTAACAGAAAATTGACAAAAATTTGTTGAAAGAATGGACTAGTCATTTCAAGGTATAGTCTGGTTTAAATATTAGCCTTAATGATTGGCTGTATCCTGCAAGATAAATCCTAAATCCTTATGACAGATACTCCTGCAAACTCCTGACCTAATGCCATCTTTATTTTTACACTCAACTACCACCTTCACTGTCACAAGGAAAGTGTTGCTCTTCAGTTAATCCATTTGCACTTTCATTTGGCATTTCATGTACAATAAATGACATGGGAGACTGTGCTCGGCATTGTGCTAGCAATGGCCCATAAATTAGACACAGCTGCTTCCTCATGGAGTTTAAGATCTGGCGTTGTCTCAAAGTATATGGACTTTCACTTCTTTGTTTAGTATGATACCTGCTATCAGCTTTACTGAAGAATCCCTCACTTGTGAATCCCGATCTAACCGAGTAATCACTTTGATGCTCTCCCAGTCCATTTCTCCATTGGACTTTTGTTCATATCTTCCCCACAGGACCTCTTTCACCATGGCAAAGTCACTTTTCTAAGGGCCTGTCTCCCTCATTGGACAGTTTTTTGGTGAGCCAAAAGGGGCCAATCTGGCATTCTCTTCTGCATTGACAGGGTCAAGTACAATGCCTGGATTACAGAAAGTACTAAATAAATGTTTGATCAATGAGTTAGTTCTGACATCTATCCTAGACACTTGTGTAGCACTCAGTATTTGTAGGCTGAATTCAGAAGAATTTTATTAGGATACTGAAAAATTACAGGTTTTGGATTATTATCAAGTATGTTTATCTAAGAGTCCAATATCTGTGAGTTAAAATCCCAATAAGGTCATTAATTTTGGGCATATTGTTATCTTTCAGTTTTACACATCATTAAAATGAAATGGTATTTGAAATATAGTGTTTTGACTGAAGTAAAAAGTGAAGATCTGACCAAGATGGAAAATTTAATAAGGGTAAAATTATATCATGATGCCTTCTGATGAATTGGTGAATTTGACCTGGTGCCTTATTCTGTGATACAGAAATGGGTCATGCTGTTTTTATTTCAAATATATTATATTGTAGGAATTTCTCCATAGGATAAAAATTTTTCACTATTCTTTTGATGTAACTTGTTTGAAGATTTAAGTTCTAAACATACAAAACTATTTAACTTCTACAAGTTAAAATGATCCTTTAGAAAAACCATAAAGCAATTTTTATATATAATGGCTTCAAAATATTTGTGTTGAAAAGCTGTCACTTCTGTACAAAATAACCCTGAACCCATGCAAATCATCACAGCTTTAGAATATGAAACACTTTTGCAAAAGAAATGATAGGCTTTCAGAGAAAGCTCAGGTTGTTTTTTAAAGTAAAGTGATAGAGAGGTTGCAAATACTCAGAGACCCTTCTGAAATGGAATTTTCATGTATACTCACTGAATTTGTAGAAAAGCATTCCAAAAAGACAACAAGTACTTCAAAGCCAAGTGGCAGGTTTGAAATTTTGCTAACTTTCCTTTATCTATTTTCACTTTTCCCAGAACATATGTTTCACAATAGTTTTATTAGCAAGTAGAGAAGATGCCACTGTCCAAAATCTGTGGTGTGATTAGCATTATTGAATGGCAGGTTTTGTGTTACTCATGTTTATTTTATGTCTTCCTAAACCATCTGCTTCGTTGTGGTATGTCTTATTCAGATAATGAGAAACAGTGACAGAAGAGGTGTATAATACCACTGCAATTCTAATGGTTTCTGACATCTTGGGTTTGGGTTTTTCTTTCTCTGAGTGTCCTAGGCAAAACTGAAATACATGGTCACTGCTTAATAAACAAAGCCTAGAAATAATTCACCCATTCATTTGACTCAAATTTCACAAGTATTTACTCAGAGCCAGGTACTAAACAAGAACCTGTGATTACTTACACCTGTGTATAAGACACTATTTACGTCCATAACAATCTAGCCAGAGAACGAGGCAGGCAAAGTGTAGTGTCCATAAAGGCTAACGTAGAGTGGGATAAAAGTATGATGGCATCGGAAAGAAGTGGAAGTGTTCATTTCAAGAATGCACTGGAGTCTTAAAGCATTTAATTACAAGTATAAGAAGTAAAAAAGCTTCCAGAGAGCATTTCGGATCAAAGTACCTAAGCTGACCGTGGTATCCATAGAAATGTGAGAGAGTTCGCTGTTGAGAAATTTTAATTACTTTGGTTTGGCTGGAATACAGGGTATCATGGGAAAAACAGAAGAGAATGAGATTTTGCAACTCGGTAACAATTGCTAGTACATACTGAGCCTTCAGTACATGCTGTGTACTGTGCACTTTCTCTCATTTAAACCCTCTAACAAATTAGAAGACTGAAACAATTGTATAATTTTCCTTATTTTACAGATGAGAAAGCTGAGTTTCAGAGAGCTTCAGTGGCATATTGATTTAGGCAGTGTCCCCATAAAACACTCCAACTGGGTAATTCTGGAGCAATTAACGATGGGGTTATTTATAAAGCTACAGACATAGTTTAAACCAGTGGTTCTCAAAGTGTTGTCCCTAGACCAACATTTACAGCATCACTTGAGAATTTGCTAGAAATGCAATTCTCAGGGCCAATCCTGGGACTACTAAATCCAAAACTCTGGGGATGGGGCCAGCAATCTCTACTCTGACAAGTCCTTTAGGTGAGTCTGAGAACCACAAGTCTAGGGAAGCGACAGTGGATGGTGCAATGCTGTGAGGTAGGAAACACAGGGGGGAGATGTTATCGTTCAGAGGACTGAAGAAAGAGAAAGAAGTTTTTAGAAACAGATAGTGTTAAATCTTCCTGAAATGGCCTCTTGCTTGCAAATCTTACTGTGGTTTTCATAACATATTTTTTTCCGTGTTGATATCTGAAAATAAATCGCAGGTTTTATGGATTCAGTAAACAGAGATCTGGGTTTGGATGTCTATTTGGCATATTACCAGCCATGAAATCTTAGAAAACCACCTTAGGAAATCATAAGCCTATGTTTGTTTCATTTTTTTATATTAGTTTAATATTAGTGTCCACCTCAGAATTTTTACAAAATTGAAATGATTTAATATTGAGAAAAAATTTAGAATAGCCCATGTTAAATATGTGTTATATGTTACCTGCTACTGGTGATATTTTGTTCTGAAGAGACTGCTACTTAGGACCATGGGTTTCCACCATGTAACCATTTGTGGATGATTCTATGGTGGATGATTCAGTAGTCAGGCAAGACCCTGGGGACTGTCTGGCTCTGGAACTGGGAAAGAGGGAGTCATTTCCTATCCTCAACAACATTATATCTTTCCCAGAAAAAAACAAAAACAAAAACAAAAACAAAAACAAAACAGAGATAGCTCAAATCCAAAGTAAATCCATCCAACCAAACTTTAACTTCCCATGTTCTTTATCATAATGTGCTTCAGTTGTCCTGTTTTACTGTTACACATATTTATACATATTCTCTTCATTTCTTCTTTCTCTGAATCTATAATTTATTTGTTTCTTCCATTTTACTAACAAGAACAGGTATTCTTTTTCTTAACCCTGAACACTAGTAGCTTCTGCCTCATTGCTTTCTTGACTGCCAACTTCTTGACAGCATAGTTGAAAACTTGGTCTTTCTGCTTCCTTTCATGCGAATCATGCTCTATATAGCTTGCATCTCTCAACATCCCACCAGAGTCCCTCTGAATCTATTCCTCAGTGCAGACACTCCTACCTGGAACTCTGTGAATGTCCAGCTAACAATAGGATCAACCTTGTATGTGAAGACCACACTGCCCTAAGTGGGGCAACGAGAGTGTCATACTCATCTGGACTGAGTGGGATCCAGAGTGACCTGGACTTTGGGATGACAATAGTTTCAGTCTTCCCTTTTGTGTTGTAATACATTTCTGACAACAAAAGATTCTGCTGGGAGAACTGCAAAAAATTTGAGTTCAGGGATCTGAGCTACATAGATTCTGCTATCCTCATTCATTTTCTGTATCTTGGATTTGTCATATCATGCATTTTTTCTGGAGCACAAAGTATCAATAACATTAGCTGCAACAATGTCTTAACTATAATAAAGTGAGCTCCAAATAAAACAAAAACAAACTATAATCAGCATCGGGATGAAAATACCCAGGAGAAAAATAATGATCTTCTTCCTTTTTTATGAGAAACACAAAATAATATAATTTATTTTATTTGGCTTTCAAGAAAACAAAGACCAAATAAGAAGTGAGAAAGGGGCCATAATGTAACTCCTTATGACCATAACACTCAGTTTCATTTGTTACCAGAATTTTGAATTTGTATTTTCAATATTTTTCTAATTCTTGCTTTTATTTATTCTATTTTATTATATGCCTTTATGTCATAGCTCACCTTGAATCTTTGGGCAGGGGGAACAGTAAGACAGTATACAAATAAGAGCATAATAAATAAGACACACTGACAGTTGTTTTATTTTCCTAGGAACTAAAGGGATCATGACTCATGAAAGCGTCTTCCTGGGTAAGACGGTGAGGTGGTCATTTGAGGAGCATTTGTATGAGAGAATATCCTGGGGCTGATGTGGTGCTCATACTATAAGAAGGGTAAGGACACAGAATAAAAATAGTTGTGAGGTTGAGGTATTTGTGGCCATAGTTTTTTAACACAAAAGCTCCAATATTAAAACTAAGCATAATGTGAAAAAAATCAATGTCTTCTCTTGTAATAATTTGTTTTCATTTATTTTCTCTCTAGGTTACAAGAAGTTACCTATTTTTAGTTTTTAAGATGCTGATGAAGAGACCGAATTCTCAAAGGGGGGGGGAGTATAGTTGAAACAGCTTGGAAGTGTCCCTCTGCATGGTCCCCCCTCTTGGTAGAAAAAAACACCAATTTAATTTTAGAGACCCATGAGACTGTAACTTCTACTGGGCTTGCTTTTACTCCCTATCTCATGCTTTTCTTTGAAAAGGCACAGAGATAGCTGCAAAAGTCAGTATCCACCTGACATCCTGAGGTAAGATTATGTACAGTTGCTTGGCATAGTAGCTAATCTGAAATCATTACTTTTCCTTACCTGATTCCCCGAGTATGCATTCAGTTAGTTAGGAACTTAGACGGAGGAGTTCTATCAGCACTGTTATATATTCCTCAAATTCCACTGGCTGAATCTGAGCATTTCATTTTAATAGGGTCACTGACAACTGGGATGTTTCTATATGAAACGATCCCAAGGTCTGGATAATAAGTCTTAATGAGGAACAAGTAAGGTAAGTTTGTGATTTTTTTAACAAATAAGAGTAGATTGAAATTTGTATCAACACTGGAAGATCACCAGAGATAGAAAGAAGTTGTCTAGGAAGGTGTGGCTAGTGATCTCAAAGATAGAGTAAAAAAAAACTATAGAATCATAAAAAAGGTAAATTTCAGATCAATGAAAGACAACAAACTTCATACAATGTAATAGGGTGACTGCTAAGTCCTACCTAATTCCTGATGGATACCCCCAATTTGGCAATGCCAGTGAATGACTCCCATGGCCATACTTTAATTGTGGATGTCAATGAAACTGGGCTAGGGCAGTCTTGCCTGTTACATTCCCCCTTTGATTTTCCTGGAGACTAGATTTATTCAATAACACAAAAGATCAAAAGTCACTTCTCTCCAAAAGGACTTCTTCATTCACTCAGAAACAGAATGAGGTGAGTCAAAAGAAAATGGTTTTCCTTGTTGGGCAGTATTCTTTAAAGTTGGATTTCAATTCTCTCCCAATAATATAAGCTGAAGCTAACTTACAGTCTAATTCCAGTTGTTCTTATTAGAAAATTCTCAGATACCACAGTTTGGCAGAATGCCCAGATTATTCAATGAAGGAATTGATACAGGGTAGAAAGGCATCATTCTGGAATGTTTCACATTTTCCGTGCTTTTTGGCCTCACCAGAAAATCTTCACCTGCCTTATAGCTGACTATATTTTTATATCATGTCCTAGATACTGTGATGTCCTGGGTACTATTCTATGCACCTAACATGGGGAGAATAATGCCCATCCCTTCCTTTAGGGACTTACTACACCGGAGGGAGGGCTCTATGTGCAAACACACAATTTCTAAAGAACACTGTAAATGCTAAAATTATAAGTATTAATAGACAGTGCCTTGGCCTCACTGTATATCAGTTTCCCATCTGTGAACTGAGACCACTGATTCCTTAAAAAGCCTTTCTGGTTCTGAAGTGAGTATGACTAGTACTTAATTATCAGTTACCTGGAGCTACCACCTACCCTCTCACAGAAAGGTGGGCTTCCAAGGCACTCTGAGAACCCCACTGCAGCCTCAAGGCACACGCTACAACGACTAATCTCTATGGTGTCATAAACTTTCTGTGTGTTCACAATGGTAAACATCTCACCCCAACAGTTGACTTATGTCTGCTTTTTAAACAATTGCAACAGATGGTTGCCACTTGAAAAGAATATATAATTAGCTTTGCAATCTAACACTTCATTCTTATTTGTTCTTTCTCAAAGGAGAGAAGCTTTGCCTTATGCCATTGGGTCTAATCTGTTAGTTTAATCAGAAGTCGTGCTAGGAAAGTTCTCAGGAGAGATGGGCTGTGGGAGGATTCCTAATCCCAGCCTTTCGGGGACATTAAAAAAAGCCGGGAGGGGGTGGAGAGAGAAATCTCAGTACTTTTTAAAAACTCATGCCTCATTCTTATTTGTGTTCCAGATGAGGGAAGCTTTTATACGTTTTTCCTCATTTCTTCCACTTCACCTCCCTTAGCCTCAATTTCTTCATCTGGGTTAGTAATCTCTAACTCGGAGACTGAATAATAAATAGAGTGACTCCCAGAAATACCTAGCATAGAGACTGGCCCATAGCACACACTTCACAAATACCCATCTTCACTATGGATGAACTTAGACAAAACTAAAGGGACATGAATCCTACTTGTCTGGACACTATTGATGTGGTTCACGTTATGACCTTGCAACAACTTGTTCAGTCAGTAACGTTTCCCGAACCCACATTTCAGGGAGGAGCCTCCATCAGTGTGTGTGTCTCTCTCTGTCTCTCTCCCTTATGGCATCTCCTCAGTAGACCGCTTCTTCACTCTTCACCAGGGTCCTCCTATTTTGGCAGAAGACTGTGGAGGCCCAGAAATCCTTCTTTACCCAACATTCTTATTTTCCATGTGAATCTATTCCAAATTCTAGTCTTTTCTTTAAGACAGCTTAAATCTAACATGCCATTCCCCCAAAGTTTAAATATATAGAATAGAGCTATTGTCACCTTACTTGTTATCTGCATGTTATATTCATGAAGATTTTGATATTCAACCAAGGTGAGTTTGTCAGAGAACTATGCTATTCCAGAGAGAACAAAAGTTCTGAGAGTAGAAGGCGAAGAGTTGTCAAAAAATAGAATTTGGTGTACCATAAGAAAATAATTCTACTTTTCTTCAAAGTATCCAAAGCTATCCAATGACCTTTGATCAGGGATAACACTGCATTTGTTAGAATATATACCATCAAAGGCCACACTAAGATTTGGTAATTCAATGAACTTTATACAACCCAAGAAGGGAGTGGCCCACTCCTTTGAAGGATGTAAAGTCTTTAGGAAAAGACTGGGGGGAAGAATAACCTAGAATAATTTACAAAATCTAAAGAAATTAAGTAGTGTGAAATATAAAGAAAGTTAATTTTAAGAATTCAATCACCATAGTGAAGAAATGTATATTTCTTGAGCTCTATGCTAAGTAATTTATATACTTCATATACAAGAAATGTGGTAACATATGCAATGCTCTTAGCATAGAGGGTGGCATGTAATGAATGCTTAGGAGATGCTGACTACTATTATCTCATTCAATTTCAGAAACATTTCTGTTTTGCAGATGAAGAAAATCAGGCTCTGAATATTTGGGCAGGCAGGCAAACTTCATAAAAAGAGAATGTGGCAAAATCAGGATTCCAAGTGAATCTTTCAGACATTAAATTTCATCCACTTTTTTTTCTGCTATGCTACATGACTCGCCATTGAAGGTAAAAGGATTTTTCTTTCAGAGAATGCCCCATTACTCATTCACATTTTATCTTGGCAGATGCAAACACAATTCTATCACAGGTAGAGAATACTCGAGATCTGCTTCCAAGTAATACATAAATCCATTGTGAGAATTTTAGTGCACTTCAAATAGATTCACTCGTTCAACAAATATTTAATGAGCATCCTATGTGTCAGAAACTATTCTAGGCACTAGGGATACTAAAAGAAAACATTCACTTTAAAACATATTTATGGAGTAAGCTGAACTATCTATCTCTACTCAAAATTTTTGACTCAGAGTAACATTTCTATTACTGGATATATTGACTATACTCATTTTTAAAAAAAGGATTTATATTTATTTATTTGAGAGAGAGAGAGGGAGAGAGCATGCGTACAGGAGCTGGGGGGAGGGGTGCAGGGAGAGGAAGAGGGAGAAGCAGACTCCCTGCTGAGCAAGGAGCCTAATGCAGGGCTGGATCCCAGGACCCTGGAACAGACACTTAACTGAGTCACCTAAGTGCCCTGGCTATTGTCACTTTTGAGTACACATTCTGTATCAGACTCTATAGGTACTGAGGTACAATGATAAAATGAAGTCCTTGGTTTTATTTATGAAAATAGATATAATAATAACAGAAAATTATAAAATGTGTAAAACACAAAGACAAAATTACTCACAGTTCCAACCTCCCAGGACAAACCTTTAATATGTTTGTGTATTTTCTAAGTTAATTACCATTCCACATACATATATGCAACTTATAAATTGTTATATATACTATTTTATGGTTTATTTCAAAGTAAGTTTTAACATTCATAGAGCAGAGTGAACAAAGTTGATGCATATGTGCACCAGTATGTCCTCTAACTAAATCAAAGATTATCCTAGAACCCCAGAAAATTCCTCCTGCTCATCCAAGTCAACACCATCTCCAGAGGTAGCCACTATCCTGACATCTATCACTACATATTAACTTTGCCTCTTCCTGAGCTTCACACAAATTGAATTATGCAGGATGTACTCTTTCTTGACTGGTTTGTTCCACACAACATTTAGTTATGTCTTGCTTTTAATTTAGCATGACATAATAAGTCATTTTCTTCAGCAAATGTCATTCAACAGAGATTTAGGGAGTGTTAATGAGGTGATAGGCACTGGCCAAGTGTCTGTCTGTGCAGAGGTATTCACTCTGTTACTATTCAATGATAAGTTGATGTCTCAACAAATAAAATAAGGGGCATTATTATAAAACATATAAACATTTGGAAAGAAGAGATTAAAATTACTTTTGTTTTGAGGGCACCTGGGTGGCTCAGTGGGTTAAAGCCTTCTGCTCAGATCATGATCTCCAGATCCTGTGATTGAGGCCCACATCTGGCTCTCTGCTCAGCAGGAAGCCTGCTTCCTCTTCTCTCTCTGCCTGCCTCTCTGCCTACTTGTGATCTCTCTCTGTCAAATAAATAAATAAAATCTTTAAAAAAATAAAAAATAAAATTACTTTTGCTTTGATGGTGAGCTATTTACATAGAGTTTTAAAATAATATATAAAATTAATGCAATATTTGGTAAGGTTGATGAAGAAAAGATATTTAACAACTTTTTTTTTATATTTTAACAATGTATATGTGGAAATCAAAATAGAGTCTTTTATTTTTTAAAGTAATTATTGGGGCACGTGGGTGGCTCAGTCATTAAACATCTGCCTTAGGCTCAGGTTGTGATCCCGGAGTCCCGGGATCAAGCACTGCTTGCTCAGCAGGAAGCCTGCTTCTCCCTCTCTCACTCCCCCTGCTTGAGTTCCCTCTATAGCTGTGTTTCTCTCTGTCAAATAAATTTAAAAAAAAATCTTAAAAAAAAAATAAAGTAATTACTGGGTGCTTACCAGGTGTTTGGTCTTCTTATTGGCACACGGGGATAAAATAAGTCAACAAAATAAACAAAATTCTTGACCTTACTGCATACATATTCTAGAGAGAATAAATTAAACACAACAATAAAGACAATCAATAAAAAACATTGTATGGTATACTATAACCTGAAAAGTATGTCAGAAGTGAAAAAATTAAGCTAGATTAGGATAAATTGGAAATTCAAAGATGAAGTAGTTCTAAATAGAAAGATTATAGTCCCAAGTTACAATAATTAGATCAGTATAACATTATAATGGGGAATGGGGGGTCACTGAATAGGAAAAGGGAATCTAGATTGGAACCTAAATATGTATCATATTCTAATGCATAATGGAGATGTTATTTTAATTCAATGGAAAGGGAAGTGTGTTATTTATTAAATGGAGCTAGAAGTAAATAAAAGTGAACCACTCTCTCATATTGTGCAGAAAAAGAAATCTCACTTAGAATAGAGACCTCAGGGGCGCCTGGGTGGCTCAGGTGGTTAAGCGACTGCCTTCAGCTCAGGTCATGATCCCGGAGACCCTGGATCGAGCCCCACATCGGGCTCCCTGCTCGGCGGGAAGCCTGCTTCTCCCTCTCTCACTCCCCCTGCTTGTGTTCCCCCTCTGGCTGTGTTTCTCTCTGTCAAATAAATAAAATCTTTAAAAAAAAAAAAAAAGAATAGAGACCTCACCTAAAGATAGAAATATAAAAATGTTGATAACAAAAAGGATATCAAAACTATCTCACAAAAAACTAGGAAGTGAATGGATCTTTAGTCATTAAATACATATTTATTCATCTTTATGCTAGGTGCTGGAGGCATATAAATAAACAAAACCTTAAACTCCATGTTTAATGGTTAGCAGACAATAAAATAGCAACCAAAATAAATAATTATGATCTATTCTATCAGGAAGTAACAAAAGCTATGGAAGAAAGGAATAAAAAAATGTAAAACAGTGAAAGAGAGATTATGAATGCTTTTGCCAGAGTGAGTGGGTGGAGAATACTTCAAATTATAATACTAAGTAACTCCATAAGGTGAACTCATTGGAAATGTGGCATTTGAGGAAAGACTTGAAGAAGGTGAACTGGTTACTTGGAGATTCCTTAGGCAACAGAACTGTAAGCAGAGTCAAATATGAGACAAAAGTTCTAATGTAAGAGCATGCCTAAGGTATTTAAGAAAAAACAAGGTAGGTATGTGGCTACATGAAACTGTAGGGGAATTAACAGATAATACTGAATCAGGCCATAAATAGCAGTGCAGGCCCTTTTAAGAGCTTGTTGTACAACCACCATAACTAGAAAACCAGAAGTCCTATTAGACAACAGAGAAATTAGAAATCTTATTGAGTTACATACAACGACAAAAAGGAAATAAACAATATATTCAGAGGGAAAAGGTATTTGCAATAGCTAAGATATACTATATCTACGCTACACACAAAAAAGGAGATGCATTTTAAGTGTATTGAGAGCAATTCAGAAAAGTGAAAAGTAGAACAATTCAATAGACATGGAAATTTTATCTTTTAACTTATTTTTATTGTTTTAACAGATTTTATTTATCTGAGAAAGAGAGAAAGAGAGACAGCATGAGCGGAGGGGTGGGAGGGAGGAGCAGGTGTGAGGGAGAAGTAGGCTCTGCACTGAGCAGGGAGTCTCACATGTGGGGCTGGATCCCAGGACCCTGAGATCATGACCAGACCCAAAGACAGATGCTTAACCTACTGAGCCATCCAGGTGCTCTAGATATGGGAATTTTATTTACCTTCCCAGAAAAATCAATGAAAATTAAAATAACAGTAACATATGAACATATGTCTAGAAGATGTTGCAATAAATTGGTAAGCAAAATATAAATCAGGATATTTTTGAAGCAGTTTGTCAACATCTAGTAAGTTAATGACATTTATTTAAAGTATATTCTTAAGTTATTGTTCTCACGCCTTTTAAAGTTTATCAGAATTAATTTAAACACTGATTAGAAAGGTGTGACCATACAGTCTGACAGGGTGTGTGTGTGTGTGTGTACATGCACGTGCACACAGAGTGTACTCAGGCGCATATATTCACACAGGTGTTTTTGGATGGGCTCAAGATTGGGAACAAGATGCCCAATGGTTTCAGCTTCGGTACCACCACCCTTCTTTAATCATAAACTTGTATTTTCTGTTCTATATATGTATAAGCATGTATAGGTGTATATAATTTTTTTCCAAATCAATATGTACTGTGCATAAATTTTCAAGTTTACAAAAACAGCCTTAATACCTTTTTTATTCTAACATCCTTATTGTAGAATTGTGGAAACTGAGGACTCACAAAACAATCAACTTTACATAGTTTGTGAATAACACCACCAGACACAGCTCTTTTTCACTTTCTCTCTCTCTTCTTCTAACCATGCCAATGTTCTCTTTGGAAAAAGAGCCTGAGAATGTTGAATTAAATGTGCCCACATAATATAAAGCTCACTTGTCTTCTCTGAGTCCATTCCACATTTTTCCCCTGTGTTCCAGCGTCTTCCAAACTTTGAAAAGTTTTTGTGTGAAATAAAGCACCATGCAAAAGTTCTTTGTACTGGGGACACATTTGCTCTTTGATTATTGTGTTATATTTCCCATTATAGGAACATCAGAGAGAAACATCTGGCCAACAAATTGCCATGGAGTGGAGATGGAGAATCACTGGGAGATGCATACAGCTCCAAGGACAAATGACAAAGGATTCTGAAGGCATTGATGCCAACACATTCACATTAGAAAAGAGAAAAGAAAGAACATTTGTTTCAAGATTAAAAAAAAAAAAGACATATACAATTGTCTACACAATTGTCAACAAAAGTTCATAGCTATTTTAAATTTTATCCCAACTAGAAAAAAAGTCTTTCAACTTTGTTGAACACTTTCTTTTGGCAATAAAGATTATACTTATTTACAACTATATTTTTAACCACCCTGATCTAGATTGTCTACATTTATACAGATAAAACAGCTAAGAGCAAGAAAAGAAAAATAATCTGCCCAAGTGCACACAGTCAGTTATCAGCTTCGCTAGAACCAGACTTCTATTTTCTGACACGACTGCTCTCCCATTCCTGTCCTCCCAACAACCTAGAATGAGGTAGTGAATGATTACAGAAAACAGAACCCATAGTTAAGGGAACACAAAAGTAGGGGGAAAAAAGTACTGTCAAAAACATATACCTATTATAATTGCATGGAATACATATTCTGCAACATTGATATCAACTTTGTATTTATTGGACAAAGGTATGAGTTACATGCTGCACACCAGTATTGGGGAATTAGTTTCTTGAAGGTGGGAGACAGATAATTCATCTCCTATCATCACCATCTTTGTATCTTGTTGTTTCAGTACAACATTTTTCTTTACTTTTGACCACCTGGAAATCATGGAGTATTATCTTTGATTTTTGGTTCTTGGGCAACCTTAGTAATGATCACAAAGCAGGTGTGGATAAATGTTGAATGAATATGAATGGATGACACTTCCACTTGTGGACATGGGACCTCAGGAATTTGTGTCTTCCAAACCCTCCATCACTGTAATCTCTAGTTATTCTCTCCCCCTCACCTCACCCCTCTTTGTGTATGCAGGTTGGCACTCAATTTCCCAGCACAGTCACTCAGAATCATTTAATATGCATGACACTTTATGTTTCAGTGTGGTATCAGAACTAATTTTGTCTGCCTGTGTCAACTGATCATCTATTATTGCAAATACAATTTTGGGGGAGCTTCCTGTAGGCTACTCAATGTTCTAGATGGCAGGGATAAAATATGCAAAAACCACTTCCATAATCAGGCAGAAAACTCACAGATGCACAAGGAACTAGGGAGAACTAAGAACCCTGTTTAGAAGTGAAACACGGGGAAGTGGGTATAGGGTAAGGCAGCGGAGTTTGGGGGGATTTTTTCCAGATTGATGGATCTGCATATGTGAAGGGCAAATGGTACATGAAAATGCCTGAGAGAAAATACATGTTCATGATTGTGAACTGTAAACATTTATTTGAAATGACAGGAAGGTGGAGATAAACTCTGAGAGATAGGAAAGAAAAGTGATAAAATCTGGAAGTAAGCAGTATCAAATCATACATGGCTTTTGTAAACTGAGCTTAATAGCTAATAATTTATCAGGTACTTTCAATGGTTTTAAGTAAGGGGAATGTTACATTCAGATTGCTTTCAAGAAAGACTACTCAACTGTTTGAAAAAAGTGGCAGGATGAACACTGAAAGGGAGGTGTTCCTTCATCTGAAATGTTAACATGATTGGGAACTGGCAGGGCTTGTACCTCCTATCACCTGGTACAATGGGGCAGGTAGGATTTTATTTTTTTTAATTTTATTTTTTTAATGTTTTTTTAGCTTTCATCTTTTTTTAAATTTTATTTTTTTAGTGTTCCAAGATTCATTGCTTGTGCCCCATACCCAATGCTCCATGCAATATGTGCCTTCAGTACCCACCACCAGGCTCTCCCATCCCCCACCCCTACCCTACCCCTCCAAGACCTTCAGTTTGTTTCTGAATCCAAAGTCTCTCATGTTTCATTTCCCTCCCTGAATTACCCTACTTCCCATTTACCTTCCTTCTCCTACTGTCCTTTATATTACCCCTTATGCACCATAAGTAAGTGAAACCAGGTGACACTTGACTTTCTCTACTTGGCTGATTTCACTCGGCATAATCTCTTCCAATCCAGTCCATTTTGCTACAAAAGTTGGATATTCATCCTTTCTGATGGAGGTATAGCATTCCATTGTATATATGTACCACATCTTCTTTATCCCTTCATCTGTTGAATGTTGAACTTGGCTCTTTCCACAGTTTGGCAATTGTAGGATTTTAGATGAAAGCAAACAAAGAGCCTGGCACAAAGTGTACAAATTATATTCTGTATGTTTTATATATGTGTGTGGGAGGGCAGGGTAAGAGCTGGTCTTACTATAGTCAGATCTTCAAGAAGCACCAAGTCTTGCAAGAATCGTACCCCAGGGAGCCTGGGTGGCTCAGTGGGTTAAGCCTCTGCCTTCGGCTCAGGTCATGATCTCAGGGTCCTGGGATTGAGGCCCGCATCCGGCTCTCTGCTCAGTGGGGAGCCTGCTTCCTCCTCTCTCTCTGCCTGATTCTCGGCCTGCCTGTGATCTCTCTCTCTGTGTCAAATAAAGAAATAAAATGTTTAAAAAAAAAAAAAAGGAATTGTACCCCAGGTCTTTCAATATCCTTTAAAAAAATAGTTCTATTTTGAATAGGTCTGTCTCTAAAAGATTAAGGTGTTCCTTACCAGGAGACTGAAAAAAAGAAAAGGAGAAAGTGACAGCTGGCTCCTCAACCAGTCTTTGAGTGTGACGCTGTCTGTTCAAATACAGCCTCTTCATGTACGCATGGAGGAGATGAAAGGAGACTTTTTTATTGTCCTCACTTTTATATGTTCTTGGTGTCTGGGTCTCCTTGAGAACCTATAGTGGAGTAATAAGGTAATAAGAGGGCCATACGGACCATATACTATTCACCATTCATTAGCCCCCACTCTGTTTTAGGGGAAGGAGGCATATGATGCCTTTTTTAGGCAAAGGTTAATTTTATGTGTCAACTTAACTAAGCCATGGAATTCCCAAATACCTACTTAAACATTTTTTCTTGTGTGTGCTTGTAGGTACTTCCATAAAAGATTTGAGTTGGTAGACTGAGTAGATTTCACTCTGCAGTGTGGGTAGGCAACATTTAGTACAAAAGGGTAGAGGTAGAGAAGGGTTGAACCTGCCCTCTCCCTGACTGTTCGAGCTGAACACTGGTTTTCTCCAGTCCTCCAACTAGTACTTAAACCATGAGTGCTCCTAGCTCTCAAGTGTTCAGGCTTGGACTACAGTCTACACCACTAGGGCTTTAGTTCACAGGCTTTCCTGCATCAACAGCTTGCACATCATGGAATATTTAGGTCCCATAATCGCATGAGCCAATACCTTCAAATCAGTCTCATAGATAGATAGATAGATAGATAGATAGATAGATAGATAGATAGATAATTTGTTCTGCTTCCCTGGAGAACTGTGATGAATACAGATGGTAAATGAGGAAAATTATGCTAAAAGGTCATTATGGAAAAAGAGAATGTGTTGCAGTGAAGCATCTTTCATTTCTATAGTTCCAACTGCTCCTTTGGAGTCAGGGGAAATTTGTACTGGGATGGCAGCTTGATAGCAAATGGCTGAGTTTCTAAAAAAAACTACATGATCACTTTACTAAGTAAACTGTGAGGTGTCTCTTCATTGAGATAAAATGCAACGATCCTGTTTAAAGGAATGCTACAACCCCAATCCACCCGACAAACAAGTCTGTCTTAAATGTCAAACAAAAATATCACATTTCTATGAAACTTCCCCTAATTCCTCAGGCAGACAATGTTCATGACTTCCTCTGTGCTCTCAAAAATCCTTGTATACTGTATATTATATAATACAACTTTGTATTTTACTGTACAGTTTAATTCTACATTTGTGCATAAATTGGTACTGCAAATGTATTAAGATTAAATTGTATTTTTATCATGCCTTACATCTGTGTATTCAAAACCTTCACCCAAAAAAAAAGGTGGTCATCAAAAAAAATGCCTTTTAAATGAATGAATGAATGAATCAATATAAGTTTTCAGAAATATCTAAGAATGTTTTCCAAACATTTATTCATCCACTGGGGGGAGTGGTGAGGAACAAAGAGAAGTAGTGGGGAAGCAGATTCCCCACTGAGGGTGGAACCTCAGATGCCGAGCTCAGTTCCAGGACTATGAGATCATGACCCTAGCCAAAATCAAAAGTTGGACACTCAACTGACTGAGCCACCCAGGCACCCCCTAAGAATATTTGTTAATATTTTGAGGGAAATAATTATACACTCATAAAAAATTGCAAAAATAGTAAAGAAATGTTCCCTGTACTCATCCCCACTCGGCTTCCCCTAACGATAACACCTTATGTAATATCTTGCATATTATACATGATCAAAACAAGGAAACCGGTATTGCTACAATGCAGTTGTCTAGACCTTACTTGGATTTCATTTACTTTTGCTTGCCCTGATTTTTTTTCTGTTTCTTTTTTATAAGTTTGTATGTACAGTTCTATGAGGTTTTATTACCTGAATAGATTTGTATAATAGAGATAAATAGCTGCCTGCCACCACAGAGGAACTTCCTTGTGTTCATCCATTCTGGGCACACTCTCCCTCTATTCCCTAACCCTGGTAACCATTGATTTGCTCTCAATCTCTATAATTTTGTTACTTTGAGAATGCTATCTAAATGGAATTATATGCCATGTAACCTTTTAAGACTGTGATTTCTTCACTCAGTATTATGACCTTGATATCCATAGAATTTATTGCATTTATCTGTACTGTGTTCCTTTCTATTGCTGAGTAGTATTCCATTGTATGGATATACCACAGTATGTTTAGACAGACTCCCAAGACTATTATTTGATTTTTCCATTTGTTTCCCATGAGTACCATCTAATGCTTATACTTCTCACAGAAAATATAGTTAAAAACCTTTCCCTCAGGATTCTTTGTGCAAGTGCTTCCAAACTAGTTCTTAAAAAAAAAAAAAAATCAATTAGCTACCATATAGAACATAATTAGCTTCAAATGTAGAGTTCAGTATTTCATTAGTTGCATGTAATATCCAGAGTTCATCACCCCACCTGCTCTCCTTAATGCCTGTCACCCAGGAACCCTACCTCCCCATCTGCCTGCCCTCCAGCAACCCTCAGTTTCTCTCCCATAGTTAAGAGTTTCTCATGGCTTTTCTCCCTCTCTGATTTCTTCCAATATGATTTTTCTCTCCTTTCCTCTATGATCCTCTTCACTAAACAAGTTCTTCATAAGCCATGCCTCTTAATCTAAAGTCCCTGCTGTGCCAAAGCGCAATGACTAGATCTCTACCTTGTCTTTCCAGAATTCTCCAACTCAGCCCTAGTGATAGCTATTTCCCCCATAGTAAGGACATAATGTTTATAGAATCCTGACAAGAGTTTGGAACTGTATCGATTCATAGTAAGTAATTTTGAGAAGTATTCCTAATTTGCTCTTCTTCTCTTGTCCCATTAATCTTCTACTCCAAGGTGTTGTTGTTGTTGTTGTTTTTTGGTAATACATTTTTATATGTTAATATAAATAATTTTCTGTTTTCTAAACTGTGAATAACTCAGTGAGTCTGAGAGTTTGTTCTTTGGGTTGAAAAGTTTTTAAAGGATTATCAGTGATATTTGATATAGCTGCTGCAAGAACTGAGCTTAACAAATCAATTATCCACTCACAGTCTCACCAGTGACTTGGGTGGGGAAGAGATAGTTGTGGTAGAAGTGGGAAGGCCTTCAATAGCATTTTCTACTCTAAGTGGTGGGGTTGGCATTTTTTCAGTACAATCATGATTCAAACACACAAAAGGAATCCCCACAATGCTATATAAGGAGCACTTTGTGTTTTTCTTCACACTTTCTCCCTCCTCTAGCCCCTCCCACCTCCGGTCATCCTGAGATTAGGGCAAAGAATGGGGGGAAAAAAAAGTAATGAAAGTCTAACTCAGTGAAAGCAAAGTGCTTTCTCTATCAGGAGTACAAAGAGGGAGAGATCCCCAGGACTTTTGTGTATATTCTGGAAGGAATGTCTTCTCCCAGAAATAGAAGCTTAATCTTCTCCAAGTCTCATTTTTCTGAATTATCAAGGCTCAATCTTGTTCTTTTGTTACTGGATACATCTCCCATGGAACTCAAATGCCTCTTTCCGCAGACCCTGGAACTCACGGTGGAGGCAGCAGGGAGGTGGGTAAGGAGGGAGCCAGTGTATTTTATGTTTCTTATAATCAGTTTCTTTCAGGTGCTTTTTGGGAAACTGCCTGATCCCTTCACAATGCTTTTGCTCCTGATCAAGGGAAAGAAATATGATCTCACAGTTTCCTTGTAACTCTCCTTCACAAAAATGATTCTCTTATACTGAAACCAAAACGAGTTCTAGGGCATGGCTAAAAAGTAAGCATTCTTGGCCTGTTTTCAATTTCCCTGGTCCCCAGCCATGACTGGAAATTGTTAAGCAGTCTCTCTCATAGCTTCTTTCTGTTTTTACTATTTTGGTTTCCTTTATATGAATCATTTTTCACTGTAGTGAAAAAAAAAGTGAAGGAGGAAAAGGCAACACAGTGCCATAGAATATAACACCTGGTCTCTGCTGAGTTCCTCTAACTGAGATCATTAGTTGGGGCATTTCTAGGCTGGTTTTCTGACAGGAAAGGGATTTTAAAAATTAGAGAAACCAAAAATAGCCCTCATGCTGAAGGTCAGGATTTAACTAGAAGTATTCATTGCCTCTAAGAATGTTAGGGGACTTCCAGAAGGATCTTGCCCAAAAACTTCTCACCTGTGATCTCTAATTTTTACATGTGAATTCAAGATTTAAAAATATGTCCTCTATTCTCTTAATACCTGGGGAATTCTTTCTTTTCCCAAATTGGAAGGAACAGGAACAAAATCATGGGATTTCCCAACTCTTGGTGCATGTTGTGAGTAGAAATCTGAAATTGTAGAAAGAACTGAATTTTGAAGACAGACAGGCCTGACAGAATTTTCTCAGTTTGTTTTGGATAAGATGCTGATGTTTGGAGATGCCCATCACCATTCTGATATGGAACACTATAATTCTACCTTCCTTACAAGGCTACTCGTGGTAGTAGAATATGCAAAGAATATCCAGTCCATTGCTTTGCACATGGGTTCAATAAACTA
Organism: Spilogale gracilis; assembly: GCA_004023965.1. Classification (NCBI taxonomy): domain Eukaryota; kingdom Metazoa; phylum Chordata; class Mammalia; order Carnivora; family Mephitidae; genus Spilogale; species Spilogale gracilis. The sequence goes on along the minus strand of PITA01000422.1, from coordinate 258,295 downwards.
ATTCCTGAGAAAGAAAACTTAATTATGAGCCTTAAAAATAGTTGACTCAAGCTCCCTGCCTTTACAAACAGGAAATCAAATCTAGTGACATGAATTTACTAACACAGAAAGTTAGTATGAGAGATTTTCTGAATCCTTGGTTGATATATGTAGAGTAGTTTTGACTTATATTTATAACTTCTGTGTACACTTTTAAATATTTATAGTACATAGATGCTCAGTACTTAACAATAAATAGCTGTAGAGTAAATCTAACATATATCCAGTAATATAAAACCATAAACACAGTGAAGGATGATAATTACTCAAATAAAAATAAAAGTAAAAGATTCTGCCAGATCCAAACCAAAGACTGAATTCAATAGGAAGATACAACATGAGTTCACTTATTTTTATCATTTTCAGCCTACATCTGACTTTGCTACCCAATAAATGTTATGCCGGGACTGTTATGTAACATCCCCAATTCAGCTGGTTTTCTATCAGATGATATTAAAACTCCTTCAACTGCCCTTAAGATAACATAGAAAATGGGTTTTACTTCCTTAGAATTTCTGGCAATGACTGAAAACTTATTCAACAAATGTCTAGAAAGACAAACTGTGAAAAAGGACAGTAACATGATTATATGACTTATTAAGTGTATTCCTAAACTTACTTCAGAATAATAGGGCTGACAGCTCCTACTGGATGAGGAACACTTATGGCCCACTGCCTGTGACCTCTACTGTGAGAAACAGCAGGACAAAGATGGGTATAAAAATGAACAGAGGTTGAAGGAGATATAAATGTTAATTCATGCCTTGTATTAAAGATATGATTTAACCTTTGGAAATACATCAACGACATGATACATAAATAGCCTCCTCTATCTCCTCTACAACATATTACTGAAACAAAGTAGAGCTTCCAGTTCATAAAGTTTTGACAATAAGTAAACTGCGATTCAGATGATTCTTTGTTTTTTACTTTCTTAACAAATTTTTTAATTCACAGTACAATAATGTGAACTATATGCATATTGTTGTATGGCAGGTCTCTAGAACATTTCCATCTTGCATGACAAAAAGCTATATTGATCAAATAGCAACTCTCCTTTCCCCCCTCCCCCAAACAACTGGCAACTACCATTTTACTTTCTGCTTCTAAGAATTTGACTACTTTATATACTTCATATAAGTAGAATCATGCAGTCTCCAACCTAATTGAGATCAGGATCTCAGAGGGATGTTTGTACTGCTGTGTTCATGGTAGTATTACTACAAGAGATGAAAAAAAAATCTAAGTGTCCATCAGTGGATTAATGAATAAAGAAAACACAGTATATATACACCATAGGATTTCATTTAGCCTTAAAAAAGAAAGAAATCCTGTCATATGTTACAAAAAGGATGAATCCTGAAGAAATTATGCTAGATTAAAAAAAAAAAAAAACAGTTTTGGAGGGCAAAATCTGCAAGAGATCCTCTAAGGTTATATTTTTAGAGTCATAATCTGCTTTCCTTATGAAGTTAAAGTTTTTTTAATTAAAAAAATATGTTTATTTATTTATATGGGAGAGAGAAAAAGTGCATATTGCAGGGGATGGCAGAGGGGAGGAAGAAGTGGAAGCAGACTCCCTGCTGAGACCCAGGCACTGAGCTCCTGGTGGGGCTAGATCCCAGGACCCTGGGTTCTTGACCTGAGCCAAAGGCAGGAGGTTAACCAACTGAGCTGCCCAGGTGACCCAGAAAGTAAGGCTTATTTTAAAGATAAACTACTGTTATACTCATTTTTATAGTCAAAACTAAAGACCTCACACTATTGACTAAAACAGGGTTTAATTCAGAGTAATTATCAAAACATTTCTCATAGTTTGAGACTAATTCCCTATAAATAATATAAAAATGACCCAGGAAGAAACATGTTTAATATTCTATTAATGTTATATAATCTTAAAAAAAAAAAGGCTTTCACTTTTTGAGTATCAGTTTTCTTACTTGAGTAGGTGTAGGTGGGGAAGGTGAAGCTTTTGAAATTATAAAGAGATCCTAACAGTTCTGAAAATTTATGGAAGTCAATATGGTATGGAGTTAAAAGATTTTCCAAAGGATCTGAAGTCAGCCTGAGTTTGAATTTTGACTCTGCCACTAAATGGCTTTGTAGTCTGGTTTCATAATCTTAGCTTCCTCATCTACAAAATGATGCTGATATCAGCTGCTTTCCAGTGTGTGTGTGTGCAAGCCACGTGGCACTGCTGCATATAGGAATACATTTTTCACTTCTTAAACATATGACTCTTCTCTAATGATTCTATAATTAGTGTTACTTAATAGGATGTATTCCATCCTAACAGCCTACTTGATGTTTTTTAATGTGATATCAGAGTCATGAGGACACTGGATTTTTTTCCACCATGGATTTAAGTGAATCTACAGTTTTTTGAGAGGATCCCAGAATCTGAGAATTGAGGTGCAGGATCTGGAATCTGAGATCTAAAAATGCTGGGGCAACCAGGAAGGCTAAAGCAAAGGCAAGTCATGATCCAAGACTTGAATCTCATTTCATGATGAGATTAAGAAACATTGTAAATTTCTGGAATAGAAAGTATTTCTAAATATCTATTTATTTTAAAAATATTCTCCTTGGATCTATCAAAATCCTAGAGGAAAACATAGGCAGTAACCTCTTTGGCATTGGCCACAGCAACTTCTTTCAAGACACGTCCCGAAAGGCAAAGGAAACAAAAGCCAAAATGAACTTTTGGGACTTCATCAAAATAAAAAGCTTCTGCACAGCAAAGGAAACAGTCAACAAAACAAAGGGGCAACCCACGGAATGGGAGAGAATATTTGCAAATGACACTACAGACAAAGGGCTGGTATCCAAGATCTATAAAGAACTACTCAACTCAACATCCAAAAAGATGATCACATCAAAAAACGGGCAGGAGATATGAAAAGGCACTTCTCCATAGAAGATATACAAATGGCTAACAGACATGTTAAGAAATGTTTCATCATCACTAGCTATCAGGAAAATTCAAATCAAAACCACACTGAGATACCACCTCACACCAGTCAGAATGGCCAGAATTAACAAGTCAGGAAGCAACAATTGTTGGAGAGGCTGTGGAGAAAGGGGAACCCTCTTACACTGTTGGTGGGAATGCAAGTTGGTGCAGCCACTTTGGAAAACAGTGTGGAAATTCCTTTAAAATTAAAAAAAAGAGCTACAATATGACCCTGCAATTGCACTAATGGGTATTTACCCCAAAGATACAGATGTAGTGAAAAGAAGGGCCATATGTGCCCGCATGTTCCTTGCAGCAATGACCACAATCACCAAACTGTGGAAAGAGCCAAGGTGCCCATCAATAGATGAATGGAAAAAGAAGATGTGGTACATATATACAATGGAATACTATGCCTCCATCAGAAAGGATGAATACCCAACTTTTGTAGCAACATGAACTGGATTGGAAGAGATTATGCTGAGTGAAATAAGCCAAGTAGAGAAAGTCAAGTATCGCATGGTTTCACTTACTTGTGGTGCATAAGGAGTAATATAGAGGGCAGCAGGAGAAGGAAAGGAAATTGGAAGTAGGGTAAATCGGAGAGGGAGATGAAATGTAAGAGACTTTGGACTCAGAAAGAAACTGAGGGTCTTTGAGGGAAGGGGGTGGGGGGATGGGAGAGCCTGGTGGTGGATATTCAGGGCACATACTGCATGGAGCACTGGGCATGGGGCATAAACAATGAATCTTGAAACACTGAAAGATAGATAGATAGATAGATAGATAGATAGATAGATAGATAGATAGATGAAAGAAAGAAAGAAAGAAAGAAAGAAAGAAAGAAAGAAAGAAAGAAAGAAAGAAAGAGAATGAATATTCCTTGGGATGCCTGGGTGACTCAGTCAGTTAAGTGCCTGCCTTTAACTCTAGTCAAGTCTCACATTAGGCTCCCTGCTCAGTGAGGATCCTGCTTGACCCTCTGCCTGCAACTGCCTCTGTGTATTCTCTCCCTCTCTCTCTCTCTCTCTCTCTCTCTCTCTCCCTCCCTCCCTCCCTCCCTCTGACAAATACATTCAAAAATCTTAAAAAATATATATCTTCTTAGACAGATACTCAAGGACTATATTGATTGCTTTTCCCAATGGACCTTCTGCATCTCATGAAAATATTCCCAGTATTTGTGGATGCCTAGGGATTCGTAAGTCCTACTTGCTGGCACTGTGGTGGATGCAGAAGCTGGGTTGAAAAATGTAAAAACCCGTCTGTTAGGAGAGTTGTTGGACCAGATGGAAATTGATGGAGAATAGAGAGCATGCACTTTGCTAGCACTAGAGAGGCCTCAGCCATACTTCAAATACTCAGAATAGGTAAAGTCTAGTGTACACTAAGACATAGCAAGAATTTCTCTCCATGTGTTTATTTGTGTTGACTGAGAAGTGGCTTGGTCCCTATAACAGATCTTTTCAGTGAAAAGAGGAAAAAATGAGGGAGAAGTGTTTTTGATGGACTATAAAAAAAAAAGTCATCCAAACAAAAAGTTATGATGCTTCTGACTTCCATTTACCTAAATAACTATACTATATTTTTCTTTTAGAGTTAATTATATATTGACCATCTTTTATCTCCTAGCTGGGACCACCTTCTATTTACTTAAAGTCCTTCCATAATTATTACAGAAGGGAGCCAATTCCATCTGAACACTTGGGCTATTTTGTATAATACACCTCTTTCTGGATTTTCCCTTGTTCATTTCATTTTACTAAAAAAAAGGGGGGGGATTGAATTCTTCCTGATTCTATGTTACTTACTACTTACTAACTTGTCAGCAGTTCTTATTCTTTCAAAATACTGCATTTTAATTCATTCCTATAGGCCATACTACCCAAGAGAAAATATTTGCAGGATCACTATAACATCTGACCCAAAATTTTTATTCTCAAATGCTACTATTTATATCATTTTCAGTCAGGACTGATGTCCTCTGGTAGAAACAATCATTATGCACATATTCATTAATCTGGACGGTGTTAACTATTGATGGCTTTAGAAATTTATCTCATGTGAACTTCCATGTTCCTTCTCCTACTGTCCTCTATATTACCCCTTATTTATAACATGTAAGTGAAACCATGTGATACTTGACTTTCTCTACTTGGCTTATTTCACTCAGCATAATCTCTTCCAACCCAGTCCATGTTGCTACAAAAGTTGGATATTCATCCTTTCTGATGGAGACATAGTATTCCATTGTATATATGTGCCACATCTTCTTAATCCATTCATCTGTTGAAGGGCACTTTGGCTCTTTCCACAGTTTGGCGATTGTGGTCATTGCTGCAATGAACATTGGGGTACATATGGCCCTTCTTTTCAGTACATCTGTATCTTTGGGGAAAATACCCATTAGTGCAATTGCAGGATCATAGGGTAGTTCTATTTTTAATTTTTTTAAGGAATCTCCACACTGTTTTTCAAAGCAGCTGCACCAACTTGCATTCCCACCAAGAGTATAAGAGAGTTTCCCTTTTTCCGCAGCCTCTCCAACAATTGTTGTTTCCTGTCTTGTTAATTTTAGCCATTCTGACTGGTGTAAGGTGGTATCTCAGTGTGGTTTTGATTTGAATTTCCCTGATAGCTAGTGATGATGAACATTTATTCATGTGTCTGTTAGCCATTTGTATGTCTTCTATGGAGAAGTGCCTCTTCATGTCTCTTGCCCATTTTTTGATGTGATCATCTTCTTTTTGGATGTTGAGTTTGAGTAGTTCTTTATAGATCTTGGATATCAGCCCTTTGTCTGTAGTGCCATTTGCAAATATTCTCTCCTATTCCGTGGGTTGCCTCTTTGTTTTGTTGACTGTTTCCTTTGCTGTGCAGAAGCTTTTTATTTTGACGAAGTCCGAAAAGTTCATTTTCGCTTTTGTTTCCTTTGCCTTTGGGGACGTGTCTTGAAAGAAGTTGCTGTGGCCAATGTCAAAGAGGTTACTGCTTATGTTCTCATCTAGGATTTTGATGGATTCCTGCCTCACATTGCGGTCTTTCATCCATTTTGAGTTTGCCTTTGTGTATAGTGTAAGAGAATGGTCTAGCTTCATTCTTCTATAAGTAGCTCTCCAATTTTCCCAGCACCATTTATTTAAGAGACTGTCTTTTTTCCACTTGATATTTTTTCCTGCTTTGTCAAAGATGATTTGACCATAGATTTGTGGGTACATATCTGGACTCTCTACTCTGTTCCATTGGTCTATTTGTCTGTTTTTGTGCCAGTACCATGCTGTCTTGGTAATCACAGCTTTGTAATAAAGCCTGAAGTCAGGTAATGTGATGCCCCCAGCTTTGTTTTTCTTCTTTAACAATACCTTAGCTCTTTGGGGTCTTTTTTGGTTCCATATAAATTTTAGGATTGTTTGTTCCAATGCTTTGAAAAATGTTGGCAGAATTTCAATCGGAATGGTACTGACAATATACATTGCTCTGGGCAGTATGGACATTTTAACAATGTTTATTCTTCCAATCCATGAGCATAGAATGCTCTTCCATCTTTTTGTGTCTTCTTCAATTTCTTTCATGAGTGTTCTGTAGTTCCTCGAGTGCAGATCTTTAACTTCATTGTTAGGTTTATCCCTAAGTATCTTATGGTTTTTGGTGCTATAGTAAATGGAATAGATTCTCTGATTTCCCTTTCTGTATTTTCATTGTTAGTGTATAAGAATGCAACTGATTTCTGTGTATTGATTTTGTATCCTGCCATGTTACCAAATTATTGTATGAGTTCTGGTAGTTTGGAGGTAGAGTCTTTTGGGTTTTCCACATAAGGTATCATGTCATCTGCAAAGAGGGAGAGTTTGACTTGTTCTTTGCCAAGGTGAATACCTTTTATTTCTTTCTGTTGTCTGATTGCTGTTGCTAAGACTTCTAACACTATGTTGAACAGTAGTAGTGAGAGTGGGCATCCTTGTCTTGTTCCTGATCTCAGAGGGAAGGCTGTCAGTTTTTCCCTGTTGAGAATGATATTCGCTGTGGGTTTTTCGTAGATAGATTTTATGAGGTTGAGGAACGTTCCCTCTATCCCTATACTTTTAAGAGTTTTAATCAGGAATGGATGTTGTATTTTGTCAAATGCCTTTTCTGCATCAATTGAGAGTACCAGGTGGTTCTTCTCTCTCCTCTTATTGATTTGTTTTATCACATTGATTGATTTGTGAGTGCTGAACCACCCTTGCATTCCTGGGATAAATCCCACCTGGTCATGGTGGATAATCTTTTTAATGTATTGTTGGATCCTGTTAGCAAGGATCTTGTTGAGATTCTTGGCATCCATATTCATCAAAGACATTAGTCTGAAGTTCTCCTTTTTGAGGGGGTCTTTGTCTGGTTTGGGGATTAGAGTAATGCTGGCTTCATAGAAAGAGTCTAGAAGTTTTCTGTCTGTTTCTATTTTTTGAAACAGCTTCAGGAGAATAGGTGCTATTTCTCCTTTGAATGTTTGGTAGAATTCCCCATGGAATCTGTCTGGTCCTGGGCTCTTGTTTTTTGGGAGGTTTTTGATTACTGCTTCAATCTCGTTACTAGATATAGGTCTATTCAGATTGTCAATGTCTTCCTGTTTCAGTCTGGAAATTTATAGGTTTCCAGGAATGTATCCATATCTTCTAGGTTGTTAAACTTATTGGCATATAACTATTGATAGTGATTTCTGGTGATTGTTTCTATTTCCTTGGTGTTGGTCATGATCTCTCCCCTTTCATTCATAATTTTATTAATTTGGGTCTTCTCCCTTTTCTTTTGGATTAGTTTGGCCAATGGTTTATTGATCTTATTAATTTCTTCAATGAACCAGCTTCTAGTTTCGTTGATGCGTTCTACTGTATCTCTAGTTTCTAGTTCATTGATCTCTGCTCTAATCTTAATTATTTCCTGTCTTGTGTGTGGGGTTGGTTTAATTTGTTGTTGATTTTTCAGTTCTTTAAGGCGTAATGACAGTTGGTGTATTCGGAATTTTTCAAAATTTTTGAGTGAGGCTTGGATGGTTATGTATTTCCCCCTTAGGACTGCCTTTGCTATATCCCATAGGTTTTGGATTGATGTATCTTCATTATAATTGGTTTCCATGAAGTGTTTCAATTTTTCTTTAATAATTTCCTGGTTGATCCACATATTCTTGAGCAGGACAGGCTTTAGCTTCCAAATGTTTGATTTTCTTCTGAACTTTTTGTTGTGGTTGGGTTCCAGTTTCACGGCATTGTGGTCAGAGAATATGCAGGGAATTATCTCAATCTTCTGTTATCAGTTGAGCCCAGTTTGTGACCTAGTATGTGGTCTATTCTGGAGAAAGTTCCATGTGCACTTGAGAAGAATGAGTATTCTGCTGTTTTAGGGTGGAATGTTCTGAATATACCTATAAGATCCATCTGGTCCAATGTGTCATTTAAAGATCTTGTTTCATTGTTGATTTTCTGTTTAGATGATCTGTCCATTGCTGAGAGGGGTGTGTTAAGATCTCCTAAAATTAATATATTTGTATCAATATGACTCTATTTTGCTTAACAGTTGGCTTATGTAGTTGGCCGCTCCCATGTTGGGGGCATAAATATTTGCAATTGTTAGATATTCTTGGTGTATAGACCCTTTAAGAATGATGTAGTGTCCTTCTGTCTCTGACTATAGTCTTTAGAGTAAAATCCAATTTGTCTGATATGAGAATCGCTACCCCAGCTTTCTTTTGAGGTCCTTTCGCATGAAAGATGGTCCTCCATCCCCTCACTTTCAATCTGGACATGACTTTAGATTCAAAATGTGTCTGTTGTAAACAGCATATGGGTGGGTCCTGTCGTTTTATCCAGTCTGCAACCCTGTTTCATTTTATTGGAGCTTTTAGGCCATTCACATTGAGAGTGATTATTGATAGATACATTTTTATTGACATCATATTGCCTGTGAAGTTCTGTGTCACTCTTGGGTTTGTTTCTCTTTTATAGAACCCCTCTTAGTATTTCTTGTAGTGCTGGTTTGGTGGTTGCATAATTTTTTAGACCTTGGCGGTCCTGGAAGCTCTTTATCTCCCCTTCCATTCTGAAAGTCAACCTTGCTGGGTACATTATCCTTGGTTGCATATTTTTTTCATGTAATTTCCTGAATATGTCTTGTCAGCCCTGTCTGGCTTGCCAGGTTTCTGTGGATAGGTCTGGTGTTATTCTGATGGTCCTCCCTCTATACCTAAGCGATCGCTTCCCCCTAGCTGCTCTTAAGACATATTCTTTGGTTTTACAATTCATGAATTTCACAATTATGTGCCTGGAGGTTTTTCTGCCTCATTGATCTTGGGGGGTGTTCTCTCTGCCTCTAAGACATGAACATTTGTTTCCCAGATTCAGGAAATTTTCATCTCTGATTTGTTCAACTATATCTTCTAGGCTTCTCTCTCTCTCAACTCCTTCAGGGATTCCAAAAATTCTGATATTGGACTGTTTCATTGCATCATTTATTTCCCTAATTCTATTTTCATGGGATTTTAGCTGTTTGTTCCAAGACTTCTCTTGCTCCTCCTTCTTGATCCATCTGTCTTCTAAATCACTAATATGATCTTCAGCTTCACTTACTCTGTTAGTGTATTTAAATTATATTGCATCTCATTAATAGCCTGTCTAACCTCGGCTTTCAATTCTGTCATTAGAGCTTCTATCTTGAGACTAATGTACTTTTCCAAGTTAGCCATTGCTTGGATGATTGCTGCCCTGAATTCCATTTCTGACTTTTTGTTTATGTTCATTTCCAGTAATTCTGTGACAGGGGTCTCTGGGTTTTTCTTCTGTTGGTCGTTCCTCCTCTGAGTCATTTTGTCGAGGAGTGGTTGAGGGGATATATAGCTGAAAGTATCAACCACTATCCAGATGAATTGTTCGCTGGAAGGTTTCAGAGCAATCAAAAGTCACCACTGAAAAGGAAGAAGAAAGAAAAAAGAGAAGACAAGAAAGGAAGCAAGAAAAAAAGGGGGGGGCAGAGTGGGCCCCAATGGTGGGATTTATATGGTGCAAAAACTACAACAGAGTAGAGAAAATGACCATCAAGAGTAAAGGAAAGTTGAAGAGATCAAAAAGCTAAGATCCTCCCAAATGACCCCCAAGACCAGTATTTATATATTATAAAGGCAAAAACAATTACACAGAAACACTTACAGACCAGGGCAGGAAGGTGAGTGCAAACCCTCCTTATGGGCAAGGAAAGTATTTCAGATCCTCCTAGGTGTCTCTTGTTATTGCTGTTAGTGGAGTCCACTATCTAAAGATATAGGGAGATTAAAACTGGTTTGTATATAGGAGTAGTATTGAATAGGAATGAAGGATTACCTTGAAGCTTATAACTAAATGTATATTTAAAAGAAAAAAGTATAAAGGAAAGAAGAGAGAAAAAAGGAGAAAGAAACAGAAAAAAAAAAACCAAAGAAGCAAAGGAAAGGAGCAACAACAACAACAAAACACAGGTATGTGTTTGTTCAAGGTAAAAAGTTATTATGGAGTGTTGTATTAAGTATCATGTTGTAATAAGAAGTGGGTTAAGGGGCACCTGGGTGGCTCAGTTGGTTGAGAGACTGCCTTCGGCTCAGGTCATGATCCCGGAGACCTGGGATCGAGTACCACATCGGGCTCCCTGCTCAGCAGGAAAAAAAAAAAAAAGTGGGTTAAAAAATAAAAGAGCAAGGACCATGAGAATGAATTTTAAAATAAAGTGAAAACTTTAAAAATAAAAATAGAAAAAAGTTAAAAAGAAAATAAAATGAAAAGCTATATCTATAACGTGTACAGCTTGTGGGGTAGTACCAGGAGCTTAATATATTGCCTTTCCCTCAATGTTGGTTTTGTTTTTTTTTTTTAACAGTTTTGGTGTTGTCCTCTTGTTCTTCTGGCTTGCCTTCTGGGGGAGGGTCCTGCCACCGTGTTTTTTGGTCCCTTCTACCAGGGTGAGTCCCTGTTCCTTTTCCTAGGGAGGAAAGGCAACCAGGTTTTCAGGTTTTTGTTCTCTGGAGGATTTATTCTTTTCTTTTTTTTTTTTTTTTTTTAAGATTTTATTTATTTGACAGAGAGAAACACAGCCAGAGAGGGAGCACAAGCAGGGGGAGTGAGAGAGGGAGAAGCAGGCTTCCCGCCGAGCAGGGAGCCTGATGTGGGGCTCGATCCCGGGTCTCCAGGATCATGACCTGAGCCGAAGGCAGTCACTTACCCAACTGAGCCACCCAGGCGCCCCTGGAGGATTTATTCTTTTGAGGCTTTTTGCTGCTTTTCAGAAAGTCAGGCCGTTCTAAGATGTCTGTGCCCAGACTTCCTTCCCAGAGAGAGGCCTCAGCAGCCCTCTGAATGTTGTGGGGCTCACAGCCTCTCCCTGTATCTTCCCCTTGGCCGCTTGTCACAACCCGGCGCACCTGCAGCCACTGGTCAGATTGGTGCCCCAAGTCCCCGCTTGTCGTTTTGTTCTGGCACCTGGGAACCCGGGACTGATTTCATGTCATGCGATCTCTGCCCAGGGAGCCTCTCCCTCTATCTTCCTCCTTTGGCTGCTTGTCACAACTCACGCCCCCTCCTACCCCCCCCCCCCCACCGCAGTCCCTTGTCAGATTGGTGCCCCGAAGTCCCTGCTTGTTGCTTCGCTCCCACGCCAGAGAAACCGGGAATGATTTCTGGTCCTGTGACCTTGTCTCTGTCCAGGGAGTCTATTTTGCACCCCCATGCAGGAGGGACTGAGTCCTGTGGCCCCCCAGGTCGCGAAGACGTCTGCAGAGTCACCTCCTTTGTGGGTTGTGTGTGCCTGGCTTTTAAAGAAACTCTGGGTGGCCAGGTTCCCTCCCAGGGGTGCCAGGGAGTGCTTTCTATCCCTGGCCAGGTATCCTGTTTTATGTCCCTGCCTTAGGTGAAGACCCTTTGCATTTGAATGCTTTTAACCAGACTGCAAGTCAATGCTGGTCCCCAAGCACAGGGCACTTTCTATTGGGGCATTATTTTCCAATGGGTCGCCTCTGGTAGCTCCCTCCCCCTCCTATTTCTGTTCTGAAATCAGCCTGAGCACTCCTCCTCTGCTTTACCTCTCTGCTGATGCACTTCTGTCCCCATAGAGATCCAGAAGTGAATCAGAAGTGTGTAGCCTTACATCTCAGGCTGATTTCATGGGTATTCTGTTTCTCCTGGTAGATAGTTTAGCTCACTTCAGGAGACCTTTTGAAACAGAGTCTCCTACTTCTCCACCATCTTGCCCCTCCCCTCCCCATTAGTTAATAATTTTAACAACATTGGCTTGGAAAACACAGCTTATTTTTGTTATGGAACAAAAAATTGCAAAAAAAAATATGCTTATAATTCTGTTGATGATATTAATCATTTCCTTAAAGTAATTACATAAAACAAAAGCGTCTGTCATCCAATAATAGTACACTTGGCTATTTTTACACAACTAAAAATAAGTTTCTATCACATAATATTTTTTATAAAAGAGACATACATTCTTTCTCAAGCATTTAAACAAACAGTGATAATTTGGTATCCACTTATTTTATCTAATGTCACATTGCACCATGCCCATTAAAAGTCTGGGCAATAATGTGTTAAAAATCAACAAATAATATGTATATTAATCTCAGCTACAAGGTGTGTGTAAAACTCAAAACTATGGGATGAAGAAAATGTTCTGGAAGTCAATGACAACCAAGGACTAGATCTCAATCATGTTTGTGCCACCAAAACACTGATATATATATATATATATATATATATATATCCATCCATCCTCCTGGATGGAATATATCCTCCTGGATAGAATAATTTGGCAGCATATGCTGTTATTTTTCTTGGAACTAATATATTTATATCAAGTTTTTGTTTGCAAACAACAAAAGACAACTGGCTAACTCAAGAGGAAAGTATGTTTAATAGAAGGTCCATAAGGAAGAGAATCAAAGGAGGCTGGTCTATGGTTACTGCAGATTCCATCGCTGGTTCTGCACCTGCTTCTCACCTTGAGTCATGGATGAGGTGTCCCCACTTCAAAATGAATTCTGAACTGTCTCTACAGTTGTATTCCTAACTCAAGATTCCAAGTACTGGGCAAAAACACCAAATTGCCATCAGAGGTGAGGTAAGGTAACTATGTTGTAGCTAACAAAAAATTAGGAGGGGAGGGTGTTGGACATTTTGGCTTTTCAGATGTAAGCAGAGGAATTACAAAGAGATGGCAACTGTTTCCCAGGAAATGAATGAAAAAGGCTGGTTTGATTTTAGTGAATCCAAGCACAGTATTTTTGTTACTGAAATGAGTTAATCTGGGTGGGGTTTAGGGGAAGTGAAAGAACAAAATAAGGCCAGAACACTTGTGTCCAAACATATTCTTTGCTACTGATTAAATTTGGGATCAAAATAATAATTCTTCAGTAAAAATGAAAATGGTGAAACGGCAGAACAGTTTTGCAGTAGGAGAGGCATCTGTCAAATTTTAGCAAGTGTGCTAGATGGATGGGGCAGATTTATCAAAATAGCTTTTAAGCCTTTTCTCATTTGATTCCTGGGCCCTACCAGACAGACAGAAACAAAATCACATTTTGATGTTAATTGCAGGCCTCTAGTCTACAAGTATCTTAAGAAAGATCTCAGAATAAACTGGAATCATAATCTAATCCCATAATATAGCTGTTGCAGCCAGTTCACCTCAGCCATAATCTTCAGAAAAATTAATGAATATATTGAAAATTTGTAGGTGTTGCCAAAGAAACAATAATACATGTTTTAAAAGATACAGAAAGTTCTTATACAAATGGTCAAACACCTGCAATCATAAAGTCTTTGATAAACAGACCAGAGTTTTGTATAAATGAAGTTAAACACATATATTTGACTTATTTGAATAACACTTTGGTTGTATAAGGGCTTTTATAGCTACAAAAATTAGTTATTTTCTCTTAATAAAAATAACCATGATTACAACAGCCAACCTTAACTTGCCTTTGCTGAATCTAACCTACAATCAAAGATTTATTTTATCCATATAATGGCATGATGAATAATTGATACTTTCCCTCTAATATCTATAACTTTAAACTAACTTAAATATACATGCTCCTGGTAGCACATTAGCAAAAATAATGGGAAAGGCTTATATCTTGTCATTCTAGGAAAATGCAACAACATGAAGTTTCCAGGGCAATGCTGACTCTGGGACTGCCCTTGTTTCTACTCTGTGAATTGAATCACTAGCTCCTGGTTTCATTCATAGCTCTGACTTCTACTCTTTGGATGTTGTCCCCATCTTTATTTCCATGGATCAGTCCTGAAAGTCTCTAAGAGCAAGATTCAAATGATTTTCTTTTCCTCTTCCTGCTCTGGGATAAGCAAATATCAGAAATATGCAAACTCTAATCCCAACTAAACAACCCTGACATCATTCCTGGGGTCCAGATGGGTGGATATTATTATCCTTACTGGAGATACACATTAACAGAAATTCAGTGGGTTAAAGTCATTTGCTCCAGTATAGCTTTTCTGATATTTTTATATAAAAATCTGCCTTACAAATCCCCTAAGCAAGCATAAATGTAAGAAAAAAAAAACTTCCATTTTTTAATAATCCATACCTCTAAAATTTTATTATATACTAAGAAATAGAAATAAAATATTTTAAAATTATTTGAAAAGTTCATTTAAATAACATGAAGTTCTTTTGAGGTTAACTGATCACCCTAGTCATTTTTGGATCATCTTATAATCTATTAATCAATCTAACTGTTGCTTCTCCTCATCTAATACATTATTTCCACTTTTTTTTTTTAAGACTTTATTTATTTGACAGAGAGAAACACAGCTAGAGAGGGAACACAAGCAGGGGGAATGAGAAAGGGAGAAGCAGGCTTCCCGCCGAGCAGGGAGCCCAATGTGGGGGCCCAATGTGGGGCTCGATTCCGGATCTCCAGGATCATGACCTGAGCCAAAGGCAGTCACTTAACCAACTGAGCCACCCGGGCGCCCCTATTTCCACTTTCTAAAATAAGAACACAAATATATCTCCCTTCAAATAACACACACACTTAGAATTCCCAGTCTTTTATTCATAAGTCTGAAATGGGTCTCTGATTTATTCTCCTCCTACCTTTCCAATATGTCATTACCAAATGATCATTTTTCTGCTATTGTGACTGTCTTTCCTTCACTTTATACAAAAATATAAATACAAATATGAATATAAATCTATAGCTTCTGATAAATGTTTCATTGCCCTTGAACATACTGTTTCTCCTGCAGGAAATAACCTTACCCAGATATCTCTTCCTACATCCCAGTCAGACATTACTTTCTCTATGAAGATATATGCATAGATCAGAATTCAATGACCACAAGTGACAGAATATCCAAATCAAACTAGTGTAGAGAATGCAAGTTATCAGATAAACTTCAACACTTATCCTCTGCATACCACTTTACCTTGAACTTGATTTTAATTTTAATCTTTATTGTAAAATCAATCAATCAATCAATCAATCTATCTATCTATCAGCTATGTATATATGTATGTATCTATTTATCATCTATGTATGTATGTATGTATGTATGTATGTATGTATCTATCTATCTATCTATCTATCTCAGTAGAGATTGAGGCCACAAGTCAGCATCTGGTATAGAATAAGAATTCAGTAAGTGTTGTTTGAGTGAATTTTATATCTAAAGGGTCTTGTGATCAAAGAAGGGAATTATAAAATTATCTTATCTCTTGATATGTCAGGCTTCTACAGCATGACTTTTGATTCACTCTCCTTAAATAATTGTATTGACCTGCATAAAACCTTAACAAACTGCATTTCAAGTTTGTGGAAGGAGAAAAATAAGATATAGGAGAGAGAGAGGGAGAGTGAGAGAATGGCTTTGACAAACTCTAGAATGAAGAAACTTCTGTTTTCTGAACTTGTAAGATGAAGGGAGTGCTATTTATGAAGTACAGTTTTCTATAAAAATAGGCTCATATTGATTTTGATGACTTTTCTTTTTTATATCCCAAGCATCTGGTGAATATTATTGTTGAGTTAAAACTTGGTGCCTCAATCCAGGCAGTAACTGCAGTTCAGTGGGTGAGCCAGACCTCTTGTGAGTCAAGAATCCTTGATCATAAATCTCAAAATAACATTCATCAAAGGTCTTGTGATACACTTTTTTTCCATTTTTAGTTCTACATTTTCTGGTTATATCCTACAAGGAAATAGGTAAGCAAAGCTATCACATTATTTATCAGACACTATGTTGCACTTTTATATTGCAAATATATTTAGAGTAATTTTACCTTGTGCCATACTATTGCATATCCTGGATTTGTACATTATATTTTCCCTAGAAGTAGAAGACACATTCTTTTGAAAACTGGATATGTATAGAGAAATATTAAAAGTGTTTCTGGATGGCAACATAATAGAAATTTCTCTATTTTAACACAAAGCACAACATACAACAATATTGGGAAATACTTGAATTTTGAGATTTTAAATCTTAGGAAAAAAAATGTGTTTTTCTCCCACTGAACAGAGTTTCAAAACCTGGGCAGAGTAAATATAGCATCTATTTGAGGACTCTGAAAACTAAAGCGTAGCAGGTAGATTGAGAAAGATGACAGGAATTCAAGGTAAACAATAAAATTATCATTTTTTCTTCCCTCTGATGTCTTTCAGCATGGACTCAAAGCAGCCCCAAACCAAGAAGTGGGCCTTTGCCCAGACAAAGATGGGTGATAAAGAAGCCCGGTATACTTTTCTCATGATCATTGGGAAAGATATCTCTGAATGTTCACAGAGAGTGGAAGAAATCTATGTTCTATTATTTTCTTTTCTCCCTTTTCTTATGCCCAAGACAGCCCACAGGAACCTAAAGTTCTCAGGGCAGGGAAACTTCCTCTCTGAGTTTAGGAACTTTGATTTCAAGAGTGTGCGATAAAGCCCCTAATCATTTTTTTTTTTTCTCTCTCTCTCTCTCTTTCTTCTTACTATGTGGCTCCAAATGCAGTTGCTTTTGCAGGAAGTATATGGCAAGAAAGGGTGAAGTCTCAGGTTTCTGAATGAAGGACCCAAAGGAGAGCCTGGGAAACCAGAAACATGGGGAGTAGTCAGGAAAACAGACAACATACAGTTGTTTAGGAACACTTGGGATTACCCTTGAGCTTGTTCTCGCAGGGCTCTGACCCTAAGGGCACTGATGAGCCTACAGAAGAGACAACTACTAGTTCTCAGAATGGCCACTAGGTAGTACAATGGGAAAGATTTCTGAATTCATCTGCAAAAGCTCTGAACAAAACAATGACATTTTAAGTACTAATTTAATGGTCAAATTATCAACAAATTATCTATCATCCTTAGGATTTTGATAGTTATTGGAATTTCAGGAAATAGTTCTATTTTATGCAAACTGTTCAATGTATGCGGATGAAATTATTTTTAGTAGTCCCTTAAAATTCTGTAATGTTACAGGGTCTGTAGTGATCTCTTTTCTTTCATTCCTAATATTTTATATGGCTTCATTGAGATGTAGCTGATATAAAATTTAAACATATATAATGAATTAATTTTAATGACTTTGAGATTATGCATACAACCTTGATAACATCACCACAATCAAGATAATAAACCAAGATAATAAAATCATTTCCAAAAGATTTCCTGTGTCTTTTTTTTTGGGGGGGGGGGTGGAATACACTCAACATAATATCTACCCTCTTAACTAGCTTTTGAGTACACACTTTATGTGTTGTTAAATAAGGCAAGATGTTGTACAGATTTCTAGAACTTAATCACTTTGTAAAACTGAAACTTTATACCCAATGAAAAACAACTCCCTATTTTCTCATTTTTCCCATCCCCTAACAATCACCAGTCTATTTTCTGCATCTTTAAGCTTGATTATACCTCCTATAAGTGAAATCATGCAATATTTTTCCCTCTGTGATTGACTTATTTTACTGAGTATAATATCTTTTAGGTTCATCTATGTGGTCACAAATGGTAAAATTTCTTTCTTTTTTAAGGCTGAATAATATCCCACTATAGATATATATAATACATTTTCTTTATCCAGTCATCTGTCTATAGATATTTGGCTTGTTTCCAGATCGTGGCTATTGTGAATAATTCTGCAGTAAATATGGCAAATACAGATCTTGATGTCAATTACCAAGAAAATTCTGAAGACATTTTTTTTCAAAGACAGTTTTTATAGAAATAGAAAAATAATCCTAAAATTCATGCGAAATAACAAAAGATCTAGAACAGTCAAAGTGATCCTGAAAATAAAGAATAAAGCTAGAGTCATCATACTTTTTGATTTTGAAATGTTATAAGCTACAGTAATTACAACAGTATGACATTAGCATAAAGAGAGGCATATAAACTGATACAGATTAGAGAGCTCAGAAATCAACCCACATATTTACAAATGTCTTATCTTTGATAAGGGTGCCAAGAATACACACTGGGAAAAGGATAGTCTGTTTAAAACATGATGCTAGGAAAACAGTACGTCCACATACAAAAGTATAAAATCTGACCTCTAACTTTTTGTTGTTTATTTGCTTCTTTAGAGAGGGAGAGAGAGATGGGATTGGGGGCAGATGGAGAGGAAAAGAGAAAATCTTAAGCAGGCTCCATGCTCTGCATGGAGCCCAGTGGGGCTTAATCTCACAGCCCGAAGATCATGACCAGAACCAATATCAAGAGCCTGATGCTTAACTGAGCCATCCAGGCACCACCCCATCTTCCACCATACACAAAACCAAATCAAAATGAATTAAAAACTTACGCATAAAACCTAAAACTGTAAAGTCCTAGAAGAAAATATAAGAGAAAACCTTCATGACTTTGGTCTTGGAAATGATTTCATGGATATGACACCAAAAGTATAGGCAACAAAACCAATAATAAATAAGTAGGAATACATCAATGTAAAAAGTTTCTGTACAGCAAAGGAAATAATAGAGTAAGAAGACAAAGTACAGAATGAGAAAAATATATTTGCAAATCATTATTTTGCAAATAAGTTTTTTATTTTGTTATTTTATTATTTTGTAACTTCCAAAATATATAAGAAACTCCTATAACTCAATCTCTCTCTCTCTCTCTCTCTCTCTCTCTCACACACACACACACACACAAACACACACAAGTATCCTAATTAAAAATAGGCAAAGTACCTGAATAGATATTTCCCCAAAGAAGACATACAAATAGCCAACACACACATAAAAAGTTGTTCAAATTATTAATCATAAGGAGAGTGAAAATCAAAACCACAAAGAGATATGACCTCACACCAGTAGGGTGACTGCTATTAAAGAAGAAAAGAAGGTAAATGTTGGCAAAGAGGTAGAGAAATTGAAAAGCTTATATACACTATTGATGGCGATGCAAAAGGGCCCAACCAGTATGGAAAACAGTATAGAGGTGCCTCAAAAAATCAAAACTAGAACTGCAAACCAGAAGCATGATGAGCTATCACCTTACAGCTGTAAGAATGGCTAGATTCAATCAGACAAGAACACCAAGTGTTGGTGAGGATGTGGAGAAAAAGAAACTCTTGTGCACTCTTGGTGAGAATGTAAATTCGTACTGCCGTTATGGAAAACAGTATGGAGGTTCTTCAAAAATTTAAAAATAGAGGTTCCATATGATCCAACAAACCCATATTTACCCAAAGAAAACAAAAACACAAATTTGAAAAGATACATGCACCTCTGGGGACCTGGGAAGCTCAGTCAATTAAGCATCTGACTTCTGCTTAGGTCATCATCTCCTGGAATGGAGCCCCACATCAGGCTTCAGGCTCAGTGCGAAGTCGGCTTTCTCCTCTCCTTCCCTCTGCCCACCCCTACCCCCATGCTCTCTTTTTCTCTTAAATAAATAAATAAAAGCTTTTTAAAAAGATATATGCATGTTTAGTGCAGCATTATTTATAACAGCAAACATATTGGAAGCGACATAAATATCAATCAATGGAAAAATGGGTAAGGAAGATGTGGTGCATACATACACACACACATACACATATATTACTGATTACAGATGTTTTTTGTAACATAAAAATTAAGGCGCCTGGATGGCTCAGTCCCTAAGTGTCTGCCTTCAGCTCAAGTCATGATCCCAGGATCCTGGGATCCAGTTCCACATCAGGCTCCCGGCTGAGCAGGGGGTCTGCTGCTCCTTCTCCCTCTGCCCCTCCCCTGGCATGTGCTCTCTCTCACTCGCTCTAATAAATAAATACAATCTTAAAAAATAAACAAAAATAAATAAAATTAAATAAAAATTAAATGCTAAAAATTTTCCTCTGGGTACTGTTTATTATATCCCACAAATTTTGACCTAGTGTATTTTCATTTTTGTTTATCTGAAAATATTTTTTTTGTTGGAAAGATTTAGTTCTTTCAGGTAGTTAAGCTGAGAGCCTTAAGTTTCTTCCTGGTCCTTGGCTGGATGCATCTCCATTTCCTTGCCATGTGGGCTTCTCCATGGAGCCGCATGCAATACGGCAGCTGGCTTCCATTAGAATAAGCAAATAAGAAAGCAAGAGAGGCTGAACAAGACAGACGCCAGACTCTTTTTACATCCTAGTCTCAGGAGTCATAACCCATTATTTTGTTCTATATTCTGTTCTTAAGTAGCAAATCACGAGATCCAGCCTAGATTCCTGGGGGGAGAGGATTACACAAAGGCACGGATATGAGAAGGTAGGCATTACTGGGAGACAACTTAGAAGTTTCTGCTGAACACAGAAACAAAAAGCAAACAAATAAGTAAACATAACCAAACCAAAAACAGAAGGCATTGAAAAATGAGATGTTAAGGTCCTAGTCATGGTGGTAATTTAAATATCTAGACTGACCTCTCTCTCAAAGTTAATGTCTGTGCCATGATGCACTGAAACAAAGTCTCATATGGATATGAACTCTTAAATTTGTTATTTTCTTAGCCAGTAAAGAGGCTGTTTCTCCCAGTGAGGGCAACACCAGAAATACTAGCATTTGCTGTTGCTTGCTTTCTGATTTCAGCTCAGGAACTGGCTCAGCTCTCCTTTCTTCCATTGACACAAAAACTGCCTTCCAGACTATTTTTACCTCCTTCCAAGCACTGGTTCTGAGTCAGAAAAAACATACTGTACTCCTGGGACACAAGGAACAGGACAAAGCTACTGAAACCCAAGTAACTTCTCTAAGCCACATGCAAACAGGGCCAAGAAACTTCCGCAGAGTCAAAGAAATTGCTCCACAAAGCCGTGTAACTGGAAAATTCCAAGTGGACATAAGAATGGCTCCAATTTACTGTTTCTTTTTAGCAGATGCTGGATGAGAGCTATGCATTGGACCAATACTTAAGATTGGTGCAGATTTTCTACAAATGCAATCTCATTTTTTAGGTATGTTTTGTTTATACATTAAAAAAATAAATAATTAAATAAAGGAAAATTCCAGTTCCCATGTGCTCACTCTATACCATAAACTGTGTGGAGACTTTTATATTTGTCTCATGAAATACTCTCATTCTATAATTCCTGTTTTAGGGATGAGATGTCCGAGAGTCAGATATTATACAATTTGCCCATATTTGCTAGGGCAGGAATGAGCCATATTTCTCACCCTAGGTTTAATAACAAAGCCTGAATTTTCCACAAGTTAACTCTATTTAAAGAGACTTAAAGGGTACATTTTCACAACTCAGCATACCAGTAGATAATTCATTTTTTAATAGTCCTTATGGATGTCTATTACTTTCCAGACTTTGTGTTATGAACTGGATATACAAACTAAAATAAAGTCTTCAATATCATTTTTGGGAAGTTCAGTTTATTCTGAATGATGAACTCATAAACAAATATTATAACACAATGTATTAAGAACAAATAAAACCTTATGAGAGTGTTATAGGGGTATTAAAGTTTGGGAGAAGCTTTATAGGCAAGAACAGTTTTGTTTACTAGGACACATCCTGTGGGGGGGGGGGGACTTTGACTTTTGGGTTCTGGAGTAATATAGAGGAGCAGACAGCATTCCAGAGAAGTGGAGATAATCTTCTCATATTTTAGAGAATAACTGGTTTCCAGTACATCATGCTATTGAATAAATTAACGAATTAACAAGTGAGTGTGTTTATGGTTCTAGCAATTATTTGAGAGGTGAATCATGTAGTGGTATAAGTTAATTACAATTATGCATATGCCTGCCTTACCTAAATAAATAACTCTGATAATATTTTTTAAAGATATCTGATTAATATCTAAATACAAGTAGCTCTTAACAT
The DNA here is from genome assembly GCA_004023965.1 of Spilogale gracilis. Taxonomy (NCBI): domain Eukaryota; kingdom Metazoa; phylum Chordata; class Mammalia; order Carnivora; family Mephitidae; genus Spilogale; species Spilogale gracilis. The sequence goes on along the minus strand of PITA01000422.1, from coordinate 236,009 downwards.
GCTAATTAGATGTCAATTGTTCTGCAAAAATAAATACAAACATTTGTAATGGTAATTGAGGTTGAACTTGCTATGATTATTTATTAATTCTAATTTTCAAACATGTTAATTGCTGCAGCTAAGGAAAACTCCCATTCAAACTTAAGAGGTCCCATTAACCCATCTTTACTTGCTGATTATGTACTTCCTGCAAGATGAACCAGTTTGAGTGTATTTACTGTTTACTGCTGGATATGTTTAATGAGTTGTCTCTGGAACAGGTAACTGAGTAGATGGCCACCTAGAGAATAGAGAGTTTTGAAGGAAGTAAAATAAAAGGTAATTGAGCAAAGGGTTTTAAACCTACTATCAATGAAACACTCATTACAGAAGAATGATAGCTTACACATCTTTTCACAGCTCAAGGTAAAGCTAACCTTCCATGATTAGCTTTCTAGTTTTACCCGATCAGAATTAATCATTTGTCTTCCTAGAACTCCCACAGCAGGTTGCTTAGAACTCTGAGACTTGTCAGATGTTTTCTCCTGAATCATCTCTTGATGTTAGGAACTTACACTAATTCTGATTCTTGAATAGGAAAAAAAAAAATGACATTTGGATTATATCATTGTCGGGGGAAAGCAATGGTGCCTGTTTAAAAAAAAGGGGGGGTATTTTTTTCCAAACCTTTTTAAAATTAGGTAAAACTTATCTCTAACCATGATTACATTATCAATCACACCAAACATAAAGGACCTTCTTAATGTATTAGCAAACTGTTTTTCAGACACAGCTATAAGACTATAAACTCTCTCTTTTTTTTTTCATGCCAACATCCTTTATTTGTCCAAGTTTGGATTTCCAACAAAGACACTATCCCAACTTTACTTCTTGCTATGCCTGTTTTTTCAGAAAGCAATATGGTTAAGAGCTTGTATTGGAGTCATATAGAAGAAAATCTGTTTCAGCCATATATTATCTATGTAAAATTGGGCAAGTTAAAATAACATCTAGAAACCAAATTCACCCATCTATAAAATGAAGCTGACACCAGCCTTAATTCATAGTACTGACAGGATTAAATGGTATTCATAAAGTCCTTCAATCAAAATTTAATATATTATAATAAAGATTAACAATCAGCCTTTGCCACATTCCATATACCCTATTGTTTTTCTTGTGTTAAAGAAAAATTTACCCCTCACCACAATATTGTTTTAAAGAAGAGGGAACTAAAGCATCTAGAAGCTAAGTAGCTATCCCAAAGCCATACTGACAGTAAGTGCCAGATCCAGGTCTTAAACCCAAAGACTGTCTCTAAATTATTGTTTTTACCTTCACACACCCTGTTTCTATTAGACTTACCTGTAGATATTATTTATAATCATTAATTCTTGATTTTTTCCTCCAAATACCCCCAACACTTTTTCTCTTATAGCTAAATCTTAACTATATACACACCCTTTCTATTAAAACAATCAACTGCTGTACTATGAATAGGTCTTGCATATATTTTTTTCTGAGTTTCTTGAAAATATGTGTCCCATATATGATAGTCATTAATACATATTGAGAATGACCAAATACATTTGTAGTACTCTAGGCAGTCTACTCATATATGCTAAAAGTTGTGCCACATAGCAATGTGTTCAGGATAGCTCATTAGTGGAAAATGTTCATGTATCATGCATTGGACTATGAAAAATCCTATAGGTGCACTGTTCAAATGAATCATTAACTTAGAATCATGAGCTATAGATAACAGGAATATCTGGAGTATGCTAACTGGAATGGCAGATGCATATTTCATCCAAGATAGGAATTATTACTCATACCATGTAAGCCTGGAAACTAAGGTTTGCAGAGTTTATGTTACTATCTCATTTCTATTCTACACAATCCTAATTTGAACTTGGGGCTTGGCCTTTTTTTTTTTTTTTCTATTTCACATGGAACTCTATGCTGTTAAATTTCAAGCCCAAGGTGAGTCTTAAATCTGAATCTGATATAGTCCTAAATGAGCATTTAATTTACCTAGTTACATCAAATAAAATACCCTGTTTTAATGCTCTTAAAGTTATTTTATTTTGTATGAAGGTTTATTTTATACTGTGCATTCTGCTGTTTCTGCTGTACATGGAAAGGTATGTAACTATGGAATCCCCAAAGAATTCTATTTTCACAGTAAGGTAATACAAACAAGGACACTGCATAGATAGGCACTCACAGAGACTACGTAATACAATGTACAAATAACTGTTTGATAAATGGATACATGTAGAAGTTCACACTGCAAGAGAACAAGCAAAGATTTCATTGTTTCTAGCTCAATTTCTCTTCTTTGTATCCTTTATTTCTTCTCTTAGTTAAGTTGACCTATTTTCTCAATGTAGACATGGCCACAATCAGGATGCGGCACCATAATAATTCTTCTAGTCTTTTCTTAGGTTCTTACAATTACTTAGCAGGATGCTCTGTAATTAATTCACTTCCTCCCTCCTTCTACCTGACCTTTCCTTTCCCAGGAGTTAATACACATTTACAACTTAGTAAGAGGCTTCATAGTTCACCCCCACCCCTAACCCCACCTGCAAATAAAGCACTTCTTTCCCTAGATAAAAGCACTTCAAATATTAAATTTTGCAAGAACATTCATCATGTGGCCCAGAGAAACATTTTTAGAGAGTCCTCAATATATTTAAAAGTATCTTTTGTCAACTATCCCTTAACCGTAAAATACAGCTGTTTTTCTGTGTGTCCCCTTTGGTGTTAGGCACTGTGTTAGGGATTGTCATGCTATTCCAAATAACCCTTGAAAACATTTGTGATTTTTGTGTCCTTTTTACAGATGAAGGTGAGAGGAGGTAAATATTCCACTGAGTGTAGCAGGCCCTGGAGGAGCCCTACCCATAACCACATTACGCTCATAGTTCCCTTACGTGTTGATAGGGTCCTACAGGAACTCCTCATCTAAATGAGGAGTGTGAGTGTTTCACCCGTTCAGGGGGTAGGTCACAAGGGCTAGGAAATTAATAGTCTTAGGAGTGTGACTCAGATTATGATAGACAGAAGCTGGAAGAAAAACTTTAGCTTCTTTGCCCTTCTGGTGGGACAACACTGAGGCATGTTGTACACTCTCATTGTTTTCAAGTGGAACTTAGTTTTAGCTGCACACAACTGTAACCTGTTGAGTAATGCTTTCTTCGTTAATTTCTTATTCCCTCTTAGTCACTTCCCTACTGGAACTTCTTAGGTTCTCCTTTGCTCAAATCCTTGTCTTGTGTTTGCTTCCACAGACTCCTCCCTAAGACAGCTATGGGAAGGCAGAACTCAGATACAAATTCAGATCTGCCTATTTACAATGTTCATCCCCACATCCTCTACAGTTCCCCCATGCAAATTCAATACATGGGTTTTGGCAGTTCTCCCCTGGCACAGAACTGGCAGAGTTAATAAATGCTATCATCTTAGAAAGTTCTGATGAGGTGGTATCACTGTGGACTTTTTTTTATTTTTATGTTTGTGCCAGTCTCTTGATCTTGGCAAGAAAAAAGAAAAGTAAATGAAGCAAAACAAAACAAAACACATCCTTTAAGCAGATACTGAAAGGTCTTCTTTCTAAGATACAAAAATAATACATATCTGGTTCTCAATTTTTTGTTTCATGAGGTAACCTCTGTTGAGATGTGTGTGAAGGAGGCCTTAGTTGCTCTCTGCTGTGCACTGAACCCCACAGCATGAGAAGAAAGGGTCTTGCTGGCCCAGGAATATAAGCACCGAGGCAGTAGCAATGAGACTTCACTAACAGTACTACAGGAACATTCACTGCAAGTCAGTGATGCTTTGAACCTTTACTAGTATGATGGCAAAATACAGACATACAGGCATGCAGAGATAGAAATAAAGACAGAGATAGAAATAATATATATTTTCTCTTCTATCAGTCGTTCAGAGTGGAGAACCTTCTTTTATAAGTTTCAGGTTATACATTCAGCTCATCTTCAGAGGATATTTAAAGTAGGCAATTTTAGGGGCACCTGGGTGGCTCCTTGGTTAAGCCCCTGCCTTTGGTCCAGGTCATGATCTTAGGGTCCTGGGATCGAACCCCACATCAGGTTCCCTGCTCAGGGGGAAGTCTGCTTCTTCCTTTACATCTGCACCCCCTCCCCACTCTGGCACTCTCTCTCTTTTGCAAATAAATAAAATGTCTAAAAAAAATAGGTAATTTTAAGAAAAACATAATGAAAATATCTCTGAAGAATAGCTGTACCCTAACTGTATGTATGAACAAATCCCTGTCTCACTTAGCCTTGGCTTCCACATCTAACATATGTAGGCTATAGTGATAAACCTGGAGCAGAAAATACATGAATACTATTTTTAATTGAGTCGGAGAAGAAAAATGTCAGGTGAGTTTGGGTCTCCTGGTGGAGCATGAGGCAGCTGGTTTGGGCGCAAACAGTCTGGAGAAAGGATCAGATATGATATGCAGAACCCACAATTGGAATAATGAGCCTACATGGGACAATACACGACATTTGGACTTATTTTCAAAAGAACTTGAGAAGCGGAAGGACAGAGTAATGATTGAGAGGATCAATTTCAGGACAGAGAGTCCAAATTCAAATTTCGGCAGCATCATTTATATATAGTCTGTGTAACCCTGATTCAATTTGCTAATCTCTCTGTGTTCACTTTCTTATTTAAAAATACAGATAAAAATACCAATATCGCAAATAAAATGGCACAAAAAGTTAAGTGATTCATAAAAACCTCTTCCTTTTTATCCCTTTTCTATTTTTTACTGTAGAGAGTCAGACTCCTTTATTAATCAAGCTGTAATTAAAATTATTATTAATAATTTACATTTTATAATATATTTCTATTTAGACCATAAGAACTATCTTATTCTGTGTGAAAATAACATAAAGTTAATCAGGTAATTGTATTATAATTTTATAGAGCATATGCCCAAAGATCTCAAAAGCATTAAAATGTTCTCACACAGAACTAGATCAACTAGTAAACTGGAAAATGCTAGTTGATAGCTATAAGAACTGATACATGAAAATTTTCAGTTAGAAAGGACTCTAAGTAAAAGACAGTAAAGTCAAATTAAATGTATTTAGCCTACCTCATTTAGGGAATGACCAGTAAATTTGACATGGCTTTAATATGACATTTACTGGTTTCTGTTTATTTGTTTTGGAAGTACAGGAGCGTATGGTCTTTAAGGTAAAGATTCTGTATAGAAAATAGCAATCAATATTTTTGTTTATCTCCTTTTAGGATTTGTTTTTCTGTGTTAGCACACACAGAGAGAACTTAATACTATATAATAAATAGTATTTCTCAAATTTAAGAAATGTATAGTGTCTTCCAAAGGGATATAAATAATTTCCTCAAGTCACTGAAAACATTTCCTTTGGTTCCTAGGAACCCAGGAACATTTGGGAAGCAGCATCTTGAGAAAGTGAAATTTTATTTGATGAAATAATTTTCAACCTCAAATAATAATTATGCAAGAAATGACCACAACTTTCCTTTCTAGAAATGAACTGTTTTGGGTAGTTGTAAGGGAGTCATGAAATGAACATATGCACACAAAGACTTCTTATAGGACACTAAGGCCATACTACATTGAATGTTTGCCTGTTCCACTATTTTTGAATAATATATAAAATTATACCATTTTCTCAAAAATTTGTCTTTCTTTGAGATTGTTTCGTTAGACTATGCTCCTAAATGTAGAAATACACAATATAAAGATATGTGTAAATTTATAAGGCATTTACCACATATTAGCATATTTACTTACAGAAGCATGGTTTAATACCAGTTGTTCCAGTCTTTAATATTTTATCAGCACCTTTTTCCTTTGGGACATTAAGCCATGCTGATATAACTACAAATGTCAAGAGTAGTAATTCAACATGCAATGCTCAAAATAGTCATTTTTTCTTACCCTTAAACATCAATAAAACCACATGACCTTCTTTTGGGCTTCAAGACCAGGACCTACTAAAGCTGAAAAGCCTGTGGTTTTTTTCATGATGCGTACTTGTAATTTCAAGAATTCTGTTGGGGCTCCTGGGTGGCTCAATTGGTTAAGTGACTGCTTTTGGCTCAGGTCATGATCCTGGAGACCTGGGATCGAGCCCCACATTGGGCTCCCTGTTCAGCGGGAAGCCTGCTTCTCCCTCTCTCAGTCCCTCTGCTTGTGTTCCCTCTCTAGCTGTGTTTCTCTCTGTTGAATAAATAAATAAATAAAATCTTAAAAAAAAAAAAAAGAATTCTGTAGTCACTGAGGGCAAATCCTTTCCCTAGAACTCCTATAAGGTTCCTACATCATGTGACAGGTATGCCTTCCCTAGGATGCTCTCAAATATCCACTTGATCTCTTATTGAGAATCATGTCAGAGGTTGAGACCGGCTGCTAGGGAGCTGCTTCAGATTTACTCATTTAGGTTTATGGCTCAAAACACGTGTATTTTAATCTTTGAAAAACATGCCAATTTTTAGAAGAAATTTCTGGTAGAAATCATGGGTTCCAGTCCTGGCTCTGCCACCGATTAAGTATATGAACTTGAGCGAAACCCTCAGTCTCACTTAGCCTTAGCTTGCACATTTGGGACATAAGAATTACTGAAAGTGGGGCGCCTGGGTGGCTCAGTTGGTTAAGCAACTGCCTTCAGCTCAGGTCATGATCCCAGAGACCCGGGATCGAGTCCCACATCGGGCTCCCTGCTCGGCGGGAAGCCTGCTTCTCCCTCTCTCACTCCCCCTGCTTGTGTTCCCTCTCTGGCTGTGTTTCTCTCTGTCAAATAAATAAAATCTTAAAAAAAAAAAAAAAGAATTACTGAAAGATTTGGTACCCTAGAGAATTTTATGAAAACCAATACCCTGTTAGGTCCTTAAGGAGAGAACAGGTCAAGTTCATCCTCAAATCACTAGTGCCAAGCTAGTGCTTAGCATAAAGCAATTATTGCCATGAGAAATCCTTAAGTTTAGTTTCAGTGATCATTCAACAAATATGATTATCTACTACATGTAGGTATATTAAGGTACTGAAGATACAACAGTGACTAAAAGAGAAAAATATCAAAGCCCTCATGGAATTCACTTTGTAGTAAGAGATTTTTTTTTTTGGGGGGGGGGGAGGAAGCATTATATAGATATATATCTATATATCTGTATCTATATAATATATATGTAATACATTCTGTAGACCACATATTTGAGTATAATAGAAGGTATTTATATATAATAAAATACATTTATGGAGAATTTTGTGGTTTTATAATAGGTGATTTTATATTGAATCATATCTAACTGTAATAAATGTGTTAAAGCAGAAAATTCATCATAATATTCTTTCACCTTGGAAAAATTCTAGGCAATTGAACTTTAAATATTCACCAATTTTTATTAACAATTATCTACACATACCAAGGAATGCTTTAAATATTTAACATGCCCTTAAGGTAATTCTATTTTGTCCCTATCTTTTTTTTTTTCATTGAAATAGAAATTTCATGGGAGATATTGTACAGAAGATGTCCTTGGTCTTGGTGTTAGTTGTGCTCATGGGGATGAAAGGAGGATAGTTTTAGAAAAAAAAACTACCTTTGTGGCCTTGTATTTAAACAGTTATAACTGGAAAACATTGTATTATAGAAGATATATATCTATATTTATATCTCTATATAGCAATGATTAAATTATATGTCTCTTCTAACACAAGATATAGAAGAAGAAATGGAAATTTTAAGGGACAGCTCTTAGTTCATAATATTAAAACTAATACCCATAAGCCATGTATATGTATACATTTGGGTGCAAGCACATCAGATACCATGAGTTCACTGAGAAGTTTTTAACAGTGGAACACTTAATAGATTAGGCTGCTACAAGCAGGCTTTTAAAGGCAATACAGTGTAGCACGATAAGGCAAGCATGACTGGCTCATCCAGTTCAAAACCTGCAGCCCCATGAAATGGAACATGTATGGTGCAAAGGCCAACATTTGGTGCTAGAAACAAAAGTTAACCATACAGAGAATTTGATACTCAGTTACCGAGCACACACAGGACACTTGGCACTGAGACTGAAGAAATAGAGTCCCCCTCTCTCTGTAAGGAGATGAGAACCAATCAGAAGACTCAGGTTTATATAGAAGAGGAGTGATAGTTCAGCAGTCAGCCCCATCCTTTATTAATATGTGATCTTGACCATTTTCTCTAGCTCTCAAATCCTCAGGTTTGCTGAAAGAATGGACATGCATTCAGAGACCATTCAACTCAGCAGGTGCATAGAGAGCTCTGTTTGTCTAAATCTGCATTTCTGATAAAGTTCCAGGCTGAGTGTTGGAATAGCACCATTTAGAGAGAAACATTGCATTCTCTGCATATTTCAGGTCAGACACCCTGAAATCATTATATATTAGCTAAAAGAAACCAAGTGGTTTTCCCAGGACCTCCAATTCTGCATAACATATTGATTTTCTATGTGTTAACTCATCATTTAGAAATACAGTGTACCTAAGGCTGACATAGGCAATGGCAGGAGACTATTTATCTTAAGGTTTAAGTCTTCAGAAAGACAAGTATTGAACTAGGTTTTTGTTGGTGGTGGTTTTTTTTTCCCCCATGTGGTAAAACAAATTAAAAAAAAAAAAAAACTAAAGTGAATATATTTTATTAGAAATAACAGAGTTTTAATAGACTATATCTGATTTCTGTCCATTCCAACAACTATGGAATGATGTGAAAAATCACTTGGTCTCTTCTATAATCAGTTTCTTCATCTTAAAATGGAGCATCCACCTACCTCAATGGATTATTGTGTTAAATGAGATAATCTCAATCAAAAGCATTTTAAAGAACTATAAAGACTATGTGTGTGTGTGTGTGTGTTTATATATGTGTGTGTGTCTATATATTTGTGTGTATACATACACACACACACACACACATTTAGCAGTTACCATAGTATCTGGTACATAACAGGCAGTCAAATAAGTTTTGAATGAATAAATTTACTAAAGATTGTAATCGAACATTTCACTCAATTCTTACTTCCAATAAGCAATTTCAGATTTGGAATACAGGCAGAATATTTAAGCTTCTGACTGCTTTCTTGTGTTGGATATTTCTATAACATTAGGCTAGAAATTCAACTGGTAAATGCATTAAGAATGAAGATATTTAAGTAATTGATAAAATACTATACTGAAATTAATTTTCAGATTAAAAATACTTGAGGGCTTTATAAATCTCATAAGTGAAAGTCATAGAATTTCAATATACACTATTTCAATAGTATTTCATAGCTATAGTATTTCAATTTAGTATTGAAGAACAAACGTCACATGGAAAAGTAAAGATTAAGAAGCTTAGGTATCTCACCTGAGGTTTACATGTACAAGAAAACGTCCAAGATATAGAGACAGAAAATGGTATTACTGAACTAAAGATTATGTCAGTTGCAAGGAAAAATATCTCACAGATGCCAAAATCATGTATCTAGTATGCAGAAATGGGAAGTTTTTGTGTAACCATGAACACTATACTTTTGAGAACGCAGAGTATGCACCAGTTTACGTTAACACCATATATGTTGCTGAGAGAAGTCTGCTATAGTGAGCAGTATACAGCAGTTGTAAATTTGGTGAATACTAACTATGCATCAAAGCATCCTACTAAGTGTTTTGCACATATTATACCATTTAATTCCCCTTACCATCCAATAATATAAGGATTATTGCCATTTGCCAAAGCAAATGAGTTAACAAAAGGAAAATCTGAGGCTTTTAAAATAACATGTCCCAGATTATACTGTAGCAAAGTAGAGTACCAGGATTTGAACTAAGGAAGTCTGACTGTAAAACCTGTAGACCTTTAATTTTTACTGAGGATGCTATGTTGTCTCCCCACATGCACTTACAATCAGTAATCTGTGACTCAAAAAGGAATTAAAATGTAGGATTTCATTGTTGCTGCTGCTGCTGCTAAAGCGAGTTCATGGTGATACAGTGCAAGTCACAGAGTTGGGATAGAGTCGAACATAACTAAGACCCGTTGCCAAGGCAACTGTTGGCCAACCGAATGTCATGAAGTCCAGGGACAGAAGAGCACAATTATTTTCTTGATCAGTCTCCATAGCAAGGACAGCATCTTAGAAAGGCTAAATCATGGAGTGAGTAGGAAGTTTTCAGAGCTGACTTTAAATGTTCAGGAATTTAGTGCATACCACTCCCCACCCCAAAACCCTTACCCCCCTGGAGAAGTTGGAAATTGTTAACTGGAACTTTCTTCTGAAATTGTAGAGAAAGCTGCTTTGACAGTTTCTAAGGTCAAGAATTCTATGAGCCTCAAGGCAGCCTTCCACTTGAAGTTAGAACAAGGTTCTAACTCTTAACAGACTCAGATAGGTATGAAAGTACCTCTTGAAACCTACAGACAGAATGTATGCAATGACCCAGATACAGACTCCAGGAACGCTTCACCTGGAAGGAGCCACTGTACAGAACATCAAACATATAGAAGAACCTGAGAAAATTTATTTAGGTTTCCTTTGCTATTTACTATAGACAGTGCTTATCCCAACTAGATATTCTGTGCCCTAGTACAATGACTTCAGTGAGCTTCTGCATACTTACTGTTTGTTTCTTTTAAACTTTTTTTCTCTAGAAATAAATCAAGACATTTCTTTCATGCACCACATTAACTTGAATATCCAGTGTGATTCTGAAGGTAACTCCCCATATCAGGGAACTTTCAAAAACATTGCCCACCTATAATTATGAAAACTACTTCTGTTCTAGCTCTATTTAGATCTTTAAACTTGTTCTTTAATAACCTGAGACTCTTTTCTCCCCCAAAATATCCCATGTGCCTCACCCTTGATTTCAAAATGGCCTTTTCTTTAAGTTACTATTTATACTAACTGCAGTCAATTTCCAGTCTCTCCTTAGGCAATTGAGTTAAGCGTACATTTCAATTTTGCTTAAAGCTTGTCCAAAAACATGAACTATTGGTTGTCTATTAGCCACTGAACACAAACACAAAGTTATGGAATACAAAGCTTGTCCTTCATCCTGGGCTTCTGCAGTACATCCGTGGGCCTTTTCTCTCTCTAGTAAGGTATTTCACTTCTCATTTCGTGCTCTGTTTCTTTGAGCACTAGTGCATTCTCTGAATTCTTAAGAGATAAGAGAAGAACTTTTTGGTCCATGATTCTTTTCCAAAAGACCTTCTCCTCATTTTTTAAGTGATTGATTCTATTAATATTGCTTTTGCTTCACTTTCAGCATCTTTCTCTAGCTATCCTATCTTAGAATTGCCTCTTTAACTCTTTCATATCCATTTCAGTAAGCACTTAAAAAAAGGCAGAGTGCAAAGGGAGAAAAATGTCTGTTTCTGGGCAGCATAACAATAGAAAAAGTTGGCAGATAGCACTTTGTTTTAATACCTTTAGAGAATATGTTTCATAGTGCTTGCTGCACAATTGTGCATGCAAAATCGCAAAGCCCAGAGCACATATATCAGCAATAATTTTGTGGAAGCAGGCTCTGCCTAATATGTGCAGAGTCTTACATTACTTTATCAAACTGTCTTTGTGTAATTAGTCTGTCTGCAATGCCTGGTGTATAAATTAAGCATCTAATTTATCTTGACTGGCCTTCGGATCACTTGATCAGTTCATTCTGCCTCTGTGGCTCTTTAGTGAATGCCAAATGCAGAGGAGCCTCTGGCAGCAGAAGTGAGTAGAAGCAGAAACTCCCTCTGAGGTCAGAGACAATTTCAAATTCACTCATCACTGACACCCAGGCAGGGTCTGTGCCATTCTTCCCAATGGCAGTGATCTTCACAAGGGCATAATTGATGTCCCTGGTGGCAGGTTACTTTGTATCATGGCTGGTAAATAATAAATAACTACAACTCAAGTCGTAAAATCAGGTTTACTAAATGAAATCAAATTAAAAGTAAATTATATTTTCTTCCCAATTCAACACCATTTCTCATAAGCCACTTATCAATACCACAGCAATCTGTACAGCTGTAAGAGACAAGTTACACAGCTATTCAATCCTGATAAAAACAAAATAACTCCTGTAGCCATAATCATTCCTCAAGAGCATTTAATTTGTTGGCTCTTGCATTATTGCTATCAAAACAAAATCTTGCAGCTTTATTGGAATACATAAATCTCTTTGATTTAAGGGTACTTTATCTCCCTTTTCCCCAGATGAATTTGAAATGGTACAGAGTTACATTTTTATGGAGTGATTTCTGGGGGGAAGGGCTGACATAATCTTCAGCACGGGGCATTGCGTTCTGCTGACAACTCAGAAAGTTTGAAGAAAATGTGTAGCTAACTAGATGGTTTTTATCAAAGTGCATCCACTCCTCTTTATCTGTGAATGAACACCCAGTACATATGTGTGCCCCCTTCTGTATAAAGGTAAAGACAGGGCACATCAGTATGGATGTGTGACCTCTCTTCCGAATATGTATAGGATATATATGAAAAGAGCCAGTGGCCTGGATTCATGAAATAAGACTATTCAGACTGTCATCTTGTGACTCTCCTTCTACTGCTGAGAACTCACTCTGCTTTTGAAAATATTCCATGACAGTACATGGCTACCATGTGTTGCAGTGAATTACCAGAAGATGTCTGTTTTTAATTCTAATTGGCTGGAGGAAGAAACAGGAAGAAAGAAGTGAGGTAAAATAAAGTTTTAAGTGAGAAGAGGCAGTAATAATAGCAGATCCTGCAGAGAGTTCAAGTAAGTCTATTATTAAGAAAATAATTAGCATTGACTGGATGCTAATAATACTTGAGAAAGCAGATTAGACTGAATTTTTGAAATATTATAACATAAGAGATATGGACTGTGATATAAGAAATAATGTATAATTGGGCACCTTTGGCTCAGGTCATGATCCCAGGATCCTGGGATTGAGGCCCGCATCGGGCTCTCTGCTTGGCAGGGAGCCTGCTTCTTCTTCTCTCTCTGCCTGCCTCTCTGCCTACTTGTGATCTGTCAAATAAATAAATAAAAACTTAAAAAAAAGAAAAGAAAAGAAATAATGTATAATTAGAGTCTACTGTTGGTTCTTAATCTTGACTAAACCAAAATATTATAAAAGCTTAATCCTTTTGGTACTCCAGACCTACAAATGAGAATTTTCTAGGGTGAATATCTGGCATAGATGTTTTAAAACAAAACACAAACAAACAAGCAAACATGTCTTAAGAGATTTTGATGTGCAGCAGGAATTAATCATTTGAGGGGATATTCTTTTTCTTTTCTTTTCTTTCTTTCACGGAAAAGGGAGAGTACGAGCACACAAGTTGGGGAAGGGGCAGAGGGGGAGGGAGACAGAGATTCTTAAGGAGGCTCCATGAGCCAGATGTGGGGCTTGGTGCAGGGCCCTGAGATCATGACTTGAGCCAAAATCAAAAGTTGGACACTCAACTGACTAAGCCACCCAGGCACCCCTTGAGTGGCTATTATTAAACAAAAAGTTTGCTGGAAGGAAAATACCAGAAGTTCGCACAGTAGCATGGGTAAGATCATAAAACCATAGTATCCACCAAGAAAAAAAATTTTTTTGAAAGATCTATAATAGTAGAATAATATGTCTATAAATTAAAAACATATGCACAAATATATATATATATACAAGTTGCAATAAATTTACACTAAATTTACATTAAAAAAAAAGATATATGCCAAAAATTTAGAACCACTGTCAGTAGGAGAAACAGAAAATGCCAGTAGGGAAAGAGAAGAAAAGGAACTAAACCAAATCAGATAGGGAGACTTGCAAAGGCAGCCATGGACTAAAAACTAGTGAGTACGATTCACTCATCCTTTTATATCAATGTTACTTTCACAAAAATATCTGTTGAGAACTAGAAAGACATAGTTGTCATGATGATTTTGGACAGTCAAGTGTGAGTACATACACTGATGCATGCACACTGAAAGGGGGGAGTTGAAAACCCAGAGCCCAATGGGCTACCATGGCTAAGTGACCACTGTTAATAATAATCAGTATAAAGGCTCTTTAGCTCCTAGCTATATAAGGCAATCAGATATGTTGATGATCAGTCTATGTTCATCTGTGGAGTACCTAGAGCTAAGGCAAACCACCACTAAACAGGTGGGAAAGGTAAGGTAAGATAAACTAAGTGAGTGAGTTCCAGTTTTCATGATGTAAATTAGGCAAATATCTGAGACTGCAATGATGTAGAAGGAAAAACATGATAGAATATATTGTTCCACATGGGAGCGTTCCAAGAGCACAACACTGCCCAGCATATAGGATTCATGGTGTAATACACATGCCCATATACTTGATCTGAGCATCTCCTCAAAGTTTACAGTCCCCTCTTTCCTTCCCCAGGGAGTTAGAGTGTTACCTTTGAACAGGGGGATTGATTCCAGTATCTGACGATTTATGTGGTTTTCTACCTACTCGATGAGTAATTATTATTTTTAACAACCTAACCCTTTTCCCAGTGAAAACTGAAAAATACAATTACCAAAGTGAAAACCAACTGAATATCTCAACCAGCTATGAGCACTCATAAACGATAAAAGTGACAGGTGCCTGGGTGGCTCAGTTCGTTAAGTGCCTTCAGCTGAGGTCATAATCCCAGGGTCCTGGGATCTAGCCCTGCAGAGCCTGCTTCCCCCTCTCCCTCTGCCTGCTGCTCCCCATTTGTGCTGTCTCTCTGTCTGTCAAGTAAATAAATACATCTTTGTTTAATAAATACATCTTTAAAAAAATAATAACAGTGACAAATAAAATAGGTTTTTCACATACGGAATTATACACAAATATAGTTAAATAAGAAGATAATTTCATTCACTTCAGTGGAGTATGCTCTTTTTTGGGGGGGTTGGATAATAGTTTAGTTGTGATATTTTTAAAGTAGAAAATGATTATATGAAGCTTAGGTATTAGTTAATTTACTTGGACCCAGATAATTTCAATTTATACTTTTAGAGATAGTCACACACACCACATTCTTAAACTTGTCTCTAAATTTTAAAATATTTCAACCATTTAAAAAATGATTTCAGAGGAATCCTTGTCATTTGCCTAAATAGATTATACACATGCAAAAGTAGTTAGGTACCTAGATCCTCAATTAAGACTCCAAATAATGTTTTGGTATTTTTTCCCAATCTCCAAACAGTATCAAGTGATAATGTGCAATTATCTGGCAGAAAATTTTAACACATAAAAATAAAATAGTTCCCACAAATGCAGTCACTTTTATACCACGCATATTCCTAAGGAATATTAAATATAGTGGCATTCCAAGTTTATTATAATGTTCCTCTAAAAATAACATTTTGATAGTTACCTTTTTGTTTTTAACTAGAATAATGTAAAAATATATATATACAATATTATATTCTACAGTTCTGTTGAGGAATTGGTTACTTGGGCATTTTTGCTTTGAGCTTCATTATGTTACTAGTTCAATTATATTCAAGTCGACCCCATACACTACTCCAGTACCAAGTCAAAGATCAAGATGCACACTGTCAACTTCTTAGGGACCTTGTAACACAGAAGTATAAATACAGTAATATAAGCTGCACATCACAGATCACAGAAACTACAGTAGCAGTAACACTGAAGGGGTGGGAAAAAGTGCCATTTCAGTTGCAATTAAACCAGGTTTCCATGCGTAGCTTAGCACTAAGCAGAGCCATGTGTGGATTCTGCAGAGAAAGCAAAAAAGAAGTGACTGGGAAATATGCTGATTTGGCTACAAAGTAGTTGGGTCGATTTCCACATGCACAACAGCTTGAGTTGGTTAAGGACTTAGACTTGTAACTCCTTTACGCCTTATTATCTTGGGGCTCGACTAGCAGGGAAGAAATGTCTCGGGCTGTGAAATTTAGCTAGGCTCTGGTGGGTGCATGGAGGTTGGCTAACCTCTCTATGACTCAGATTTCTAAGCTGAGAAAAAAATGACTCATGTGATGATTGTCAGGATTAAATGAGATGGAGCTTCAAAAATACTTAGAAGAGAGCTCTGTACATGGTGCACATTCAACAATGCCAGTAATTACGATCTAAAACAATATTTTTAAATAAATAAGAGTTTGGGATTTGCAGGTACATTTGGGAGGCACTGGGACTAAATTCACAATTTTTTTGATGTTCAACAAAAAATAAAAATAAAGCATCTCCTTGTTAAAATCTTCCTTTCTTTAAGGTCCTGATGTAGTTTGGCCTAGCCCTGATAAAATAGAAGTAAACCTACGACAGTTTTGAGGTTTTCACACTCTACTAAATGAGGAAAGCAGCTTTATTTGAACTAAACTGACAATAAATATACCAGCTTCTCTGATTTTACAAACTGACAGAGTATCTGTAATTCAGTTTAGAATACATTAATATCAGACTATTCCAGGATACCTCCTTATTTAGAAAGACAAATGAATACTGTGATTTATTTTGT
This sequence comes from Spilogale gracilis, assembly GCA_004023965.1. Classification (NCBI taxonomy): domain Eukaryota; kingdom Metazoa; phylum Chordata; class Mammalia; order Carnivora; family Mephitidae; genus Spilogale; species Spilogale gracilis. Next base: position 219,530 of record PITA01000422.1, on the reverse strand, counting down.
TACATTAAGTTTCAATTATTTAGGTTGGATATATTTGATTAAAATATGTGAGGCCTGTCAAATAAATATATAAATAATTTCAGGAGCAATTTATTTTCACTTTAGAAGAATTACCTTTATTCTTTGAGTGTCACCCCAATATAAACAAAACGTTCTCCATGTTAGCAGCAGTGACCTTAATATCTTAGCTCCTCTTTTTAAACTATGATATTCTAAATATACAGATCTTGACTCCTTTAGCCTTTATATCTCTAGGGCTAGAATAAAAATACAGGGTGCTCATTTGGAGAATGAAAGAGAATGAGGGCTAATGTCAGACATATCACCATGCTCCCCAGCACTTAGGACTTAGTAAGTCGAAAGAACATGGGAAATTAATGGATATCAGTCTATCAGAGAGATAATATAAGATGCTTTCAATAGAAACTATGACACAATTTTCATTAAAGTGCTAACCAATACCACAGAACCAGTAATGTAAAAATGTGATACAAAAAAGGGGAAAAAATCCATAAACTATTGGAAGGAGTCTCACTATTCTAGGGGGCTATAAATCTATAATCTTGGCAAAGGGCAAAATGTCTTCATACTTGAGCTCTAGAGTATATACTGTAACTATGGTTAAAATAAAGAGTTATATGACAGTATGTTGAAGCAAATTTTATTACTCCTCAGCTAAACTAAAGCTTGTAGTCAGTAGTAAAGCTTTTATAGGGTTGCCATGCACTTACTAATCTAATGGAAGTCACTACAGAAATATTTGCTGAATGAATTAATTAGTAAATCAAGGAAAAATAATTATTTCTTAAATACATGATTACTAGGAAATTTAGTTGGGTCAGTAGGAGGGAACTTCAAAAGCCTGAAAAGCTCAGCAGAGTCTAATCACTTATTCAAGTTCACAAAAAAATTAAGATTCATATGCTGGCATCGAGACTTTAAGGCTGGGGATCCTTCAGATACATCTGAATTTTTTAAGAGCTGTTCATTGCCCAAGAGAACTCAGCATCACTGGGCATTAAAACTGTGTCCTTAGTCTTAAAATGAGAGTGATATTTTGAATAATAGCATTGCCCTAGTAATCATGAAGCAACATTTCTCCTTGGAGTCATTCAGATGTTTCCATTAGCAAAAATCAGCAGCAAGGCACTGTTCCCTTGGAGTGGCATGAGCTGCAATCATTTCATGCTCTAAGAAGGCAACTTGCATCTCATAACTTCATAATCCCCCAGTCTCCTCATTCTTTTTTGATTTTGAAAATGTCTCTAAATTTATTGCCAAACAGAAATTGCCCCAAGAAAGAATAGCCATTGTCTATGAAAGAGAGATTAAAAGAGTGAGAGAGAGATTATATCTTATCATTTTTATTGCAGAATTGATAAACGCACGTCCATGAACTTTAAAGTACAGACATGTATAATATATAAATGTAAGGAATTTTGAGAAGTTGGATTAAAGATTATTTCTTTTGTGCTGGAGAAGAGCAACTAAACTATAGCTTTGAAAATTCCCTCCTGCGTCACTCACTATGCTGTAATATGAATCCTCTAGATGTCAAATACAAGGATATGCAATCATACTGAGGCAGACTAAAAGTCTCAAAAATCACAACACAGAATTTTCAGTTTGATAGGTAAACTAAGAGTAAATCTGTGAAAACTTGAGTTTGGAAAACACACAGAATAATAAAAAGCAAAACTGAAGTTACTAATCATAATCATGACTTCTGCTTGATTCCAGACACAATCACAAAAAAAAATTTTTCTGATGGTTGTAGTTGCTTTCAGGGCATACTGGGATCATTTCATATAAGGCTGGGAAATAAACTGTAAGGCAAAAATAATGAGTTAAACTTGTAATTTCTTGTAGTGCAAAGGCTAATTGATTTCCACGTGACTGTCTTGCTAATACCTATGATTAGTTTTTGAATTTTACAAGTAACACCGTTCACATAACCGATCTGGCATGTGATAATAGCACTTACTGATTTACATAAATATATATTTATTACCTTTGGTTATGGAAAGTGATATCTACATTTGATAATTATTCTGCCTTTCCTGCATATATCATCACTTTCTGTTTGATTCCTATTTAAGTTTAAGTAAATCCCCACTCACGGAGCCAGGCCCTTTTTGAATACTCGAATTACTACTAATCGCTAAAATGTCTCTGTCAATACAAAAACGTATTTAACATCAATCTAAATCAATGTGTCAAGTCACTGTGACTTTTCTAAATGTCAGTTTCATTTAAACTTGTAGTCACATTGTATCAATGGGATCTGCTACATTCATGGCAACCTCCCTTATTCCACACCCCCTAAATTTTGTGTTCTATCTTCTAAGCTTCTACATACCAAACATATTGTTATATGACTCTGAAAACTATTAATAATAGCAGCCAATATTTATAATTATATAACAAATTACTGTAGTTCTGAGAATTAGTACATGGACTTCTTTTTTTTTTTTTTTAAGATTTTTAATTTATTTGACAGAGAGAAACGCAGCGAGAGAGGGAGCCTAAGAAGGGGGAGTGAGAGAGGGAGAAGCAGGCTTCCCGCTGAGCAGGGAGCCTGATGTGGGACTCGATCCCGGGTCTCCGGGATCATGACCTGAGCCGAAGGCAGTAGCCTAACCAACTGAGCCACCCAGGTGCCCCAGTACATGGACTTCTTCTGGATCTCATAATAATCTTTGGAGATGGATACCATAATTAGCATTTTGTGTATATTAGTAATTGGGACTAAGGGAGACATATTAACTTGTAAATGATGGAGCAATGATACAAAACCCCCATAGGTCATGGTGGTGGCATGAGGAAGACCCCACATCACAAAGTAATAAATATATAAAGACTTAAGTATGTGTAGCATATAAGCAGGTGATTATATTATTGTTATAGAAATAATATTTCCTCATTTACATAAGTTCATCAACGTATATTATTTGAAATAAATATTAATGTGTAACATTTTCAGAGGGTTAGCGCCCACTCACCAAATATGTATACTTCCAACTTCAAATTTGCTGATTGACTGGGATGACTCTGATTTGGTTGCCCATGACAAAAAGCACTGTTTTGTTTTGTTTTGTTTTTTACTTTAATTAAAACCCAGTACCTTCAGTGAAGGAGATGATAGTCCCAAACCACAAAGAATGGGCCAACTCACTTATTACTCAATACTCCAATAAACTGAAAATAAGTGGCCAGAAAGAAATGGTTAGAAGAGAATTGATTCTGAAATGATGAGTATCTACTGAACTAACAGAAATTACTCTGAATGGTTTGGAACAGAAAACACTTTGCGTTGGGGCAGGAGTGGAGACATAAGAAAATTCAACTTTAAAAACTTCTTTGGTGCTAATCTGTGTTTTGCAGAAAGGGCATCTCAGTCATATTAATGGATAGGGGTTATTGAATTGCTCTTTCTCTCTTACAAGGAAATTTTATTTTTCAAAACTATTTTTAGCAACTCTGAGTTAGGCCTTACAACTATGATGTCTGAAAACCAAAGAGTTGTCTTATGAATGGATGTGTCATTATTAGGAATATTTAAAGGGAAAGGAAAGTATGCACTGCACTGTATTGACAAAACACTACCTATTATATAAAATATAACTCTTCCAGTACATACATCTATGCATATCTATCATGCCTTTATTCTGATCTCAGAACAGCACAAGTTACATTATACTCATTTTAAGTTAAAAGACTTTTATACCTATCAAGTAATTAAAAACAATAAAAAGGGTAGAAAGATCAGCATTGAAACCCAGTATACCAAATTTCATGTTCTTTCCCAAAAGACCAGAGAAAATGGAAGGTTTATAGTAGAAGGCTGCTTAAATTGTCCTAAAATCACTTCTGACTCTGAGGTCTGTGACTACCCAGAAGATCAGGTAGTGGTTTATGGTAAGTCTTCTGCATATATAAACTTTTTCTTCAAGTAAAAAGGGATAGATTGAAAGAATTTAAACATCCTTTAAGACTTTAAAGGAGGGGCACCTAAGTGGCTCAGTCCATGAAGCATCTGCTTTTGGGTCCATGTTGGACTCTCTGCTCAGTGGGGAGCCTGCTTCTCCCTCCCCTCTGCCTACTGCTCCCCCTGCTTGTGCTTTCTTTCTCTGACAAATTAAAAAATAAATAAATTGAAAAATTAAAAATTAAAAAAAAATCTTTAAAGGAGAAAACATGATAGAGGGGAGCTGGGATATCTGTGACAGATTGTACTAACACATTGTTGGACACATTAAAAGCCTATAGAAAATGTTCTATATTCACAGAAGAAACAAGAGCTGAGGTAAGTTTTTTGCTTTTGTTTTTGGTTTTAAGATTTTATTTATTTGATAGAGAGAACCACAGCTAGAGAGGGAATAATAGCAGGGGGAGTGAGAGAGAGAGAAGCAGGCTTTATGCCAAGCAGGGAGCCCGATGTGGGGCTTGATGTGGGGCTTGATCCCAGGGCAGCAGGATCATGACCTGAGCCGAAGGCAGACGCTTAACGACGAAGCCAAACAGGTGCCCAAGTTGAGGCAAGTTTTATGGACTTGGCTTTGATGGAACAGAAATTATGGGGGCAGTACGTGGGTGGCAATCACTATACAGAGTCTCCTATCTTCTTGTGAACATAAAGATGTAGCCTCAAAAGATACTTCTATGTTGAGCTCCAACTAAGTTTGATATAATGAAGTGTAGGTGGTTTGTTTTTTTTTATGCTACGTTCATTTTTTACCTATAAATTTACTTTTCAGCAGGTTGGCTGCCAGTAGAGTATAATTTAAAGGTGCAAGAGGACTTCTTTCATGAGGGAAAAGAGTCAATTCTTAACTGTTATAGCAAATCATTCTAAATGAAATCTGGAAGTAGTTATTGATACAAAATAGACATAATCGTGAAGATTTTGTGAAGTAACCATGAATAGATGCGTACTTGAGAATACTTATCTGATCAGACTTATCTGCCCAATCTTTCTCAGTCTGTGTCACCACCTTACTCCAAATATTTATTATTTCTCACTTATTTAATGGCAACTCACCTCTAGTTGTTTTTCCTTATTATTCCCTTTCTTTACCATGCATGACATTGCTTTTCCTTAAGTGCAGTGCCAATTATCACATTCCCTGTGTTGAAAATGTTATTTGTCTACTTGTTTCAAACATCTCACCCTGCCATTCTAAAACTTCCCACATTGTAACCAACAGTCCTACTTTTCTGGTCTTATTTTTCACAAAACACCTGCACAGACTCTGTACCCTACATCCACATTGTCCAATAGGGCAGTAACTAGTCACATATGGTTATAAAGCATATGTGGCTAGTCTATGGCTAGTACTATGGCTAGTCCAAATTGAGATGTGCTATGAATATACCATAGACACTATATTTCAATAACTTAGTATGAATAATATACAAAATGTCTAATAATTTTGCATTGATTACATATTAAATTGTTACTATTTTGAATATATTGGGTAAGATAATATATTAGTGAAATTAATTTCACCTGTTTCATTTTTACCTTTATTGAGGTTACTAGAAATTCAAAATTACATACATGGATCACATGATATTTATTTCAGACAGTTTTTTCTACAGAAAAAGGACTAAAGGACATAAATTAGACACATCTCATTTTTCTTTCTACTCTCGGACTTAATCTTACATTTTCTTCATATACCAAGCAAACATTCATTAAGTGCCTTCTAGTTATCACACATTTTTCTCAATATTGGGAATACCAAGATGATAGAGAAAAAAAGACATTTGTATATTTTAGAACTTAATTTTCATGAAGTATATGGAAAATAAAGGTAACCATCAAATATAATAATTCTAAATTGTGATGAATAGCATGTGAATGGATGATATATTAGTTTCTAGTGAGTGGGATTACTTTATAGTGCCACCAAAGACATCTCTATGAATAGGCGGCATTTGAATAAAGAGTAAAAGAATGAAAGTGTCATTGTTTTCCTATTTGGTTTGATACACACACCTATAAGTCATATATATGAAAATAACTAGTTTTTAACCTAAGTATGTATGTAACAATGGACTGATAATGACTGTCCAGAGTGTTTGGCTTGATTAGTCATGTCTACCATGATCCAAAAGGGATCAACTGCACATAATGCACCATGGATGTCCCCAGGTAGACACAGAGCCATGCATCATATAAAGAAACTATGCAAAAATACTTCTTATTTAAAAGTAAATGCATTATTAAGTGAAGCTCTGCTCAAAGACTTAAACTCTGGCATTAAGATAGGGGAACTATGATCTGGAAATACAGTCTATATGGGGGGGGGAGATAATTGCACTAAGCCTAAAAATTAACTAGGCCTGAAAACTTTTAATAAGCCCTTTCCTGATTATTATATATGTGGATGGAAATTTTTAAATTGTATTTAACTTTTTTATTCACCCTGAATCTGGCCAATTCTCTTTTTATCGTTTACATCTGGGCATCTGGTTGTCTTGAAACATCTGTGAAAGCAGGTGTTGTGCTTCTGCCTTCCAAAAGGATGTACAAATCGATACAGGATCCAGACCAACAGATGGTGTAAGTTAAAAGAAAATCTAAAAGTAGTGTGTGCAGGTGAAGTTAGTATACTCAGGTCTGTAACATGCTATAGCAGTTATGCCCCTGAGTGACTTTTTTTTTTTTTCCCCATTACTCTGAAAATCATCAGATTTCTCTCAAGGGCAAATCTCAATGATACTGGTTTTTCATGACATGGGAAATTATTACTGTCATTCCAAAAGAAGCTCCCCCACTAAACTATGGGACAGAACTTTTGGGCAATTAGTTCTATCATCTCCAGAGAAGCCAAGGTGAGTTACAGAACTTTTCAAAATATTCTCACATTTTTATATATTTTGGAATCCACTCATGGCATTTATAAGGATTTGTTTTAACTTGTCTTGCTAATTTATATACACATTATTTTTATAAGATAATTATTGTTATAATTAATCATTTAAGAGCTTCTCCTTTGGTGTAACTTATTACATAGTCATATATCATTAGAATAGATAAACATTTTAGAATGTTACAAAAAATTAATACACTTCCTTTATTATCCTAACCAATCCTAACTGACTCTGTTTTAGATTCTGTGCTAGATGATAGAGATGCAAAGTTATGAGAGGCACAGCTTTCAAAGAATGGGGAAAGGGGGTCTACAACACAGAAAACAAAAAAAATGATTATAATATGAAGCACAGTTGTTCTATGAAAGTATGAGCAAAATGTTATGAATACATAAAGGATGTGTTTCTTCATTTTCCCTGGGATATTCAGAGAAAATTTTATGAGGACATAAGTAATAAGTTTACCTAGATACATTATTAAGAGTTTACCAAGAAAGACACATAAGGGCATCCCAAGACATTATTGATAGATTGTTAGCACTAAGACTTTTTAAAACCAAAACTGAAACCAAAATAACAATAACAAACAAATCTATCTAGGTTGTTTTGAGATGGTTAAACAAGTTGCTTGATATGCAATGATAGGAATATTAATTGAAAAAGTATATGAGGCCAAATTAAGGTCACAATATTTAGTGTGTGTTTCAGTTTCCCAGACACTTCTAACAGTTATAGCCCTTTAAAATCAGGTATATACAGCATGATTATTTTACTTAGCAACTTTTTAGGGGGTGTTATTAGTTGACAATATTGACAAGAGCAGGGCAATCATATGTTTTCATTTTTTTAAAAAATGGGTCACTTCACCAAAATTCAAAAAGAAATGTGTCAGCCCCAAATTTTCCCAAATTCTGTATCCTTCTTTTTTTTCTTAAATTTCTAAAATGAGGGGCACCTGGGTAGCTCAGTTGGTTAAGCATCTGCCTTCAGCTCAAGTCATCATCCGAGGGTCCTGGAATGAGCCTCTTGCTCCTGATTGTACAAATCCAATAAATCTACTCAAAGATACAACATGCAATGACTCAAGAGGGGGGCAACATTGATATGGACAATCTCAACAAGTCACTAGGCCCTTCCGCTGTTCATCTTCTATTTACTCTTCTTCTATTGCTTCTCACCTCTCCTAAACTCCTCTTCCACAAAACACAGCTAACCATCTTTTCATGTGATATTCTGGGTTTTTGTATCTCTCAAAGCCAGTCCTCTGATTGTTTTATTTCCCATTCTGTGGTGAAAACCACTCTCTTAAGACCATGAATAAAAGCTGATATATATGAATTAAAAAATTACATATATAAACAAAATAGAAGGAAAAAAAAAGAAGAAAGGTATGAATGAAGGAAGGAAGAAGAACCCTAAAAGTGGGCATATAATTTGAAAACAGGCAGTCACAGCATTTTACGGCTTTAGGATTAATTTATTTTTCTACTTTTTCTTATAAAACATACTTATTTAAAAACCATAAATTCACTAAAAATAGAAATTCATAAAATGTAAGTCTATACTGCCATGGGGAAAAGGAGCAGAATCTGTATTCTTTTTCTCACAAGTGATATGAAGGATTTAATGGATAAACCCCCCCATTCTACTGTAGTCAGATACAATATTCCCCTTTGCTGAGTTGCTGGGAAATTCCTTTGGGATATTGGACAAAAGATGAGAGTGGGTTACATATAGGCTGGAAAAAAGACTGCATTTTGATAATAATGAGACTAAATACTCTCTTGCTCCTACCCCAGAACACAGATATAGACTCACATGCATGTGCGTACACAAACATACCATGAACTTTGTACTGTGTCTAAGAAAACCCTTCTTAGCAAGTTTAATATTTTTTGACTCATCTGTCATAAGCAGGAGAGATTAAGGAACCATAGAATAAAAGTTGCATCCTTGAGCTCTTAAAAAGGGCAGCCAGAGGAGAGGAAAGCAGAGAAAGATCCTCTCTGAGGATCATCCACCATATTTTAAAACTGAGTGAGGAGTCTCCAAAGTGAACGAGTATTGAGTTAATAAGGTGGTGGTAGGCACTGGAGCTTGAAATTATGGGTCACTTTTGATTAAACATTGCTCACAGAAAATAAGCCCTGGCTTTCAGTCGTACAATTCTCACTATCATATGCAAAGATGTAAATGCCAGCACTTGTTAAAACTAGCCTGAGCAACAGCTGAGAACCACCTTGGGAATGATATATTAGAAACAAACAAAAACTAAAAAACAAACAAACAAACAAACCACTTACAATTCTCCTCAAAAATAATTAAAACTCCAGCAATTGACAGGGTAGTTGACTGAATTTATTTTAGTGTTTTCCTGTGTTTGGGAAGGATAGTAGACTTTAGTGGAAAGATCACCAAATATCTAAACTTAATCATAGTAACTGTGATTTGGCACAAGCAAATCAATATCTCTGAGCCTCTACTTCCTCATTCTAAAATATGGGCATTAAAACACAGCCACAAGGATTTGTTCTGAGTGTTAAATATGATAACTCATGTAAAACAAAAACAAAAACAAAAACCAAGTCCCTTGCCTGGAACACATTCAATTGTATGTACATGTTTTCTTGCAGTAATTTAGGCTTCGGCACCAGTACCTGGTATGCAACGAGTACTCAATTGGGTAGCTCCTGTCTTTCCTAAAAAACTACTTATTTGGGCGCCTGGGTGGCTCAGTTGGTTGAGCGACTGCCTTTGGCTCAGGTCATGATCCCAGAGACCCGGGATCGAGTCCCACATCGGGCTCCCTGCTCGGCGGGAAGCCTGCTTCTCCCTCTCTCGCTCCCCCTGCTTGTGTTCCCTCTCTGGCTGTGTATCTCTCTGTCAAATAAATAAAATCTTTAAAAAAAAAAAAAGTACTTATTTATGACTATACTTATTTGTTACTTTGTCCATTATTACTATTCTACTGCTCTACTCAGGATCAGGCAACAGGCTGAGGAAATATTATAAATGTTATTATAAAGTCCTGAGAAGGAATTGCTTTTGCTCTTGATTCGTTTTATTTTTACATCTTTTTATTGATTTTTATATTGAAATTCTCCTTTCAATATGTTTTAACCATAATCCTTGTTTATGAGACCCAAGACCCCACCATCTGGTAATAAGTTGGTTATTAAAAGGTGACATGATTTTTTTATTAGAAAAATCAAAATCAATAAATTGTATACTTTTTTTGTCCTTAGCAGAGGTTAAATGAACAAATCATCTACAAAATCAGGTTTTTAACTTATTATGAAGCTTATATTTTTAGCAGTAAAATGGATTTCTTTAACCCTCAACTGTTAGTATATGCTGGAAAACTTTATTGATCTAAATCCAGAGCTGACAAGATGCTATGTCAGAATACTGGGGTAATGACAACTGCAGCATCTTCTGCAGAGACTTGGGGGCTTCAAGACAGACAGTAAGTCCTACCAGGAGACTTCAAATCCAGGATTTAGGGAAACCTTCAGAAACTGAGTGAAGTACAGCACTCAGAACATTCTTGGAAGAGGAGCTGTTTTGGGGCGCCTGGGTGGCTGAGTTGGTTAAGCGACTGCCTTCAGCTCAGGTCATGATCCCGGAGACCGGGGATCGAGTCCCACATCGGGCTCCCTGCTCGGCAGGAAGCCTGCTTCTCCCTCACTCACTCCCCCTGCTTGTGTTCCCTCTCTGGCTGTGTTTCTCTCTGTCAAATAAATAAAATCTTTATTAAAAAAAAAAAAAAAAAAAAAAAAAGAAGAGGAGCTGTTTTATATTCGGCCATTGCTAATACTCTAATTAACTGAATCATTTATTCACTCATTCATAAAATACTGTCTCTTATGTCCCAGACATTATTTAAGGCATTGTGGATAGAGGTCTTTAGTCCCTTCCCTTATAGAGTTTATAGCTGGAAGAGAGAGCGAATAAGGACACTGAACTACAAACTGCAGCAAGGCCACTGGAAGGGAAAAGGGTGGGCTCCACTAAGTCACTCGGAAGTGATATGATGCAGCATACAGCAGGTGCTTAATGGATGTATCATTAATGAACAGATCCAATGATGAGTGAATGATTCCTCTATATAGAAAGGCCAATAAAAAAGACTTTCTATTCTCTTCCTTCCTCTCCCCCTTCCCTTCCCTCCTCTAATTTTCCCTCCCTCCCTCTCTCCATTCCTTCCTTCTTTCCTTTCTTCCTTCCTCCCTTCCCTTCCCTTCCTTCTTCTGTCCTTTCTTTCTTCTTTCTTTCTTTCTCTCTTTCTTTCTTTGGTGAAAGAAAATAAATCCTATACTTGTGATTGTTTAACTAATAAAGATGCTTTGAAATCTTATTTTAAATAATATTCTATAGTAAATTTTGTGTTATACATATTAGTGGGGTTAAAGCTATTGATCACTGAAACTAAAGCAAATAAGAAAAATAGTGTATAAATCAGGTTATGCAAATAAGAAAAATAGTGTATAAATCAGGTTACCTCTGGACTACTGGAACCTGGAGTTCTTAAGGTCTGGACAGTGGGAAGTGGCATTAGTCAGGGAAAGAGTATGAGCAAACTTTGAAGGATTAACTTATTCATAGATGTGAGCTCCTCACAGGCATCAGTGTAATTAACCTGTAAGTAAGTGTGGCAAACCCAAAGTCTTCTAAAACTAGCTGTCATATTCATGGTTCTAATCTGGTGGGAAAAATGGGTAGCTTCATTACGAGAGTTGGGGGTACTAGTTCTGGGGTATCTGGGGACAATGTTCAGTTAGAAGCAGAAATGGTGTAGGTATAGAGCCAAGTGCCAGGTACCAGGGAAGATAAGAAAAAAAAAAATCAAAACAGTTAAGATAGGAAAACACACACACACACACACACACACACACACACACACACGCATGCACACGGGCAGAAGATTTAGAATTAGCAACTGGATTCAAGTCACATTTCATCTCATTAGTCACTGCATAAGTTTTATCATTAGTTGATATTTATTAGTGCCAATATTTTCATCTATAAAATGAAAATAATATTAATAGCTTATCTTTTTTAAAATTTATTTATTGCCAACTATGTGCATTTTCAGAGAGGCTTTCACTATTGTTGGGAAAATAAGATATCTGAACACATTATATATTTAATAATTGTATACAATATTAAAACATGGGATTGCATAAAATACTCTCTGAAAATGACAAAAAACTTACCAATACTATTTTTATACCTTAGTAGAATAAATTTCGTCATTAAGACAAGACCAGTGCCATGCCATATATATTTATTTTGTTGTCTGTCTGTCTGTCTCTTTTTAAAATTAACTTAATGTTCAACCCACAGTGAAACTTAAGGGAAAACTGAAAGATGTGGAAAGTTTGGAATAATTGTAGTTACAAATCTGCATTTAGATTCCTATGCTGTTTCATTTATTAGAACACTTTGATCTTTGGTTGTGATAGAAAAGACAGCTTAATCTTTTTAAAATTAGAACCAGTTTTGCAGATCTTGGTGGAAATAATGAAGAGAACAATTAAGGAAGGCAATGGAAAAATTTTCTGGCAACACGTCTGTCATTTTGATATTCCTCAAACTCTTTGGTTGGAGAGTCCTGAGACCTCTGATGGTCCTAGTTTTTATTATTAGACTCTTCCATGAGTCACGTTTTTCTACTTTCTGGAGGCAGATCATTTGAGTAAGAGGTTTATTCATCTTACTACAGTTGCCTACATGATATGAAATTATTTGGCTCAATATTTTATTCGTGCTTATCTGACATCAGCCACTGTATTTTAAATCCAGTGCTAGTTAATCCCCATAGAAGCTGGTATTATGCTTCTCAGATAATGCAAATAAATCCAAACAGCAAATGATTACCCCCTGACAGAAGATGTTCCATGCCATGGGCCATGACCGTATCATAGTCAAGGTATTTCTAGGTGATTATTAGGTCCTGTATCTCCATTCATCTTCTCAAGGGCAGAATGAATCTTTTATTCGTAGGTATGTGAATTAGTCTCCATCAAAATCTAGGCACCAAAAATGGTGGATGGTAACAATGATAGTTAAGTGCCTTAGAGAAGAACTGCCAAATACTGAGCGAGGTGGATCCCACATACAAGGCAAAGGTATCAACTAAAAGACACACTTAAATTAATTAAGGGTCTAAGAACATGTGAGGTTGGTAGAATTTGAGACATTAGCAGTTTTTGTGGAGTGAATAAGTAGATGAATCCTTGAGACTGGCCAAATTCCTTGTGTATGACAAAGCCAAAGAATAAGGTGGGCCAGTAAATGGAAAATGGGCTACATAATCAGTGAGTAGGAAAGTGGCACAATGTAGAGGTTGCATTATACAGAAGTATCTCTAAAAATATTTAGGCTCCTGAGAGAAAAATTTGGGTGATATCCCCATTTATGTAAATAATTCGAACCCAAGTTATAGTAGCTCAGTGTGATGTGATCTTGTGAAAGAAATACTGCCCTGACCAGCAATAGTGATCTGCTTATCAAGCTGCCCTTTAGAATGGCACCTGTCCATGGCTCAAGGACAGCTTCATAGGTGCAAGTCCTGGATATCATTAGGACATCTGGTAAATCCCACTTGGAAGGGTTAGTAAGGGGATCATTGGGAAGGTAGAAGAATACTGAAGGAAGGAAATAAACAGAGACCAAAGCCCACATGTGTTGTATTCTGGGCTCAGGAATATCCCATTTAGTGTGTGCTGCTGCTCTAACTTCTTGGTTGAAAATGCTGAGGGGGAAAAAAAAAAAAAGAAAGAAAGAAAGAAATGTCAAGGAAGTTTGCTCCAAAGTGTAAGTCCCTAGAATTTCAATGCTTGGGACAAGGTTTCACCCACCTGATCTAAGGGTGATGCGAGACGAGGAACTTGACTGAGAATATTGAAAACTGAGTTCTTATGCTGAGGGTACATGACAGGGCACATTTTTAAGCAAAAACTTTACACTTTTTTTCAGTGGATAGAATATTAATGATATTCAGAGTAACAGTAAGGGCAGATGCAGCAACAACAAAAGTAGTCATTATTACTGTACCTTTTTTGTACCTTTATTTTTTGGATAACCCAACAAATATAGAAATATTAACCACTTTGGATTGTGTGATACTTGTACTTTATTTGCATTCATGAATTTAGTATTTTCAAATAGCATTATCTTGTTATTGATAACTAAGTCTCGGAGAAACAAATTTCCCCTAAGTAACACAGATATGTAGTAGAGCATTTTATCATCTCAAACCCTCATAAGAAGGGTAATCAGGACTCTAAGGCGGGGTTACATTGGGTGGAATGGCAGAAACAAATGGGAGAATGGTTCAAAAGCATTGTAGCCGGAGGCCAGAGCAAGGCCTCATAGAGGGAAAACCTGTAATTTGGGATTTAAAAATAATGATAGGAAAGGTATAGGAAGATTTTGAAGACAGGATTAGGGATTCCAGACTTCTTCCATCATGTGAAACTAAAGGGGCAAAGAGAGACTGCATGAAGCATTTATCATTTAAGAAAGCATACAGGTTTATAAACCCAGGAGTGAATAACTCTAAGAAATTATTGTTTATGTGGCTAGAATAGAGAGAGCTTCTGGTTGTCCTTCTAAGGTGGTTACCTGTATCCTGTGAGCAAAGGGGGAGGCCTAGCAGACTTCTCAATCAAACTGTTAGAACCTTTTTTTTTTTAAAGATTTTATTTATTTATTTGACAGAAAGAAACACAGCTAGAGAGGGAACACAAGCAAGGGGAGTGAGAGAGGGAGAAGCAGGCTTCCCGCCGAGCAGGGAGCCTGATGTGGGACTCGATCCCCGGTGTCTGGGATCATGACTTGAGCCGAAGGCAGTCACTCAACCAACTGAGCCACCCAGGCACCCCAAAATGTTAGATCTTTACTTAAAAACACTAGCAATGGGAAATTGGGTATCTAGAAGTAGATAAAGAGGCTAGTACACCAGAGGTGTAAAGAACATAACAACAAATGGGCTTATAATTCTTTTTTTGTTTTGTTTTTTGTCTTTTTAACATAAAATAATTTTTCTGTTATTTTTATGAAGAAATCATTTCATAAGTGACATCTTACGTTAAGCTTTGTCTCATGCTATCTCTGATCATTTGGGGACAGTTGTCTATATTTCTGTGTAAGGAAAGATTCTGAGGCTATATACAAGCTTCAGGGGAAAAGAAAACCTGACTGAATGGTGATGTATGTAATGGCCAAGGCAAAGTAATGGTGACATGGTGAACCTGTCTGACATACTTGTTTTCCATGATTTTTTCATAAAGATTTTTATTTATTTATTTGACAGGGAGAATCACAGCTAGAGAAGGAAAACAAGCAGGGGGAGTGAGAGAGGGAGAAGCAGGCTTCCCACGGAGCAGGGAGCGTGATGAGGGGCTCAATCCCAGGACTCCAAGACCATGACCTGAGTCCAAGGCAGACGCTTACCAACTGAGCCACCCAGGTGCCCCACCATGTATTTTCAATATAATAAAACAGAGATGTTTGTGCATTTGTTATGAGATAGGAATTCCAGAATTCTAATTGGTTATTCCTTTTCTCTGTTCTACCTTACCCTACCTAATAGTATGTGCCCTGTTACCTCCCAGAATATGTACATCTCTGAAAGGTACAGCTTGAAAACTAGCTTAAAAATGCCTTTATTTCATAGAAGTATTTGCTGATGATTGAGCTACAATAGCAATTTTCATATAGAGTTTACTCAAAACTAGTGTGAACACATTGTTTTTAACAGAGAATTTTGCAATAACAAAGGATCCTAGGTGAAGGATTCTCATCTCAATGGTTTTAAAAACACAGCTTCTGACTAATTGGTTTATCTGTCCCTAGTCCATTTTAGGTGAATAATATCATTTAAATATTTTCAGTAATTTTCCTTAACAGGCTTTTAAACTTAATGTTCCTGCCTTGCTTCAGGACAACATCCTTTAATTGCTCTAAATTATCAGTGATGTCTGTAGCATTTTTATTGAACATGGATTGATTTCAATTAACTTTCTCATGCTTTTGCATAAAAGCAGTCTTTTTCAATTTGCCTAATTGGATCACACAACCTCTTGGTGCTGAGGAATGACAGCCTTTAAAGATTGGGAAAGGAGACACAATCAAGGTTGTTTACCTCTTAATGTCTCCTTTGGACTTCACAGTTGTGCTTGATCAAATAAGGCCACTGGCTAAGCATGTAGGTTAGAAAGTTGAAATAGACTATCCCTCCAATGGAGCCCTCGGAATTCCCCAGATTAAATTTTAACTGTACAAAGATGACCAAAAAGAATTTGTGTTAACTCTATTCAAACACCTCTGCACAATGAGAACAGTGTTCTTTGACCATTTCCATCTGCCTGTGCAGGTGGTAAAAGTAATAGGTTCTCAATGTCTGTGTACATTACAGCTTGTGGGTAGAAATCTGCTGGTACTTTTATGCAAAATGATTCCATTAAGATTGTTGACCATTAAGAGATTTGAGCTGAGAAGACAGTGGAGACCAATTGTGAAAAAATGTGCAGTACAAAAAAACAAAACAAAACAAAACAAAAAAACCCAAGAGACCTAGAACCTTGGCCATCATAGGAACTGAGGCAACAGAAGGCAAGGTGGGAAACAGAAGCTGTTGGAAAACCTGAAAAGTGAAGTGCAATGGCAAAAGTGAATGGAACAAGGGTGAAGGAAGCCAATTTATTTTTTCCTGACAAGTCTAATTAATTCAAGAGAATCAAGTGAAAAAGAAAATAGTAAGAATTTAAGGGAATTAACTCAGATGACTAGTTACAAAATTAGCATGCAAAAAAAATCAGTTTCTGAAATATAAAAACAAAGAATGATATACTGAGGATAAAGACATCCTGTGCAACCTGCCATGAAAATATAATACAGCTATGAATAATCTTTAAAAAACATGCCAGATTTATGTGATGATCAAAGGAACACTCAAGATATATAAAAAGACAATCATTATTTTGGGAGTAAAACTCAATGTTTTAAAGAAATCAGTTTTCCTTAAACCAATCTAAAACTTTGACACAATTGTAGAATAGGTTATCAGCAGGACTTGGTAATCAGAAATAAATGAGCTGATTCTAAATAATAAGCATATAGGAATAGTGAGATAAACTTAGAAATGGTAACAAGGGAAAAGCACACATAAGTAATAAAGGAGATTTAAAATATACTATATATATATACATACATATGCCAGTGGCCATTTTGGTACATTTAATTAATTAGTAATTAACATTTAATCACTGACACTTAAAATTAATTATTTAATTATTAGACTCTAAGGAGATCAATTAATAATATATATTAAATATACTAACCTGGCCAATTTGTATATTCAACTTTATACCTAATAAATTCCAGATTGATCATAGATTTATTTTTTAAAATATTTTATTTATTTATTCGACAGAGTGATCACAAATAGGCAGAGAGGCAGGCAGAGAAAGAGAGGGAATCAGGCTCCCTGCTGAGCAGAGAGCCTGATGTGGGACTTGATCCCAGGACCCTGAGATCATGACCTGAGCTGAAGGAA
Source organism: Spilogale gracilis (assembly GCA_004023965.1). Taxonomy (NCBI): domain Eukaryota; kingdom Metazoa; phylum Chordata; class Mammalia; order Carnivora; family Mephitidae; genus Spilogale; species Spilogale gracilis. Next base: position 202,087 of record PITA01000422.1, on the reverse strand, counting down.
GAGGCACAACCCTCTGAGCCACCCAGGCACCTCACAGATTTATTTTTAATTAAAAATGAAAATATTAGGGGTACCTGGGTGTCTTAGTAGGTTAAGTGTCTGCCTTTGGCTCAGGTCATGAACTCAGGGTCCTGGGATCAAGTCCAGGGCCAGGCTCCCTGCTCAGCTGGGAGTCTGGTTTTCCCTCTGCCCCTCCCACACCTTGTGCACACATTCTCTCTCTAAAATAAAATCTTTAAAAAAATTAAAACATTAATGAAGTAATTGCAAATTATGCTCTGCAATTAGAGAATATCTTCCTAAACAAGAAACAAATCTCTAAAGTCACCTAACAAAGATTGATAATGGCTAACAAAAAAATTCAATACTTCTGTTTTGAAAGACAAACATACCAACAGAAAAATAAAGTTGAAAACAATCAACAGAAAGTTAGGGAAGTATCCTGTGCTTGTTGTTGGTAATATGAAAAGACATACACACCAACTCAAAATGAAAGGAATAAAAACTAAACCAAGAAAGAGATACCATTTTTCCACATATTTATAAAGATTATCCTTTTTGGTACAGGTTTTAATAAGCATAAACATTAATTTACATGGAGATCTTATATATCTAATGTGCAGAGATATGTACTGATAACCTCACACAGATGATGGATTTCTGTATTTTTGTAAAGGTAAAAGGCTATTATTTTGCTAAGCCTGACATAGGAAAATATCAGAGTGGCTTGAACAATATAAATTCATTGTCGCAGTACTGAAGGCCAAGGTCCAAGATTAAGATGCTGCAGGTTTGATTTCTTCTGAGGCCTCTCTCCGTGGCCAGCAGGTGACTGTCTTCTCTGTTCTCACAGAGTCCTTCCTCTCCCTGTGTCCTTTGTGTTCTTTTGTGTATCCTAAATCCCTCCTTATAAGGACAATAGTTAGAAGGAATAGGGGCCCACCACACTAGCTTTATTTTAACTTAATTTCCTCTTTAAAGTCCCTTAACTCTAAATACAGTAACATTCTGAAATCCTGGGTGTTAGGGCTTCAACATGTAAATGTTGGGAAGACACAATTCATCTCATAACAGACCGTAAGTAACCTAACTAGCCATGAATAGGGTACTTTTTAAACAAATCATAGTGAATCTATACAATAAGTACCATAACAGCTGTAGCAAATAATCTATACTTGAAGCACTTCCCAAGATGCATAAGGAAATAAGGAAAGTAAATAATAAGGAAAGTAAGATATAGAAACGTAAAATATCATAATGTACTATAAAAGCATAGAACCTAACAGACCAATAGTCTCTCCCTCTTTCTCTCTTTCTCTCACCCTCTCACACACACTCACTCTCTCTCTCTCTCTCTCTCTCTCTCTCTCTCTCACACACACACACACACACACACATTTATACTCAGCTTACTGCAAGAACGAAGAAGGACTGACTCTGCTGTAGAGAGGAAATGTCTTGTGGCTTAGGCATGGCAGGGAGACTACTTTGTACTGAATATTTTTTAAAGTGCACACAATCTTTTAAAAAGAGAGAACAGAAAAAAGTATTTAAGAGATGGAATGATTTTATGACTTGTAGGCTGTGCAAAAATTGATGGTGATGCTCTTAACTCAGAAAATTAATGCAGATTTTTAAAAAAAAATGTGTGGAAGTCAACAACCATGACACTCAAGCTCTTCTTTCTAAAGACCTTTGCAGTGATTTTGTTATGGTGTCATCCTTCTGGTATTTCAAGTAATTAAATCTTCTTCAGTAAGGTCATGCCCATGTAATATTGAACTCCATAGTAACGTCAGTCCTATTATATTGAGCCGCCAATGTGTTACTCCACTCATGAGACCATATTCCGCTAGACTACACTACAGACACATTAAAATATGAGTAGAATATTAAATTGGCCATCACTCCACTACAGAACATGTCATCTGTATCTATTATAATGCATTGTGGATTTCTTTAGGGGCCTAGAAAACTTTTTGGTATTGTTAGTAAGTTTCTGCTGTCTCTTTGATGTCAGTAGATATTTAATTTAATTATCAGGGTTGAATGAATTTGGTGTAGCCGAGTGATAGCTAACTACTCTGTGGAACTGGAGCAGTCCACAAACAAATTAGTTCTCCAGATGTGGAGACTTATAAATAACCACACCAGTGCTGTCTGAGTATAAAAGGAAGACAGACACTGTAAGCAATAACTGAATATTTTCTGAAATGGTGGGAAGGACATTTGGAGGAAGAGAACAGTTTAAGTTTTGCATTTAGAGGAATGCACTTCAAGTGACTGTCTATTTTTAGCATAGTGTCTAATCGGTTATTAATTTGGTAATTTATCTGCATTTAACTCTTAAATATGTCTTGTGTACATTCTCCAACCCATAGTCACTGAACACTTGTTCAGTTTCTTAACCATTTTCCCTTTTCCAGACTCATTCACTGAAATGTTGCTACTAGATTAAAATTTTATAATAAAATACAGCTAATCTTGTACTTCCTTGGCCCAAAACTACTTCAAGATTTCCTGTTGGCTAAAGAAAGAATCTCAACTCTTGTGATCACTCTACCAAATACATTATAATCCGGTTCATATTTTTCTATGAACCATGCATTTCCTCCTTTATTCTTCCGAAATCCTAAAATATTCTAAGTGTCCTGTCTGCACCAAATATATTTTTAGTCTACAAAGATCCTGAAAGAACTGTTTCAATCTAAGTACCTAACAAACTCTCTTTCGCACAGACTAGATATACATTCATTTATTCTTTTCTCTTAAAGTTTTGCTGTTAAAATGTTAAAATTCACAGCTATTAATAACTTAAATACGAAAACATTTATAATATTTTACCAAAAGGATATCTTCTACAGAAGGAACTGCACATATAATAGATTAGGTCTAGTCTGGGTTAGCATCATTACACGGTTAGCAGCCTACCTAATGTCACCCTCTTGTCATACTGTCATACTGTCATAGTTGCTGACAGGGCTGACATTCAAGCCCTGGAATACAGGAAAACAAAGTGAGAAGACTGTTGCATTAATTTTGAGCACAGTGACTCTAGTCGCTGATTTGTTAGGATCTGAATAATGTTTCTGCCAATATGGAAAGTTGTTTTGTTTGGTTTTCTTTAAACTAAAAATGGCATTGACTTCCCATTTAGTGACAATCCAAACATAGGATACCACAGTGATTCAGTTATTATCAAGCCCAGATGGAGCGGAAGAGTCAACTATTGTCTGGAGGCAAGAGGAATTCCCTGCATGCAAATGGTTGCTGCTATTTGCTCCGCCGTTTTGCATCTCCAGTGGCAATGGGAAGAAGCAAGGGATTAAGGCCACTAAAAGTTAGATGATATATATATTTCTGTTCTCTACGGTTTGCTGGAAAGGGTCCCAAACTGTATTTGGACTAAGAAAAGAGTCTCTTCGGTTACAAAACTAGGGGGTCTAAGTGTCATAGAGACACTCAGAGTGACAGATGTCAAGCATATTTGTGCACTCTTTTGTGAGACAGATTTGAAACAGGAATCTATAAAATACCAGGTGGGTCAGAACTCCCCATTTCTTTTTGATTATCTGTATGCTACCTTACTTTTCTGGAATAGCTACTCCGATTTGGATCCCTGGCATATTTCTAGTATGCCTGTGAACATGGGCTAAACTACTTTCTTTATAAACCCTCCATTCACTCCCCTACAAAGACACTGTTTTATTCTCTATTATGTCATTACTGTATCAAGAGATCAATCATCTTATTGCTCATCTTTATATGTGGAAGGCCTACATAGTTTCCTGGCACGTAGCAGCTTCTCAATCCACACACTGAACAAATTCTAGAAGTAATCACTAAGTGCACAAGTGAGTTAATGAATGAATTAGTGAAGATGAGTAAAAGCAATTTCTCCAGCTTGAGTGCAGTGAGGAAGAGAAGGCAATTAGCACAAATACATAAAAATATTGAATAAGTTTGTCACAGGTAACTGGGGAATCTCACTAATCACTCACTAACTGGTCAGAAATAAATAACTGGATACTTAAAGTAAATAAAATAAGCAGAAGAGAAGCACAATACAATCTGCTATTGTCAGTCTCTGAGCAGTCCTGAACAAAAAGTTTTTGAGCCTACCTCAGGTTATGTTGTAGATCATTGGCTGTGAGCAAGGATAGTATATGAGCAAACCAGAGTATGTAGGGTTTCTATACTGAAGAGATAGGTGTTAAGGTTTAGATCTAATTAAGAAAAGGAGGAAACAATTTAGGTTTGAAGTCAAGGTTCATTCATGTAGGTCTTTCTGGGATGTTGCCACCAACTAGGAACTGCAGGCCCTTGAATTAAAGTCATAAAATCAGAGAGAGATGAAAAGAAGGGACCTGGAAATAAGAGCTTGAGAACTAACCTAAAAGCAAAGCAGCTTATTTCTGGCATGTAGAGTTTTGCTAACTTTTTATTTAAGGCACTCAATAAGTGCCTCTCTCCTCTCTCTGTAGGATATCCCATAGAAGCTTCTGTCTTTAAAAATAATGGATTTGATAACAGTTTTAGTTTCAAAATCAGGCAAAGTAGATGGACTCAGTGGCAGAAGACTTTTAATATTGATTATACCACTTACAGAATTTTCTTTTTTGAAAATGTCACTTCATCCACTAAAACCCATTAATCTCACCTGAAAAAATAGGGTACACATGATCAGATTAGATGATAGCAATGATTACTGATAGTAATAACAGCTAGCATTTATCTGGTGTTTCTTGGGTGACAAGGGCTAAACTAAGAGTTCCACAATAATTACTTCAGATACTCCTTAGCATAACTTTTTGAATCTGGTGCTGTTTTAGTATGCCTAATTTACAGATGAAGAAACCAAAGTTATGGGTAGTAACAGATAACTAAGGAATTATAACTTCAGAGCCAATATCCTCAGGATCTATTCTGAGAATACTAACCATACATTTTGTGTTCATTTATTCTGCTCAATTATTCTGATTCATTATCCACATCGATATACTTTTCATTCTTTGTCTTGATTTTTAACTTGTTCTTGTTCCATTTTTTTTTTTTTTAAGATTTTACTTATTTGAGAGACAGAGACAGAGAGTGCACAAGCTGGAGGAGGGAGTGAGAGAGAGGTACAAGCAGACTCTCCACTGAGAGAGAAGCCCAATGCGGGGCTCTATCCCAGGACCCTGACCTCATGACCTGACCTAATGTAAGATGCTTAACCAGTTGATCCATCCAAGCACCCCTGTTGTTTTAAAAGTAGGGCCCCTCTATGTATATAAGTAGCTACTAACTTTTCAGAAATAGCACTTAAAAAAAATAAATGAAAAGATAAAGAAAAAAAAGAAATAGCCCTGAAAAATGTCCTCTTGAGTATATTAATGATTCTTTGTTAAAAATATTTTAGCGAAACAAAGATATTATTGAGAAATATATTAATTATATAGTTAGTAGGAACACTTTAACTCAGGTATATTTTTGTCAATATAAGGTAAAGATGTTTTTTAAGCCCTCAAAGATTATACATTATCCAAAGAAGAATAATTTGCCCTCAGTAGGGTGCAGAAAACTAAATTCATAGTATTTAATACCAAGGCAAAAACACAGGCAGCAGAAATTAGAGTCTTGATCAAAGGTCTTCCAAAAGGATGGTCCTTATTTGGGACTACTTCTGGTATAGAAACTTCAAATGTATCTTTCAGGAATGAATTAGAAAAAAAACTATTTTAATCAGAAAAAACTGGCCCATTCTGGATGCCTGAACCAAACTTGCCTGGCATTCAGAAGACATGGAATGAGATGGTGATGTTGTTTATAAAACCACGTCCTTCGAGGAATTACTAGAGGAACTGAACGCGTTTAACTCCCAGAGGAGAGAGAAGTGTGGAAGTAGAGTCAGGAAAACCAGAGACAGAAAAAAATAAGGAAACTTGTGCACTGAATGGTGAAGGATAACAGAGTGGGGGTTTTCAAACATGGCATTATTAGTGCTATCTGGGGCAAGAGAATTCTGTTGTGGGTGCTGTCCTAGTAAGCAGTAACGCTACTTCTACCCACCAGATGCCAACAGCTCCCCATGCCCAGCTATGGCAACACTGCCAAATTTCACTACAGGGCAAAATTGTTCACAGTTCCTGCCAATTGAGACATTAAGTTTGGGACTCCTTTCTAATTCCAAAGTAACACACATCAATATGCTAAATTTGGTATGAAGCACAGGATTTATTTCAAACTAATAATGTACTTGCTGTGCTATCCTCTCTCCTTTTGTGTTTTTTAAAAAATATTCCATAATAAAAACTGGCATTCCCATTAATCCATTTATAAAACTGTCTCAACAACTGCAAAATAATCGATTCAGAACAGAATGTACTTTGTGTAATCCTTAACAAAGTAACACTAATATAATTAGCAATAAAAAATGGAATGTGAGTAAAAAGTTCCAGAGTGCTAATTATCTTATTTGCATAAAAGGGAGTCAATACATACTGCCTTACACATGTAGGGAAAATAATGAATTTAACCTCTTTATGATTTTAATAATGTATTTTCTTAATTTCTTAGGCATTTTTAAATAAATTAGATTCCTTAATGTGAAAAAAAAAGTGTAGCAACTCTTTTAGCTTTTCTTCATATTTTTTTTGCTCTTAAATTCAAGTAGAACAAATGAAGTTCATTTATTTTATATCCTGATAGGGATAAATATCAATTTAATGATCTTTGTAGCCATCCATTCAACTATTTTTTCTGTCTTCCTCTGTGTTCTTCCAATCACCTAGCCATCATTTATTTTGCTATGCATCCATCCATCCACCTTTCTGTCTGTCTGTATGGACAGACAGAGGTCTAACCAATGACTAAACTGCACTGCTATCATTGAATGTGAATTCTAATAATTTCTTAGAGTGTTTAGTGCCATTGCTTTCCTCTTTCTACTTTGTATAATACTTGAAATGTTAAATGAACATAATGTTTTTAAAATACTAAAATGATTGTTTGGCATGGGAAAATTCTTGAAATGAGAAATAGAGATGTTGCTTGTAAGTGGAATAAAATATGTAAAGAAAATAGGAATTTTAAACATTTTGTCAATCTGCCACAACATTCGACATAGTTTTGGATTTTGCATGGTGCCCACACAAATACATAAAAACAACTTCACATACAACTTTAATTCTTCTCTTCTAGCTTATGTGCTGAAATCCCATATTCCATATCACACCAAAAGCCCGAAACACACTTCAATGCCCATGTCCTACCTTACAGTTCCTCATTCCATACAATTTTGGCTTTGCAACTTGATACACTCATCTTGTCCCATTTAAGTTTGGTTTTCTAGATATATTTTTACTTCCTGATTTTGAAGAAGTTTAGAAAGCTAAAGGCAGAAAATAATCTTGAGATCATTTAAGTGCCAGACCATGACATTCTAGACCTGGCCTTTCAAATATAACAAGCTGGTGCCAATCCCTTGAAGGTGAATACTTTGCACTTAGGAGGTACAAATCACTGAGTAAGAGAGTGCAGGCATGCATAAATGGATATATATTTTATGCATTTATTATGTGTGTTCTGTCTCACAGCCAAAGTGATTTGCCTCTGTGTCTGGCTGATAGGCACAGAATAAAGAAACACTAATTTTAGATATTTCCTTTTTTAGGGATTACTAACATTGGTCTGTATCAATTAAACTCTGGATGTGTAGGAAATTATGGGAGAGAGTCCCTTAAGAAATTCTTTATTTAATCACTCAGACAAAAAAAGATTTTTTTAAAAATGGGCATTAACATTGATAGTTAATTCATATTACTTTTCCAGATGGCCATACCATCTGAGGCATATTTAACAGGAAGACCTTACGGTGTGTGGAATCTGATGGCTTCCTTCCTTCATTTTAGTGTGTAACCAAGTTTACTCCTATTCCATTTCCTTTGGGCATTTCAGTTGGCTTTTACTGGGTGGAAGCAATGTATTCCAGTTCTCCTGCTTCTCTCTCTTACAAAGTTCATTCTCCTTGGGTATGAACAAAAATAGAAAAATAAATAGGGAATTTGGGTTTTATAGAAACAGAGAAATTAGATCAACATGATGTAAGCAAGCCCTTTTTAAAAATCTGGGTCCTATCAAAATGGAGGGTTACTTCACTCAAAGCTTGACTGGTATGCTATCCACAGGGAAGCACTATGGTATTATTATGGCAAATATGGCATTAGGATTCCTGCTTTTATCCAAACTCCCTTGTTAGAGCAATTTGCTCTTGATGATGGAGTACCGTGGCATTGGCTAAAACAACAACAATAATACAAAACTAAAATAAAAAAAGCAAAAACACAAAACAAATAAACAAAAAATCCACCTGCATAAGGAAGTAGTCGAATTAGTGTCTGCTACATACACAGCAGAAAAACAGGATGAGAGGAATCTGAGAAGAGAGGAAGCAAATGAGTATTTCGGAAGTCTGGAGCTAACAGACGTAGACGACCAGTAAAAATCTTCCAAGGCTAGGTGGTCTCAAAATATCTGAAACAGGAATGTCTATTATTTCTTTACATTTTTAGTCTTGTGATATAACTTGATTATAAAGTTCCCAAATCTTTACGGAAAATCCTTACATACAAAGCACTCAGTTGCAGAAGTATTTGGAGTAAAGAACAGAGTTGCTATCCTGAAGGTCAAAGCAGTGTTGAAAATGGAACAGTTGGGGTGCCTGGGTGGCTCAGTTGGTTAAGCGACTGCCTTCAGCTCAGGTCATGATCCTGGAGACCTGGGATCGGGCCCCACATCGGGCTCCCTGCTCGGTGGGACGCCTGCTTCTCCCTCTCTCACTCCTTCTGCTTGTGTTCCCTCTCTAGCTGTGTTTCTCTCTGTCAAATAAATAAATAAAATCTTTAAAAAAATGAGACAGTTAGATACAGAAAGATGAGAATTTCTCTCATTTAGTTGAAGAAAGAAATGGGAACCAGGAATGTGAAGGAAAAATTCAATCAAATCCATAAATGGTCAGAGAAGGACAAAGACTTAAATTCTCCTCTAAACTGGAGGTAACACCTTAATCCTATTATGGTTCAATATCAAAGGACTATTTGGCCTAACTGACCTCTGGATTATACATTGAGCATCATACAGACATTTCACAAATGTAAACGAGAGAAAAACTATATCAATATACTGAATCAGAAATATCACTAGATGAGATTTAGAAAGCACAGAATTGAGACCCTGCTATCAATTTTCTCATTGACTTTGACACAGTTACATATCTTCCATAAAATGGGACCATCTGACTAGGTGTTCCTTCAAGTGTTCTGAATTCCTAAAGTTGTTCTGGAATGTGTTAACTGCAGTTAACTCTTAATAAGACACAATTTGTCATTCACAGTTACTCCTCCCTCTCAACATAGTCTTCATAAATATTTTGTTTTCTTTATAGCACTAATATTGATGATAACAAAGTAGTCATGAAGCATGCATTGTGCAGAAACATTTTTTTTTCTCTTATGGTACCAATGGGTCAGGCTATGAAAGTGATCTCTAAATGAGTAAATCTGGCAAAATGGCATATAATTCTGTATGCTGCATTACATCCTAGCCATCATATCTAAGTGGAGGTGAGTAAGCTTCTTGGACAGTGGCCAACCTCAGAGCCTGTGAGCTGAACAGCTTGCCTCTACTTTAAAGACATCTCACTAGGACACATGTCTGGATGATACCCTTTCCTCTTTTACAGGACAACTGTCTAATAATGTGGCACTTTCTACAGGCTAGCTCAGCAAATTCTGCTCATTTAAAAAACATCAATCTCCTGGCTGGATTTACCTTTCTTTCAAAGACTGTAATTTGATTGTTTTCATGCTGTGAATTGATAGATGGAACATTCAGAAAGGCACTGTGATTCTGCGTACAAGCTGAAGACTCTAATGGTCCTGTCTTTGTCTGATAGGAGAAAGCTATTAATTAGCTTGCTTTCTTTTTCATTGTGGTTTCTTTTCCTGTATTCATGAGAAGCTTAAAAATGGTACAGATACAACATCTGTATCTAGGCTATGTCTTAGAGCTCCATATCTTGCTAGAAAGCGGTATTGTGAGATGGTCAAGGCAAAGGACAAAAAAAATCATATCAAATAAATATAGGTTACATCTGGTTCTGCTACCAGCTGTGTGATCTTGGGCAAAACACTTAGCTTCTTAAACCCCGTTTATGTAGCAACAAATCACACACAATTATGGCACTTGTTTCACATTCTAGTTCAAAAGATAAGATTAGATAATACATATACAGTGTTCAGAATGGTGCCTACCACAGCATGACCCTCAATTAACACTAGCTACATACCACCCCCCCCAGATTTATGTAGATAACACAATCCTATAATGGTGAATTATGGGAGGTAATCAAAATGTTTGATGTACAGACACCCTTCAATATGTTTTACTTTCACTCAGCATAGCCATCTTACTTTTTGTCCCCTGGTCAGCTAGCTGCCCCAAGGTAAGTCAGGAATTTGCCACTTAGAGTCAATTACATGCTTGATGTAATTACCGAAGGATTTATTCATGTGCATGAACTCTAGCCATATAATTTAATCTAAAACATATATCTCTCCAAATATATTTCTGATCTACACAAATCCAAATGACATCCACTGTATTATCATCTGAATGTCTCCCCTTACCTAAATGAAATACTTCATATGCCTAAATACTGTATTAAAACTTCTAAATTCCTGAAACAGACTAATTAGTCCTCTCAAATACTATTTTTCTATTGCACTTACTGCAATATACTTATTGCATTTAAGGCTGTCCGACCTTGATGTTCTTCATATCATGAGTTGATGTTCTTATCCTTGAATCACCTATGCTAATGTCTGATTTATCACAGTTAATAAATGAATGGTAGCTTAATATAGGTTTCCCCAGCTATCTGAAAGTAGAGCATTTCTATGAAAACTTTTATAAACTAAAATGCTATCAAGGGAAGAAACAAGCTACTATTAATTTATAGGGAAATTTTTTGAGTGCTCCCAGACTCAAAAAATAACCTCTCTTAGGTTTTTCTGAGACTTCTGGACACATCTTGCTAATGGATGCACAAAATAAATTGAGATAAAGCACAAATGCTCCTAGACACAGTTCAAAGCTATGGTAGCTTGATGTGGAGATAGAGTATAGTTCTCAGGGAAGGAGCTTGGCAGTGCAGCTCTCCCTGCTCACAGGCCTCTGGCTGCAAAACCAGACACTGAATGCTATTTTTGCTTTTTGCCTTTCCCTGTAAAAGTAAACATCCTTTTCAGATTTCTTTCTTAGCAAAAACAGGTACTAGCACAAGTCTTTCATAAAAGTGAAGTGATATAACAAAAACTTCTGAAAAGCAGGGATACCTGCTTATATCAGAATTGAAATGAAGGTAGCTATAAAAATCTTAACTCAGAAATCACGTCTTAGGGTTTTCATTCAATTCACTACTTACCTCTAGACCTTTTATATTTTTCATAGTGTGATCAAAGATAAAACACCGTCAATGTATTTTTGCTTGAAGAAGAAATCAACATGACTATGTGCATAACTGGTCATACCCAAAAAATGCTATGGATGTGATTCATCATGGCTGGTAAAGACACTCTTGCCATAGGCAAGATAAGATTATTGAACCATAGAATGCTCAAGCAGGAAGGTACCTTAAACCTTAAACATTGCCTTTTCAGTATTTTTCATGCTAGTATTATCAGATCAAGTACTACTGGGACAGAGCATATTTGTCTGGGGCCCAATAACTTGCATTTTATCATCTTCCCTCAGTAATACCTTATGCAAAATAAGTTATCTTCAATACACTCATGATACAAAGACATGAATGAGATCCAAGAATGGATAGCAAGATTATCTTCCCTAACCTCTTCATTCCAAGCAATATTTGTTTTTCTTTCCTTTCTAAATTTGAATTATAGTTGGCATACAATGTTCTATTCATTCCATGTGTACAACACAATGATTTGACAATCCTGCACCTTATATAATGCTCACCACATTAAGTGCAGTCACTATGTTACAATATTGACTATATTCTCTATGCTGTACTTTGCATCTCATCATTTATTTTATAGCTGGATGGTTGTATCTACCTCTTGATCCCCTTCACCTATTTCAACACTGCCTCACTGCCCTACTTCTGGCAACCACCAGTTTATTCTCAGTATTTATGAGGCTGTTTGTGTGTGGGGGAGGGTAATGCATGTGTGCACTTAGGTTCCACATATAAGTGAAATCGTATGGTATTTGTCTTTCTGTGACTTAGTTCACTTAACATAATATCCTCTAGGTCCATCTATTTTGTAACAAATGGCAAGATCTCATTCTTATTTATACTTGAAAAATATTCCAGTCTGTGTGTGTGTGTGTTTGTGTGTGTGTGTGTGTGTGTACACACCACATCTTCTTTATCCATCCATCTATAGATGGATACCTGGGTTGCTTCATATCTTAGCTATTGTAAATAATGCTGCAATAAACATAGGGGTGCATATATCTTTTTGAATTTAGTGTTTTCATATTTAGGGTCAATATTCAGCCATGGAACTGTCAGATCATATAGTATTTCTATTTTTTAGGAAACTCCATGCTGTTTATCATAGTGGCTGCACCAATTTATATTCCTGGCACTATCTGGATAGAACTTGGCCAATAGAAATCATAAAACCATCCCATCCTGTCACGTCAATTGCTTAGTGTGAGCTGATCTGTCAGATCATATGGTCTATACCCCAAATATCAGGAAAGATTTTTTCATTTATTCTTTCCTAGGGTGTCAAGTCACAGAATTCAGCATTTTATGATTACTTGGTTAGGCATGTGCTTGTACGTGCACACATACACAAAAACACTTAGAAGTTTGGGAATAAAAATCAGAATTTTGTTATTGGACTATGTCTTGTCTCTATCAGTCAGACCAATTTGCTCTTAAGTATTTGGATAATTGGCTCTGCTGTGTCCTAACTCTGTGAAACCCAGCTCTCTGCAGAGATGCTTTACACAATGCGACCTCCCTGAGGATACTTCTCCAAGTTTTTTCTTAGATTTTCTCTAAAACTTTTCAGCCTAAAAATAATAAGACCTGATGGCTAGTTAGAAAACATGAACTTGAAATGTTCATCTTGAAATCATTTTTAAAGGAGCAGCTCTTTTGATTACAAGGTTTAAACAGTGCACCCAAATACACATTTCAGATTCCGACTTCTCAGACCTGTGTCCAGGAAATCTGAACCTCAATGCACAGAAGACATTGTCTACCCTTTGAGGCTTTATTCATTTTATTTTTTTTGGGGGGGGGCAGAGTTGTGTTTCAGAAACCCATGGGTGATCTGCCATCTTCTTTTCCTTTCTTCTTTCCTCCTTCTCCTCCTTCTTCTCTTCTTTCTCCTTTATTTTTTTATTTTTATTTTTTTAATATTTGATCCATTTTATTGTCTATAACATTATTTCTATGAAAATATTCAAATACACATCTCATATCACAAGTATAGAAGAAAATTAGTTTCTTTCTAAAGGGGGTTATTTTCTCATTCCTTGTTGAAAAGGTCATCTTTACCTTGATACAATAAATGTGGCCTTCTTCCCTCTTTCCTTCTTTCCTCCCTCCGTCCTTTCCTTCCTTCCTCTTTCTCTCTCTCCCTTTATTTTTTCTTTCTTTCTCTATTTCCTCCCTTTCTTCCCTTCTTCCCTTCTTTTCCTTTTCTCTATTTTCCTTTTAAATATCCACTAGATAGAATACTAACAATAACTACTTGTTATCATAGACGTCAGCAAACTTGGAAAACTGTTTTTGCATCAATAGAAAACAACAAAATACTTTTAGAATGTTTCATTGTTAGTCAAAACAGATACCTTTTCACATTTTAAATAATAATATTTATAGATATTTTACCTGAATTCTTACCAGATCTAATTCACGTATCATGACTTCCCTTTTTTTTAAAACAACATATAATGTATTATTTGTTTCAGGGGTCCAGGTCTGTGAATCATCAGTCCTACACAATTCACAGCACTCACCATATCACATACCCTCCCCAATGTCCATAGCCCAGCCACCCTATCCCTACCCTACCACCTCCCAGCAACCCTCAGTTTATTTCCTGAGATTGAGTCTCTTACAGTTTGTCTACCTCCCTCATCCCATCTTGTTTCTCCTCTATTTTTTAAATTCTTTCTTTCAGTGCTCCCTATAACTTTATGCATGAAGTTTAAACTTCTCAGGTTTATTTTTATTGAGGGGAAATAACAAAATATAAAATTAACCACTTAAAGTGAATAATTTAATGGTATTTAGTACACTCACAATATTGTGCAAACACTACCTTTATCTACTTCCAAAATCTATCACTCAAAAAGGAAATCCTATGGTCACTAAACAATTTTCCTTCCTTCCTTTCTTCCTTCCTTCCTCCCTCCCTTCCTCCCTCCCTTTCCTCCCTTTCCCTCCCTCCCTCCCTCCCTTCCTTCCTTCCTTCCTTCCTTCCTTCCCTCCCTCCCTCCCTCCCTCTTTCTTTCTTCTCTCTTCTCCCTTCTCTCTCTTTCTTTCTTCTTATCATCCTAAATTGCTTCCTCTGCCTGGAACATATTTACTTATTTTTCCTCTGATAGGTTTTAATTCTTTAAACACTAAACTCATATCAATTTATGTTCCATCTTCCTCTTTAGGCTTAGATTGGTTTTCTTTCTATACATCATGATAGCCCCCTTTACTTACTCATATCATGTTTGCTTATGCCATTCTGCAGTATTTTTGTTTTAGCTTTTTCTACTTCTTCCTCCTTTCATTATATTTTAAACTCTTTTGAAGGATTTTATTTATATATTTTAGAGAGCAAGGGAGAGAGTGCATGACTAGGGGGAGGGGCAAAGGGAGGGAATCTCAAGTAGACTCCATGCTGAGCAAGGAGCCCATTGGGGACTTGATCTTAGAACTCTGAGACCATGATCTGAGCTGAAATCAAAAGTCGAATGTTCAATACACTGAGCCACTCAGATACCTCTAGATTTTAAACTTCTTTAGGGAAAAATCATCCTCTTTCTATTATGGAACCACACTTCTCAAATTTGATCATGGCATGGTCATCTTTAGCACTCTGAGTGCTTTCATAACCTAGGATGTCCAAAATTTGAATGTGGCTTAAAATGTTCCAACTAACCCTGAGTCCCTAGCCCTTTCCCATATTTACCGAATTCCCATTTTCTTCCCTTGTCTTCTTTTTCTCTCTCATAACTTTCCATGCTGCCCCTTTCCTTTCATCTCCTACCTCTCAGCCTGCCATCACTCACTCTTCTCATCTCCCTCAGTGGTTCTCTCTGTCATCCCTATCTCTGTCTCTCTCTCATGCTTTCCTCAACATATACTCCCTTTCTTTTCATTCCACTAATTGTCCTGGTTCCTCTAGTCTCCCCTCTCTGCTGCTATTTCCTAAACTAAGGAAGTCTTTCCCCTACCCCACTTTCTACACAGCTGACTGATTAGCAACCTGCACATTTCAGCATGTGCTACCTTAGCGATGCCTCTCCTGAAAACTTAGACTAAATTAATTTCCTTCTAATATTCTAATTCATAGTTCTGCATCAATTCAATATATTTTTAAGATCCTCTCTTGAGAAAACTCTGGAAGTTAGGCTACAGTCAAATTGTAAAGAACTACAGTTTTCTCCCCTATAAGGCAAATGGGTTGTGGGATCCAGAACATAGCACTTGACATACTAAAATAAAACAATAACCAAATGATATAATACACCTCAAATGTGCTCTGCAAAGGAAGGAGGCAAAGTACAAAAGCCAGGTTTTACAATCATTATCTCCTGACTCTGTTCATCCAATCACTGTTCCCAAGTACATAGTAAAGGTAGTATCTCTCCAATGGCAGTATTGGGGATACACCATTAATTCAATAATAAGGCTGAAATCCTAATTTCTATTCATTTGACCTCTATTAAACCTATCACCAACTACTTACAGAGGTTTCTAAAGAGAAATGAGAAGAAATGTGTAGTTACTGAAGACAGAGTTAAAGGTTTAGTATATCAGTGATACTGTTCAAATAGCTTCTGAAAAACAGTTTTAAGAAGTCCTTCATTTAACTTATGGTATCCTTGTGATACATACAGTAAGAAACACAGAAACCATAAAGCAAATAATAAAAGCCTTATACCAAGGGTCTGGGAAACAATACTCTAAAAACAGACAAAGAAGACCCAAGTGGGTTCACCATCCCTCCCTTCCTCTACATGGTGCCTTGAGTCTCCACCAGCAGCAACAGGGAATGGGGTCAAAGTCACTCTCAGAAAATTACATCAGGCTGTTCTTCTACAGACATGGTGGTATTTCAAAAATCATTTGCCTCTGCACTGGCTATTCCTGTCCCAGCTCTCACATGGTGCACTAGAAGGTTACAGAAAAGAAACTAAAGCATGATGTGTTTTTGCCCTTTATGCAGTTGATTCAATGTTTATTATTATTTTTTCATGATCATTTATTCCAAGTCTATTTGTTTACCCCAATACCCCTCAGTGACAATGAATGAAGAAAATTATAGGAACTCATGCAGGCCAAACCTTTCTCCTAGATTATGCTAAAACTGCTTAAAGAAAGAAGTAGTAATGTATTTTTCACTTGCTGTATGCAGACATCATCATTCCACTCAAATTTCACAACAAGCATCTATGGTACAAATCACGTGATTTTTTAGAGTGAACTTTAGAGATGTTGTTATAGTACAAGGTTTACAGAGCTTTCATCTACCTAGTAAGCCTGCTATATCAAAGAGTCCAAATAAAGTCTCAATAAATGCCATTAGTTGAACAAATTCTAATATTATACTGAAAAAGGATTATAGATACTTAAAGTGATAGTAACTTTTCAAAAAAAAAAAGTGATTGAGAGGAGCCCCGGGCTATGCATTTCTCTTCTGATTCACTGTCATATATGTCTTAGATATTGAAGGAATCACCAATATGGAGTATGGAGCTAACATATTACATTCTACTGACAAAAACAACTAAATTACATCTAAACCATGAAAATCAGTTTACCATCCAATAGAATATTATTTAGGGAGTTCCCATTAAGTATGTTTCTTTGGAATACATTCCAGACAATTTTTACTTCCAATAACACTTGGAGGCACCACTGAGAAGATGGACTGGCTCTTGAATTTACTCTCTAGGGACATTTTCTAAGGTATAATTTCACTTTGGAAAGATAACTTGTTGACAATTCACGAAAATACTTGAGTCACTGTTCTTGGCACGTGGGCATGCAATGCTCATATGGGGGGGTCCCAACTCCCAACTTCATGGCAATGTATCTGGACCCGTTATAAAGCAGACAGATGCAAAACTGGGTGCCTGTGGATACCTTTTTATTGGATTAAAGCAATGCAAACTGCACACTGTATCTAAATGTTTAATATAAACATTTGCACTGAATATATTTGCAGATCAACAGCTGCGCAAACAAAAGCAGCAAATCTAATGGATTTCATAGTTGAAACCCCCAACCAGAATGGAGTTCACATTCACCACTCATGGCTTATTCAGTTGTGGTTCTGTACTGGCCTTTGTGACAAAACGATTACCTGCTTTTAATCACCTTCCAAGGCGCAATCAAAACAAAGTTAGTTGCTCGTGTGTCCAGACCAAGTGAAGTACTGGACAATTAATTTTATTCCCTAAACAAAATCCAGTTATTACCCTTGATATGAAATAATGCTTACTATCATAATGCAATTTATGCTACATGTTCCCTTATCAACTGAACATACAGAAACATTTTGATTGCATCTGAATTCTCTAGTTCTATTCTATATGTAATTTAAAGCATTTCAATCAAGGCTACTTGCAAACCCATGGGGATCATGAATTGAACATCTTCCTTTGTGAGCAACCAAGAACTCCATGAACTAAACTGACTTATAATTTTACAGGAATTTTAATCTCAGACAAGGAAGCTGGTGTGTGGACCCAGTCACTTGGTAAATATAGATATCATATGTATCCCAGTTCAGCTGTATTATTCTTTACTATTCACTGTGCATATAATAACCTTGGGGAAGTCATGGCACTCATGTTTTTTTTATAAAAAGAAAATGAGTGCCAACTGTTATGCTAATAAGTGTCAGGAGAAAACAGAATTATCTCATTAAGTAATGATACTCCAATAACAAACAGTAGTACCTTTCCCCTCATCAACCTTTCCCACCCCAGTACAACAAGGGGAACTATAAACTATTGTGATATTAGTTAAGGCAGCAGAGTATGTTCCTCACAAAAGGTGAGGTCATAATAAGTGTGATTAAATGAAGGCAAAACTATTTAATTAAATGTAACATCCCTTTGAGGATGATTTTTGGCTCTGGCTATTCTTATGGCCTAGTCAAAGGAAAAGGGTGTTAAGCTGGACTCTTACAGAAGGTACAGTACATTAACTCTTTTGTGTCTTCTCAATATTTTTAAGTTGTGAGACTTAACATGTTAGAAGTGACCAATTTTATTTACTTGGGTTTCACCTACATTCCATCTATTCTGAATGTATTTGGTGCATGTACCCCAAAATAAAATATGTTGTCTCCTTCTCCTTTATTTGGTATAAGGACAAAGTACTTTCTTTCTTCGAATAAATGCTAATGAAAGCAGTCTAAGTAATAAACATGTACAACTTTATGATGCCTTTCTTCTTATCCTGGAAATTAAGAAATTCCAAATTTTATAGCCTCATATTTTTTTTCTAAATCCTTAACAAATATCTCTCCAACTGCTATATCTTCATGTTCAATTCCTTTGTCCAATGCCAATCCTCCTCTTAATGCTGACCTTAATGCTGACAAAATAATTCTTCTATAGTATCATTTTTTATCATGGAATTTCCCAGCTCACAAATTTTAATGGCGCTATAATGTTGACTCTCAGAGATTCAAGCAGTTTATTGTTGTTACTTGCTTTGTTTTAAATAAAAACCAATCTCTTTAAATTGTTTAAGCTAAATGTCATCAACTCAAAGATAGGGGGAGGGTCAGAAACTATAATTCCTTATATATTTCCCTGCTCCTTGGAATTATGCTACATACTTCATAGATACCATATCACCTAATCTTCTTAATAACCCCGGGATACAGACAAAGGGAAATAGACATAGCTAATTCACCTGTGCCAACATTTAGGTTTGAACTGGTCTCTCAGACTCCAAAAGTGGTGTGTTTATGTGAATGAGAATAAAGAGGGAAAAAAGGTGGTACAGAGATCATGGATAAGGTTAGTTTCTGGGGACAGAAGACCTAGATTTTTTATTTTCACATACTGATAAAATGGAGGTCTTGTGGTTTCTACTGTTTGAAGACAACTGATGTAACATGATGCCTATACACACACACGCTTTTGAATATCATTTCCAGCTTAAGTCAAGCCCAGTTCTACCTTGTCTCCTGGAGCATAGGCCTCAGATTGTGTGCTCTCAGATGACAATACCTAGAAGTTCTGCTCCCAGACACTTGGCCTCTGCCCAATAATCACATGCTATTGAGAGCAACTAATATTACTTCAGAGGTCACTGCATATTGGTATTTTAAACAAACACCTGCTACCGACTTTATTATGTTTACCCAGATTCTTGTCTGGACATGGCAACCAGAAAGAAAGCAATTTCACGGTATGTATTTATAGATATTATTCATTATTTTATTTTCTCACAAATATTTGAGTTGATACTACATGGCAGAAATTTTTCAACATCCTGGAGCTTTAAAAATGAGACACAACCCTGCACCCAAATAACCCATCACCATAATTGAAATCAGTGATTTTGAAGGTATTCTCCTTGGAGGATTAGAGATCCAATAAAATGCCTCAACATTTGTTCTTTTTTGAAAATTTATAAATGTTAAACAATTTAAATATACACCAAATGGAAATAAAAAGAAAGATAAACAGAACGGTATCTATGGGATAGAAAATTATGTAGACAGGAGTAATGCTCACAGAATTCAATATGGGAATTTGTAAGCATCAAGTTAATATGAAAAATACAGAATTATATTTATATGTAATGTTATCACCAACAAATATATGCATAAAAGGAAATTAAACAAATTATAAAAAATTATTAACAATGATTCTCTGTGACAGATTGTGAATGAATTACTTGTAGTTAATTTTTTAATTTTTCAAATTCCAGAAATAATTATATATTTATTTTAGAAAAAACAGATAACAATTATATAAATATAAAAATCATTAAAAAGAACTGCACTCTGGGGCGCCTGGGTGGCTCAGTTGGTTAAGCGACTGCCTGCAGCTCAGGTCATGATCCCGGAGACCCGGGATCAAGTCCCGCATTGGGCTCCCTGCTCAGCGGGAGGCCTGCTTCTCCCTCTCTCACTCCCTCTGCTTGTGTTCCCTCTCTAGCTGTGTTTCTCTCTGTTAAATAAATAAAATCTTTAAAAAAAAAAAAAACTGCACTCTGCTTTCTGTGTATGCCTCCTCTCACTATTCTTAGTAAGCACTACATATCACTATGTACGTTATTTTATTGAGGTATCAACAAATATAGTTTCATATATTGAAGGTATACAACACTATATATATATGCGAGTGTGTATGTGTGTGTGTGTGTGTGTGTATATATATATATAGATAGATAGATAGATAGATTATTTACCATCATCAAGTTAGCTAACACAACTATCACCTCACATAGATAACACTGTGTGTGGTGAGAAGATTTAAGACATTCTTAGGATTTCAAGTACAGAAGAGAGTAAAACTAGCTAAATTCACAACACTATATATTAGATCCCCAGAATTTAACTCATTTTCTAAATGAAAATCTGTATCCTTTGACCAATAGCTCTTCATTTCTTCCATTAATCCCTCAATGGACGGTTGTTTCCATATCTTCACTGTTGTAACACTGTAATAAACATGGAAATGCACATATCTCTTTGAAATTATATTTCTAATTCCTAGATCATATTGTGGTTCATTGATGGTTTCCTTTATTTTACTGAAGCTTTTTACTCTGATATAGTCCCACTTGTTTATTTTTGCTTTTGTTGCCTGTACTTTTGGTGTCATGACCTAAAAATAATTTCCAAGACAAATGTCAAGCTTTCTCCCAATGTTTCTTCAAGGAGTTTTATGGTTTCACATCTCACATTTAAGGATTTAATTTATTTTAGGTAGTTTTTGTGAGTTGTGCAAGATAAGATACGTATTCACTCTTTTCCTTGTGGTTATAGTTTCCCCAGCACCATTTATTGAAGAGACTATCCTTTCCCCATTGGGTATTCTTGATACCTGTCGAAAATAAGTTGATCATATTTAAGGGGGTTTATCTCTGGGCTCTCTATTATGTTCTGCTGATCTATGAATCTATTTTATGCCAGTATAGGAAGTGTGATGCCTCCAGGTTTGTTCCTTCTTCTCAAGATTGCTTTGGCTATTTAGGGCCTTTGTGGTTCCATACAAAACTTTTTTGGGGGGCGTCTGGGCGGCTCTGTGGGTTAAAGCCTCTGCTTTTGGCTCAGGTCATGATCTCAGGGTCCTTGGGATCAAGGCCCGCATCAGGCTCTCTGCTCAGCAGGGAGCCAGCTTCCTCCTCTCTCTCTGCCTGCCTCTCTGCCTGCTTGTTATCTCTCTGTCAAATAAATAAAATCTTTTAAAAAATTTTAAAAAAATTAGGTTTATTTATTTGAGAGACAGAGTCAGAGAGAACGAGAGAGAATGAGTGCAGGGTGGAGCGTCAGAGGGAGAGGAAGAGAGAGAATCCCAAGCAGACACCCCACTGAGCATGGAGCCCAAAATGGGGCTCAATCTCACAACCTCAAGATCATAACCCCAGCCAAAATCAAGAGTCAGGCACTTAACTGCTTAGCTTACTGAGCCACTCAGGTGCTCCCAAACTTCTGATTTTTTTTTCCTAGTTCTGTGAAAACTACCATTGGGATTTTGATAGGAGATAGCATTAATTATGTAGATCACTTTGGGTAGTATGGGCATCTTCACACTATGAATTCTTCAAATCCATGAACACAGTATATCTTTAATTTTTCTGTGTCTTCAATTTGTTCCACCCATGTTTTACATATTATATATATATATATATCTTTATTATATCTATATTATATATATCTTTACATACTATATATATATCTTATATTATCTATTTTATATATATATATATGTATATATATATATATCTTTCACTTCCTTGGTTAAATGCATTCCTTAGTATTTTTTTCTTTTGGATGTCCTTGTAAATAGGATTGTTTTCTTAATTTCTTTTCAAAACTTCATTGTTAATGTATACAAATAAAACTAATTTATGTTATGTTGATCTTCTGGCCTATAACTTTACTGAATTCATGTATTAGGTCCCCTGGTAGGGTAATGCTACTGGTGGGACTCTGCAATTGGGTGGCTGCTTAGGTTGGACTCCACAATCACCCCTGGTTAAGTGGGGTCCCAGATCACGCTTTTCAGAGTTTTGCTGCTGCAGGCTGGACTCTGTGTTCTGGTAAGGCTGCAGGGTGACCTCTGCAATCTGTCAAGGCCACAGGCTGTGCCCTATAGTTGAACAGGATCATTGGTTGGGGTTTCCTCCCAGCAGTGCTGCTGGCTGTTTTCCCTACAAGGCTGCAGTTGTCAGTTCTGGCAGGCCAGCTGGGCAGGGCTGCTGATAGACTCTTGGGCTGACTAAGGTTAGAAGCTGTATCTTTCAGTTCTGTGGCAGTGGGAGCTGGGCTTCGTGATCAATCACTGTGACTGGAGTCACTGTCTGAGCTCTCGGCCCCTCAATGCTTCGGTATGTGCTCCTCAGTTTTGTGGGATCACTAGCAGCTGGGCAGGGGTTCTACCTTGGCTCCCAGTCTGGCTGGGGCCAACAGCTGTAGTCTGTTGCTGGGCTACCCTCCCAGCTAGAAACTTAAGCCTGACACAATCGCAAACTTTGCTCTTTAGCAAAAGAAGGTCGCCAGCTCTGCTCCATGGGTGGGCCAAATGGCTCATTGTGCTCACCTGGCCAGGTGATATTGCCAGCAAGGATGCAGTGCCATCACTGGTCACTGTGAGCCTTGACCCCTTCTTTAGTCCTAGCTCATTTTTGTTCCCAGATCACCCCAATTAATCCAGCCCTGGTACCTCCTCCAGGAAAAAGAAATTGGACAGACTTCTTAGGATATAGCTTGGAATGTCATGGAAACTGAATATCCACTTGGGGCTCTCTGTTCTCCCCTGGAGAAACTGTCAGCACAGGGATTCCCTCTTAGTGTAGCATTGTATGAGCCTGGGGGAAAGTTGATGAGGTCAAAGTGAAACTACTTCTTGTAACCTTCCAGTGTGTCTTTTCTTGTATTTTGTGGTCCAACTGTGACCTTTACCCTAACTCTGGTTTCTGGGATTTTTCACAAAATGATTGCCTGTGGATAATTGCTTCTTGTACTTTCTATGACTGGGAGCTATAGCCAGGGACCTCTTATTCTGATACCTTGCTAACATCCCAGTCAGTATGTATACTTTAGTTGGACACATAGTCAATTACACATTATCATTATGATGGAAATATAGAAAAGTATTTGTAGTCAAACACAGAAAAGGCAGCATTACCAGAAACAGCATAGATAAGTATCTCTTTCAAGGGGGAATATATATGAAATTATTTTCAAGAGACTTAGAGTCCCTCAAAGAAGAGATAACCAACATTTAAGCCAGTTCTTTAAAAACATGTTAGAAATAATGAAGAAATGACTCAAGCTTACCAACCTATTAAGAGAGATGGATGAAGATACTTTCTTCCAGGGTGAACTTGGCAGAGCTAATCAACTCATGACATATTCAACAACAAATTAAATACAACCAGAGGATGCCAGATTTGTAGAAAGCCCTTATTCATGCACGGGTTCCATAGCAGTTACTAAGAGTAAGTTATTGCGAGCAGGAGGCCATTCCCTTCTGCTTGTTAGCCCTAATATTTTAACAGTGAATAGACATGATTTTAAAGATTTCTTTAAGACAGTGAAAGAAATGACCTTCTGTTAAGTAATAAAGGAGATGACCATGGGTGAAATAAGAAAATATGCTGATGCAAGCTTAAAAATGACTTACAGTTCTGGCAGAGATGAAGTTCCTCTTTCTTGTAGTTTAGAAACACGGTTCCTGAGACATGACCAAAGCACCACCTTTTATTTCTTCAAGCTCTGCTCTTACTAGATACACCCAGGGATAGACCAGTGATTTTCCAAAGCATCATAAATAGTAGCCATTTGGAGGTACTGTAAGGAGAGAAAAAGAGTATGACTGACAATGTATTTCAAATGTTCTCAGCTTTATGCTTGTAAGACACTGCTCTAGGTAAACTATGCAAACTCATTATTTCCAGTTCTTTTCCAATAACTTTAGATGTAGTTTAATTACTCTAGATTTGAAGAAGTGTTCCATTATAACATCTTAAGATAAATCTTTCTTCTCAAAAGTAATGGTAATAACATTGATTGAAAATATGTCAGAGTTTTATATGAGATTGCTCTTTTGAGCCCCATGGCTATTCTTTGGGATTCACATTAAACAAAAATGGCATCTAGGGAGAGAACCTGAGAATCGGGAACATCAAGAACTTGTAGGTCTTAGAGGTGAGGCAGTGATGATATCAGTTGCCTCTGACACTAAATTGAATAGGTTTTCAACCATATCATACTGTCAGATTTAGGCTTAAATGTGTGCTATGAGAATAATTAATTGACTTTTAAAAATGTCACATATTAGTTATATGGCTTTTCATAATCAAAACATGCTTTTTATACAGGCATTTTAATGTGAACTTTCTAAATTCATCAAATAATTAACACCTTATAGACACACGCCAATTGTAGACCAAAACTGAGCCAATCTTATCTCTCAAGGTAATTTACATGGTTTTTCTAAAGTATCACGCACCATAAAGCCATATTTAAATTCCAGTGCTCTGTGATTACAGAAATCGGTATCCAAAGAAAAGTATGCTATTGCTTTATTTATAAGGTAACCAAAATGAAGTAAATGTGATCAGAGGAGATGATGTAGAAGGCATTAGGTTATCGTAGTAATGTTCTGAACTTAGAACCAGTCACACCGTTTGAAATTCATCTTTACTACTAATTGGGTATCCTCATAAGACTCCATGAAATTTGCTGAGCTTCAATTTCCTGACCTGAAAAGTAGAGGTAATAATGGCAAACTTGCAGGTTGTTACAGTGTGTGTGGGGGGGGGGGGGGGGGGGCAGAATAAATGATTCACAGCAGGTGCAGAACTTGTGTAAATAAAAGAATCAAAGTTCAGGGGCACCTGGGTGGCTCAGTTGGTTAGGTGACTGCCTTCTGCTCAGGTCATGATCCCGGAGACCTGGGATCGAGTCCCACATCGGGCTCTCTGCTCGGCAGGAAGCCTGCTTCTCCCTCTCTCACTCCCCCTGCTTGTGTTCCCTCTCTGGCTGTGTTTCTCTCTGTCAAATAAATAGAAATCTTTAAAAAAAAAAAAAAGAATCAAAGTTCAAGAAAAATTCATGAAAATATTCCTCGACTATGCCTTTTTGTGTTTCACTCATTGAACACAATTTTGTTGACTGTCTACATTTATCAAGTGTATCAGCCTCCTAGAGCTGCCGGCACAAAATACCACAGACTGAGTGGCTTAAATAACCCAAACTTATTTCTCATAGTTGTAGAGGCTGGAAGACCAAAATTAAAATTTTGGCTGGTTTGGTTTTTCCTGAGACCTCTCTCTTTGGTTTGCAAATGTCCACCTTCTTGTTGTATCCTCCCACGGTCTTCCCTCTGTGCACACATATCCGGCATCTCCTCCTCTTATAAGGACACCAGTCAGATTGGATTATATAAACTTATTTAATCTTAATTACCATTTTAAAGTCTCTGTCTCCACATAGTGTCAAATTTTGAGATACTGAAGGTTAGGACTTCAACCTACAAGTTTTGCAGAGACACAATTCAATCCATAACACCAAACATTAGGGTAGAGGGTTGACTAAAATTATGTACAAAATGGATACGTTACTTTCCCTCAGGGAATTTTAGTCTGGTGGAAATACAGATGAATTAAAAGGACATTAAAACACAATGTGATAAATTTCTGTAGGGGAATCATAAGTGGAGTGAAAGCAGTGAGCTGAACCAGTTTACTCAGATTTGTGGGTCAGAAGCAGATAGCTATGGAATTTCTTCTACATTAACAACTGATATAGAAGTCAGCTTTCCAAAGGTAAAAGAGATAAAGGGTATTTCAGGCATAAAGGACAATGAGTACAAGTCCCAGAATTGATACGCATTCAAGGAAGTGAAGAGAGGCAGAAAGTTAAGGGAAGAGAAAGGAGAACGTGCAGAAATTAAAAAAAAAAAAAAAGCATGGCACAGTCTTACTAGCCTTTTTCAAGCTAAATCAGGGCTTTTGACTTCATCCTAAGGGCACTGAGAACCTTGTAAAAATATATTAGATAAGAAGAACACGTTGGCAGGTTTGTATTTTAGAAAGATTTCTGATGTTAGAAAATGGACTGAGAGACAAAAATGAACTCCAGAGGCCAGTTATGAAATTACTCCAGGACACCAATCACAATGACCTAGCACATGGAAATATCAAAATGTATGAAAAAAAATTATAAATGTGTGAGCTACTTGTGAGAATTCATATTTGGATTGGGTTGGGGGTGGTGAAGAGAGAGACTGCATTAAGAATCAAAGATGTCTGTCAAGCTTTGAACTTGAGTACATCAGTTGGTAGTAGTAATATTTCCTGAAAGGGAGAACTAAACTGAATGTCAGATTTGGAAGGGGAATAATAAATTTTGCTTTAGATATACCACTTTTGAAATGATATCTAATTGGAGATGACAAAGGTATACTGGGTTCTCTGGGGTCTGGTTGCTGCTGTTTGCAGTTTACTAGACCACTTTCAGCCAAATTCAGCTCTTTTATTTCTAAGGTGAAATACACTTATGTCAACTCTTAATTTTTATAAGACACAGCTAATAACTATTAGTTTCTTCTTACCTTCGTTAGAAAAATTTTGAATTATAAGATATAACGGGTTTGGCCCTTTTGATCATTATTTCATTGTTTTATGAATTAATCTTCAGGTAAAAGCTTATAATATGTCACAGGACAAAGTAGTTTATAAAATGTTTATAAAATGTGCACATTCGTGATAGTTTATAAAATGTGCACATTCATGATGAAAGAGGCAAAAAGACAATCCATGAAAATTTACACAGGGAAACCTCATTTGTTGTTGTTAAAACACATGAATAGGGGTGCCTGGGTGGCTCAGTTGGTTAAGCGACTGCCTTCGGCTCAGGTCATGATCCCGGAGACCCGGGATCCAGCCCCACCCACATCGTGCTCCCTGCTCGGCAGGAAGCTTGCTCTCCCTCTCTCGCTCCCCCACAATGAGGAACACTTCACCACATTAAGATAGTTGTTGTTTAAAACATACACATAAAGAAAAGAACCAGTGTTGGTGAGGATGAGGAGAAATTGGATTACTTGTACATTGCTGGTAGGAATATAAAAAAAAGGAGTAGCAGTTACACAAAATGTTATGGTAGTTCCTCAAAAAAAAAAATTGGATTACCATATGTTCTATTTCTGAGTATATAACCAAAAGAACTAAAGATGGAACTTCAACAGATATTTGTACATCCACATTCATAGTAACATTATTCTCTTAGCCAAAGGATGGAAATAATTGAAATATCTATCAGTGGATGAATGGATAAACAAAATGTGGCATATACCTATCATGGAATAGTATTCAGCCTTAAAAAGGAATGTAATTTTGATACAAGCTGTAATTGGAATGAACCTTAAAGACACTGTACTAGTTTAAATAAACCAGTCACAGAAGGACAAATACTACCTAAGATTCCACTACAAGACTTATCTAGTGCATTCAAATTCATACATACAGAGAGTAGAATGCTTGTTGTCAGAAGCAGGGCAGAGAGAAAATAATGGAGGGAGAGGATTGTTGTCAGAAGCAGGGGACAGGGAGAATAATGGCCCATTATTCTTTATGGTTCCAGGATTTCACTTTTACAAGATGAGAAAAATACGGGAGATGGAATAGTAGTGAGAGCATATTTAAAGTTAGTGAAGTATATATTTAAACAGGGTTAAAATGATCAATTTTAAGTTACGTATTTTTCCACAATTAAAAAAAATAGAAAGTAATCGCATAGTATTCCATTAACTTATGTATTAAATAAAAAAGCAAAAATCCCAGTTCAGAATAGTTCAAGTGTATGGTATCAACCCTCCACAATGCAGTCAGCAATAGTGAAAGCTATCAATATATAAAAAAGATCACATTATCCTGAACATACACACTCTGCAGTTTTTCGTTTTTTAACAAAAAACAATATTATGCAACAAATGTCAACTTCCCGCACAGATGGAGAGTTACAAACCCTGAGATCTTCTCCCTGTCCCCACTAACAGAAGCACACCAATTACATGCTGAGATTAGAGCTTACTAAGGCTTGGGTGGAAGGGGGAAAAAAAAGAAAGAATAAAATAAAGTCAATTTATGAACAATATTGTTATGTCTGTAATTTATATAAATATTTCAGAGGATATTTAGAAAAAGCCCTTTGGTAATGAGTTTCAATACATCAAAGCAGAAATAAACACATATGTTCACAGTGTCTCAGAGAATAATACAAATAAATTATTACAAAATGAGAAAAAGATTGATTGGGCTGATACTCTTTGGAGCTGCTGTTTCTTTTTGGTTAATTCCATTTATTACATGAAGTAGCTTGAAACTTCTTAAAAGTCTGCTTAATATTAGCTTGTTAAACATTGTCATAAATGTTTTAGAGTTTGGTTATTGCTTTCTTCAGATCCATAACCTTGCTTTAATAACCCACATATATTCACATCCACTTAGCAGACACATTACATTGTGTCATTAACTTACACAATGAGTATAATTGCTTTACTTCCTACTGATTCTCTCCTAGGTCTAAGTCATCAGAAAAGAACATTCTCTCAGAGGCTTACAGTCTGAAAGCCCCTGGCATCTGAAGGGATCAAGCAGGTGAGAGCCACCACATCTCTCTGAACACTTTAATTATTTATCACCTAGCTCTAGGCAGGTCAGGGTTTTTCTGGAGACACTGTCAATCTGACTTGAATTAGAAAAAAAAAAAACCTCAGAGCTCAGGAGGCCAGATGTCAATGGCTGAGGAGAACTCCTAGGAGCTTCATACCCTCATTAGGGTATAAATGGGATTTCCTGATCCAAATTTGCATATAAAAAGTCAATTCAACTGTCTTAAAAAAAATAGTCATCTCCTGATTAGATGCTTCAAACCCTTTAAATCTGTCCCTGTTCTCTATTTCCTGCTTCTTCTGGACATCTGGCTGTGCCCATTTTCTCAAATTCTTAGCATGTCCTTAAGAGACCAAAGGGAAAAGATAATGTGTAACTCAAATGACTGTTCTGGTCTTTAGTTGCAGTTGGAGATTAAATGTGAGCAAAACTTGAAACTGGTGGCAAAATGATAATTTCTGAGCATTAGTGATTTCAGTTGCTTTGACATCTCCTCCCACACACTATCCCTGAGTGTTTTTCCAGAACAGTCAACTGAACTGAACATCTGTATTCACCATTTGTTACTTGTTAAAAGTGGTCTTTGAGGTATAAATCATTTCCGTGAGACAGGCAATGTCCACTGGGGAATGCAGGCAGGGGCTGTATTGTGGGCAGGGAAGAGGATGTGATAAAAATATTAGTGAATCCCTTTGGTTATTGCATCAAGTAACTTAGTTTAATTCTCAGGAGACCTGTAAAGGACTACATGAGTTTGGACAAAGTTTATAAACTCTGTCATCTCATTTCTCCTATATCTAACATTTAAATCTTCAAGAATTCCCCCAAGTTTGTCTTCCATTCAGTGCTGTAAGAGGTGTGCCCAGAGTCTGAATGTGTAAGATTGAGTGTGAGCTCTTACAGAGTCTAGATGCAGAGATCATCACATGTTTATATGCATAAATATCCCCAGGGGAACTTGCCCGGCATGGATATTCTTGCAGAACACTGTCACAGAACCTCTGATCTAGGGATGTTTGAAATAGCTGATTTCTCTCCTACTAAAATATTTTGATGTTTCATTCATTAAATAACTTGTTTTGGACAATGTCTACTGCTAAAGTACATGCCTAACAATGGCCTTAGGGCAGCCCTGTGTTGTATTGCCATGCTCTGACCAAAGCGGTGGGAAAGCTTCCCCTAAACATTTCATACTTGACCTAAAAATGAAAGAGGTCTTGATTTACTATGGCCACATGCCCACCATGAATGGCAACGTTATATAATGGTGATAACCTGAATCAAAGACAATGTTTTTAATTTTTATCATCTTCATAGAGATTTCTTTTTCTGTAAATACTGACTGGAGAGAAGAATATTTTTCTCTCTAAATTGTAAATGTCTTACATCTTTTCTGAAAAGCCCCTATTCACTACCCAATTATTACTGCAATATTTTCCAAATCTTGGCTAGGAAGGATTCTCAGGAAGTACAAAGCAGAAAAATGGTTAGGGTTAGATTTTCAGTTTTGCTGATCTCCCTAACCGTCCTCCCTTTGCTCCAACCCCTGCCCCAACACACCTGTAACTAAAAATGGCAGTTTTAAATCTGGTTTGATTACTGAATTTTCAGAGAAAATTTTGGTTGGGTTTCACAGCTAATCAAGGCAGAACCAAAGCATCATATTTACTCTCTGTGACATGAAACACATTCTAGTATCAACTGGCTCTGAACATCTTGTTAGGTTTGTCTTTCCCCAACTCTCCATGTATCCACTTACAGGGCATTATTCACAGTTCCTTGAATATGATACACTTTCAAAAATGTAAGCCGGTTTTCTCTGCTGCTTATGTAATTTCTCCTGGTAATTTCTCTCGGTGTTGTACTTGCTGTCTTGCTCCTGCTCATGTGCCAGGACTCAGAAACATTAGAGGCTACATCTGGGTTCCCTTTTCTATGTTTCTACAGAATTCTGTGGATAATTTTGCCATGACCCAAACTGCAGTGTATGCTAATCATAGACTTGCCTCTTCGTATCTTTCATCGCAAAGAGCCCTTTGAGGAAGACACGATGACTCTTACCTTTTGTCTGTTTTGTTTTGTTTTGTTTTTGTTTTTAATTCCAGTATAACACCTTGCTGGGTACATGATGTGTGCTAATACTTGTTTATAAAATGGATGGATAGATGGATAGATACATAGAAATAGAAACCATTTTTTAAATTTATTTTCTTTCAAGGTGTTATTGATGTTTCTATCATTTTTTCTGTTTCTCGAGGATAAAAAAAAGGTTAAAGAAAAACAAACACATTTAGACAAACTCATTCAGAAGGCTACCTGGATTTTGTTAGAGATTAAAATAGAGAAATTAGGTCAAATAACATAAAAGTCTTTGAAAGTATCTGGCAATACTTCAGACTTCTCTACACTGACAAAGGTTTTGTTTGTTTTGTGGTTTTGTTTTGTTTTTACAGCTATTCAGACAAGTGGAGGGTATGCTTTTTAGCTTAAGAATGTCCAGCACTTCTGTACTACCCTCAAGATAATATTGAATGCTCTCCTGCTTAGAAAGTCAACTCTTTGAAATTGAGATATTTCCACATTCAAGTCCCATCTGATTCTACATTCTATCAACTTAGGATGCACTCATAAAATATTACTCACTTTCCTTGAAAAAGCAAAAACAAAAGCAGATGTCCACGCCTTTCACTATGGAGTTGTCTACACCTGGAAAAACATCTCCTTCTATATTGGTCAACATCTAGTAACTCTTCAGGACCCAGTTCAAATGGCTGTTCATTAAATAGTTTGTCTTGTCAAATATATTCTCTTAAAGTGAATGCCCAACTTTCCCCCCTAAGTTCATGTCTCTTCATCATGGTCATCATGTGGTCAAGGCCTTCTGAAAATTTTCCTTAAACACATCAATAATTTCCCTGAAAATAAAACATGCATCACTCTGTAGTAAAAACATACTGTATGTGACAATGGTTATCATTTAAGTAAAATAGGATACTTTTCTTGGTAATTTTATTATTTGGATTATCAGAGAATGAAACTGACTTATTTCTTGAATTATTCTATGACTTTTAGCATTTGCATAGATCCATGCACTACACAAACAGGACATGGAATAGTCCCTTCACCGTCAAAGCACTCTTTCTGATTATCCCATTATAGTCTTACCTTTCCCTCAACCTACTCCTTGGTGACCACTAATCTGTATTCTATCTCTAGGGATTTATTTATTTATTTATTTGGAGAAGGTCATATAAACAGAATCCTGAAATATTTAATCTTTTGAGACAAGTGGTTTTTTTCACCAGGAATAATCTCTTCGAGATTTATTCAAGTTTTTGTACATGTTACTAGCCCATTCCTTTTCATTTCAGAGTCATTTTTCATTGTTTAGTTGTACCACATGGTGCTTATCCAGTTACTCATAAAAGGATATTTGGATTGTTTCTATGTTTTGGCAATTATAAAGAAAGCTGCTATGAACTTTCTTGTATGGATTGTTTCAGGAACATAACATTTTATTTATACAGGATAAACACCCAAGTATAGAGCTTTATAGAGGCGTATATCCCAAAATATGTTGGGATATACGCATAACCCTGTGAAACTATCACCATAATCAATTTAATAGACTTGTCTACCAACTCTAAGGTTTCCTTGTGTCATGTGGAGGTTAGCTTTATGTGCCAACTTTGCTGGGCTAACGGATACTCAGATATCTGGCAAAACATTATTTCTGAGTGTGTTTGTGTAGGTGTTCCAGGAAGAGACAAGCTTTTTATTTTTATTATTTTTATTTTTTTAAAGACTTTATTTATTTATTGACAGAGCAAAACACAGCTAGAGAGGGAACACAAGTAGAGGGAGTAACAGAGGGAGAAGCATGCTTCCCATTGAGCAGGGAGCCCGATGTAGAGCTTGAACCTGGGACTCCGGGATCATGACCTGAGCCGAAGGCAGTCGCTCAACCAACTGAGCCACCCAGATGCCACAAGAGATTAGCTTTTTTTTTTTTAAACACTTTTTTTTTAAAGATTATATTTATTTATTTGACAGAGAAAGATCACAAGTAGGCAGAGAGGCAGGCAGAGAGAGAGGAGGAAGCAGTCTCCCTGCTGAGCAGAGACCCCCCGATGCGGGCCTCGATCCCAGGACCCTGGGATCATGACCTGCGCCGAAGGCAGAGGCTTTAACCCACTGAGCGACCTAGGTGCCAGAGACTAGCTTTTTAAAAAAAATGTTTTAAATATTTTATTCACTTTAGAGAGATGATGTGTGTGTGAGTGGGGGAGGGGCAAAAGGAGAGGGAGAGAGAGAATCCCAAGCAGACTCCACATAGAGCACAGAGCCCAGTGCACATTCCATCCCACAACCCTGAGCCAAAATCAAGATAAAATAAAATATATTGTCATTCCTTACTGTCATCTTAGTTTCTTTCATCAATGCTTTATATTTGTCAGTGGTTAAATATTTTCCTAAATATTTTATTATTTTTGAGGCTATTATAAATAAGATCTTAATTTTGACTATTTTCTTAAATTCTCTTTAAATAGCTTATATATAAAAAAATAAAAAATAAATAGCTTATATTTAGCGTATAAAATGCAACTGATTTCTCTATGTTAATTTTGTTTCCTGTAAATTGACCGAATCATTTCATCAGTTCTAACAGATTTTTTGCTGGAGTCTTAAGACTTTTTCATGCATAATGAGTTTTCTGCAAAGAGACACAGTTTTACTTCTTCCTTTCTGATTTGGATGACTTTTGCTTATTTTTTCTTATCTAACTTCACTAGTTAGGACTTAGAGTACTATGTTGAATAGAGGTGATAAGGACTAGCATTCTTCTCTTGTTCTTGATCATAGAAGAAAAGCTTTCCATCTCACATCATTAAGTATGATGTTAGCTGTGGGCCTGTCACACATGGTATTTATCATGCTGAGGTACGTTCCTTCTAAACTTGTTCAAAGTTTTTATTTTGGAAGATGTCAAATTTTTTCAAATCCTTTTCTACATCTACCGAAATGTTCACACAACTTTTATTCCTGGTCTTGTGAAGGTGGAGTAAAGTTGCACATGTTGAAACACCCCTGCATCTCACAGATAAAATCCAGCTTGATCATGGTGTGTAATATATCTAATGTGTTGTTAAGTTTGTTTGCTAGCATTTTGTGCGGTACTTTTGCATCTATGTTCCTCAAGGACATTGGCTTACAGCTGTGTTTATGTAGTCTCTTTGGCCTTGCAGATAGAGTTGCAAGTGCTCCATCTTCTTTCATTTTTTGAAAGAGTTTAAAGAGGAAGTGTTAATTCTTCTTTAAATGTTTGGTAGAATTTTCCAGTGAAGTGATCTGTTTCTGTTTTCATTATAAGTCACTATTGTTCCTATGAATGAGTCTGTTAAGACTTTCTACTTCTTCTGGGGTGCCTGGGTGGCTCAGTTGGTTAAGCGACTGCCTTTGGCTCAGGTCATGATTCCCGAGACCCGGGATCGAGTCCCACATCGGGCTCCCTGCTCAACGGGAAGCCTGCTTCTCCCTCTCTCACTCCCCCTGCTTGTGTTCCCTCTCTAGCTGTATTTCTGTCTGTCAAATAAATAAATAAAATCTTAAAAAAAAAAAAAGACTTTCTACTTCTTCATGATTTAGTCTTGGTGAGCATGTTTCTAGGCATTTACCTATTTCTTCTATTACTCTCAAATTTGTTAGCATATAGTAGTCTCATATAATCCTTTGCATTTCTCTGGTATATGTTGTTATAGTTCCTCTTTATGATTTGTCTTTATTTTTCATGGTGAGTCTAGCTAATCATTTGTCAATTTTCTTTTCTAAAAAAAATAAATCTCTTTGTCTCATTAACCCTTACTATTGTCTTTCCAGTCAATTCCATTTATTTCCATCTGATCCTTCTTATTTCCTCTCTTCTACTAACTTTGGGCTTAGTTTAGTCTTCTTTTTAAATATATGCTTATTATTAATAAACATATTTAATATATTTAATATTATTTAATATATGTTTTTTGGCATAAGTATTTGCTACTATAATCTTCCCTCTTAGAACTGATTTGCTACATCCCATGAGTTTTATTGTGCTGCATTTCCATTTTCATTCATCTCAAATCACTTTAAAAAAATAGTATTTATTTGTCACAGAGAGAGAGAGAGCACACAAGGAGGGGGAGAGGCAGGAAGAGGGAAAAGCAGGCTCCCAGCTGAGCAAGAAGCTCGATTTGGGGCTCAATCCCAGGACCCTGAGATCATGACCTGAGCCCAAGGCAGATGCTTAACCAGCTAGAGCTGCAAAGGCATCCCCCAAAATACTTTTTGGTTTCCATTTTCGACCTACTAGTTGTTCAGGAGCATGTTCAATCCTCAAATATTTGTGAATTTTCCAAATCTCTTCCTGCTACTGATTTCTAGATTCCTACCATTTTGGATGGGAAAATAGTTGATAGTGTTTCAATTTTTTTCAACTTGTTAAGACTTACTTTGTTGCCTAATGTACAATCTTTGCTGGAGGTTTCTCCATGATTACTTGAGAAGAATGTGCATTCTGCTGCTATTGGATGGAATATTCCATATATGTCTGTTAGATCCATTTGGTCACAAGTGTATTTTTTAATTTCACGATAAAATAATTATTTGCAAAGTTTGAATAAGATTCTGTTCTCTTTTTAACAGGAAACAATTAGAAACATCAATTGTATTACCAAGGGTTTTACTGGAATGTCGATTTTAAAACTATGCATAGAATCAGATGTAACCAGAAAGCTTTAAGGAAAAACATATTGTGGTAAGAACTTCCCTTTGAGGAATGGATGATCCTGAATAAGCTCTTGTGGATCAGGATAAGTGAAAGGATATTTGTGTTCTCTTGTAAGAATCTGAGGCAGTTCTCACTATTTTTCACATCCTGTCTCACAGGGTGTTGACACCACCTGAGCATCAGGAAGCTGGTGCCCTAGCCCAAATATGAATCCTGACAACCAACCTTTCAGTAGATATAACAGATTGGATACATGGGGAGAATGGCCACCATAGCATCCAGATGGGGTAACATATTGCCAAGGATGCTGAACTGACCTGGAAATACAGTGACTTGGTTAATGCAATAACAGCACGTCCTATATATTCAAAACAACACCTGAGGCAACGGCCAAAGGAATCTGGGATCATCCACGAGGGTTCCCAGCAAATAAAGAATTGGTAAATTGGCAATTACCCTTTCCCTCTGAATGAGGGTTCTAAGTATGCCTTGGTGTGTGTGGACACAGAGTCTGGCCTAACCCAAGATTTACTCTGTTGCTCTGCAAACAAGGTTACCACCATTAGGGGATTAGAGAAGTACTGTATACAGACACCCTTGTCAAATGACAATGATCAGGAGTCATATCTTAAGTGTCATGGTACATAAGACTGAGCAAAAGAACAGGACATTTAATATTGGTTCCATCTCCCTTACTATCTGGAAGCATCGGGGCTGATAGAAAGAAAGGAATATTAAAGCAGCCAATTAAATCACTAACAAGTAAAAGCACCTTGGCCAGGTAGACTAAAGTACTGTCCCAGGCTTTACTACATATAAATAATCAACAAAATACGGCCTGCTACCCATATGCTGGACTGGGAGCCCCTGCCAAGACACACCACATGGTAAGGTATGGAAATCACAGCAGAGAGCCACTGCCCCAAGTTCGCCATGGATCAAGGTACTATACTGGAATTTGCAATGGGATGTGCCACCAGCCTGGTGCAGCCACACAGTTGCAAACAAGCCACCTTCGTGCTAGTGAACTGCTTGCTAACCTCTCAGGTTACACCGTGGAAAAGGACTGGGTGGACAATATGAAATTGTAAATGATAAAGTGTTAGAGGAGTTCATCAAGAGGATGTGACCATCTGTTGACCTGTGAGACACAACTGGAAAGCTGGAACCTCCTTACTCACTCTCCAGTCCTCTACGTTCAGCCCTCTTCCCACAGCTGGAGCCATTTCACCTGGCCCTTAATGCGGAGTGTTTTGTTTTGTTTTGTTTACATCACCTGCACTGAATACACGACTGAACCCCATTAAGACTTCTATATAAACTTCTAAGATTCTGGCCGATGGTGCGATGGTGTGCAGGTTTACGTGCCTTGCAGCTGCCCAAGACAAGCCTCACGAGTAAGTTTCCCTGTTTATTAAAATTGCCACCTACCCGTCTGAAGTGTTTTGCCTCTTTCTTCTTTCTGTCCTTGTCCTCCATGTACAGGGACTAGTTAGGAGCCAACAAGGAGTGGGACTAGACCCAGGCACACCAGTAGCGGCGGGGCTCTGGCTGTCGCTGTGCACTCCGGAGGCTGTCGGCGTTAGCTGTGGGTGTGTGCACAGCAGCGAGGCCAGTGACAGCGGTCAGGCCCTGTTGCACGCAGATGCAGAGCTAGAGGTGCTACCAGCGTGCACCCACAACAGCGCAGGCCAGTGAGGGGACTCAGAGCCAAATCTGGGCGCAAGAACACTCCAAACGACGTCGGCTGTTCGCACGCATTTGTGCGACTGCACGCATTAGTTGTGCGCATGCTCCTGGTGCTGGGCGCCAGGCTGGGGAAAATCCCGCCCCATCCGGGTACTGAGCTTAAGGTGCTCGAATCCGCTGCCCAAGTTAGTTGTGAGCCAGACTGACGAGTGGGATCAGGGCCCCAGGGTGTCCGTGATGGCTTTGGGTGGGGCAGCTGGGGAGGAATAGGAGGAGGAGGCGGCAAAGGATAAGACCAGGTGGAGACTCAAGCAGCTATGTCTGTAAACAAGTGAAAACCCGTGGAGCCTTCAGCCCCTTCATGTGCATTCACCTGTGGCGGTGTCTGTGGTGGTTGTGCTGGGCATTGATTTCCTCAGTGCTACCACCTGGCTGCTGTTCTCTGCTGAGGAGTCCCTGCCCTCCAGGGCAAGGTTCTTAAGGATAAAAGCAGCAACAAGTGTCTGAGCCCGTGTCAGGGCTGGTCCTCGACAGAAAGAGCCCAAGTCCTACGCAGAGCAGAACACTGGGATCTGGGGTGGCTCCCGCTCTGTGGTTGGTACCGAAGCGTCCACTTTCTTCCTTATTCCTAGCCATCCCTGGGCAGCTCAGGTAGGCCAGCTCTCTCTGAGGGGTGCAGAGTAAGCGGTGTCTGATGCTGTGCCCTGTAGTCCGCTGTCTCCTTTTTCCAGTGAAGGGAACTCTCTGGGGTTTGGGCGTTCCCCTTGTTGTCAAGCATCGCCACCCTTCGGGATGAAATGATGCAAACTAAAATTACTTCTGAATTTTTTGTGCAGTTTTTTTTTTTTAATCATGTTTTTGTGCCCTTTGTTCCTGAAGCTCCTTAAGTAGATAGCTGAGCTCTCCCAGAGCTAGTATCCTTTGTGGGTAGCTATCTTGGGTTTTTTTTCTTTGTGGAGGGATGAAGGCTGTGGTCCCCCACTTCACCATGTTGGGGATGTCCCTCCTACATACTAGGAGATAAATTTTATAAGGTGTTTCTCTGTATCTATAAATACATATTGCTGTAATTTCTATTTGAACTAAGTTAAATCTGTAAAAAAATAAAATGGAGAAATGACATCTTTACCAGGTTGAGTCGGCCAATGCCTGAATACAATATACATCTTCATTTTTAAGGTTGTCTTCAATTATTTCATCACTGTGTTTCATTTTTGAGAATTCAGTTCCTGTATATGTCTTATGTATTGGTGCATCAGAATTTCATTTTGAAACTGTTTTAAACATTTTAAAGTGTCTAAATATCTGCGATGTTGCTTTTGAATTTCAAATTGCAATTGTATATTACTTTGCTAGTACATAAAATAGAATAGATTTTTGTGTGCTGACCTTGGATCCTGTCATTTTGCTGAATTCACTTATTCTGGGAGTTTTTAATTCTTTTGCTTTGTTTTCTTTTTAGTCTCTTTGGGATTTTCTACTTATACCTTGCATGATCAAGTCATCTACAAGTAAGGACAGTTTTTTTTTTTATTCTCTTATCATCTTAAGCCAGCTCAAGTTTCCTATTTTATAGGAATAGTGTGTATAATAGCATTGGTGTGAATTGTCACCCATGCTTTGTTCATGAACTTGAGGGAAAAGCATTTAGTCTTTCATTATTGTGAGATTGGTAGTAGATTTTCTTTTTCTTTTTCTTTTTCTTTGTTGGTGATGCTGTTTATCAAGTTTGAGTAAGTTGTCTTCGTTTCCAGTTTGCTGAGATTTTATATTAGGGGTGGAAATTTAATTTTGTCAAATGCTTTTTTGCCATGGATTGATAGGACTATGTAAATTTTCTTCTTTAGACTATGCCTATACTAGGATATGTTTTTTTCAAATACTATACAAGCTTTGCATTCTTACGATAAACCACACATGGTTGTGGTGTGCTATTCTTTATATATATGGTGAGTCTTATTTGGTAATATTTTGTGGAGGGCTCTTGAGTCTTTATGCATTACAATGGAAAACGTGCTTTTCATGAATGAAGCCTTAAAAGCAAGAGTTGATACAAAGTCTCCAACAAGGTAAGTGATTATTACTGGTTTCTAGTTCAATTTCACTGAGATCAGAGATAAAAATTTCTATGACTTATGTTATTTTAAATGTATTAAGATTTTATGATCCACAATGTGATCCGTCTTGATTTATGTTCCATGTACACTTGAATGAGTATTCTGTTCAGTGGAGTGTTCTGTGAATGTCAGTCAGATCCAGTTTATTGATGGTGTTTTTTCTGTCCTTGTTGATTTTATGAGTATCAATTCATATTAACCCTGGATTTTACTGGGTAAGAATGTTAAAGTCTCCAATATTATTTTGGTTTGCCCATTTCTCCTTTCATTTCTGTCAGTTTTGCTGGGTATATTCCAAAACTCTGTAGTAAGATTTGAGATTAGGTTTTCTAGGTGAATTGACCCTTTTATCATTTTGTAATGCCTGTATCTCTAGTAGCTTTGTTTAACTGGGAATCTACTTTTTTTTTTTAAAGATTTTATTTATTTAACAGAGAGAAACACAGCCAGAGAGGGAACACAAGCAGGGGGGAGTGAGAGAGGGAGAAGCAGGCTTCCCGCGGAGCAGGGAGCCCGATACGGGACTTGATCCCGGGTCTCCGGGATCATGACCTGAGCTGAAGGCAGTCACTTAACCAATGGAGCCACCCAGGCGCCCCTAACTGGGAATCTACTTTATCCGATATTAAAATTGCCACTCTAGCTTTATTTTGATTAGTATTTATGTGGTGTGTTTTTTTTTTCCAGGCTTTTACTTTGAGCCTGCTTATAGTCTTATATTTGAAATGAAATTCTTATAGGCAACAAAGGGTTGGGTTATATTTTTTAATGCATTCTCATAATCTCTGTCTTCTAATTGGTATATTTAGATACTTTATATTTAATGCAATTATTGGTATGTTTGGATTAAGTCTATAATTACTTTTCTGTTTTGACCTTTTTTTGTTTTTACTTTCCTATCTTTTTTTGGCACATGTTACCATTTTACTATTCCTATTTAACTATTGTATATCTGACTATATCATTTTAATGCTATTTTTATGGATTACTGTAGACATCACAATATAATTCTTAATATTTTTACAGTACAATTAGTAGCAACATTTTGTTACTTCAAGTGGGATATAGAAATCTCACTACCATATAGTTCCTTTAGTTTCTTTGCTTTATGTAATAGTTTCTTGTAAATTAAGGCTTACATACATTAAAAACACTGTCAGACAATATCACTTTTTTTTGCTTTCAACTCTCAAACATTTTAAAGATCGTAGAGAAGAATAATCTATCATAATTACCCAAATATTAACCATTCCTATTGTTTTTCTTTATTCCTAATATCTCATTTTTCTATCAGAAGAATGTCCTTTAGTGATTATTTTAGAACAAAATGGCAAGAAATTTCATTTGTTTTTCTTCATCTAAGAATACCTTTATTCATCTTCATTCTTGAAGTATAATTTTGCTGGATATAGAATTCTGAGTTGATTTCCTTTTTTTCTTTATTTTTTTTTCCATTAGTACTCTAAAAGTATTGCAGCACTTTAGTCCATCCTTTAAGTTTTTTGATGAGAAATCATTAGTCATTAGGGATATGGTTCCCTGATAGTGCTATTTTCCTGTTTTTATGATTTTTTTCATTGTCTAAATATTGTTTAAAGGAATAACTGGATGAGAGGGAGGACTCATCCTGTTTAAATATCACTGATTTTCATGAATCTATAGGTTTATTTCTCTTCATTTTTTCTTCACCAAACTTCCTTTTTTTTTTAACCCTAGAACTTGAATCACACAAATATTTTGTCATTTGATACTAACCTAATAATTTCTGAGGAGCTGTTTATTTGGGGATAAAAGGAATATATATATACACACACTCAGAAAATAAAAACTACAAAGTTAACATGGCGGGGTTACTGGATTAAAGGAATTGAATAACATTAAGTAGAAACCAGAGAAGAAATATTGACATGTGGAATTAAGGAATAAAGTGTATATTTCTGGGAATCAGAATAGAAATACATAAAAAATAAGCAGTAGCCATCTGATGATTTAATCTTTCTTGTAGCTGTTGCCATGTAATAATAAATGTTCATGTTGCTATTTGCGAATGGTGAGTCATTCGTGCAAAGATACTAAATATTAATAAGTTTAGACATATGGTAAATTTTAATCAAATTCTTTGAGTGGTGGTCCAAGAAATAACAACTTTTTGGAGGTAAATAAATGTTTAAATGGATAATTTCAGTGCATAATTATGTGAAATGCTGCTAATTTTACTAGATATTCTGCCTGTTACTTTGTTTAAAAACAACCCAATAATGTTCACTGGGGCTTTTCAGTGTTTGGATATTCACTATATACTCTATATACTATTGATCTTGGAAAGAAGAAATAAGAAATGCAAAGAGAACATATGAATGTTGATGTGGAATACTCCAACATGAAATTAGAAACTGATCTAACATGTGAAGTAGAAAAAGAAATATGGATTTTAATAGCAAAATAAAAATCAGCACAAGTAGACAAAATATGTTTGTTATTAAAAAAGGAAATGAGCTTATATGAAATATAATATAACACTAACTTGCAGATTTTGGATGAGCTCATAACAGTATACTCAACATTAATGGAAAATAAAAGATTTTTCAACATCTGGGGAACTTGTGAAACAATAATTTCGACTACAGGATAGAGCAATTAACCTTTATGTGTTTTAAACTTTCATTTTTAAGGGTGCTGGATTTTACATATTAAATGCCTCTGCTATTATAATTTTAAATTATTTTAATTGGCATTCAGTAGTACTTACGTTCTCTTATATATATGTTTCTATCATCAAACTTCTCTTTATCAGGCAGGGTTTATTTTACATACTATTTAAGTATGCAATTTTTGTCCTAACATATTCATTCATAGCAATGGCATTTGTATGTTTTTTATCAATCCTTTAATAAAATCTCCCCTGAAATATTTAATAAAATCCTTTCATTAAAAAGATTCACTGTTTATTTTGTAGCTATTCAGTATGTTTTAAACATACTTTTAAAATGCTATGAAAATACAGAATTTATAATAATTGATAACTTCAGAAACCTCTGAGAATTCTTGGGAATTCCAGTTTCCCATTATCTAATTCCAAATTTTAATATCTCCTCGGAATTTGGAATAATTAGGTAGATCTTAGGGCTCCCTAGATTCCTAAGAATTTCAAGGAATATAAAAACATCTGTGCCAGGTGTTTCTAAGGACTTTGCATATTTTAGATTTGTAGCCTTTTTTTATTTTGTGCATGTGGGATTTTTTTTGTTTTTTTTGTAGTCTCAATTCTAATTTCATCTGCATGCTATATGAGGAAATACTTCACATCTAAACATGATTTTATTTATATGTTGGAAGACTTCGTCATTAATTCAGGGCAGCTTTTCTTTTTG
Organism: Spilogale gracilis; assembly: GCA_004023965.1. Taxonomy (NCBI): domain Eukaryota; kingdom Metazoa; phylum Chordata; class Mammalia; order Carnivora; family Mephitidae; genus Spilogale; species Spilogale gracilis. The sequence goes on along the minus strand of PITA01000422.1, from coordinate 159,022 downwards.
TGGCTTTTAAAGTTGTTTCTGCTGAGTGTTAGAATTTCAAAGGTGCAAGACTATTTATTTACATTATGGCCAATTTGTCTAATGGGAATCTGACAGTAGTAAATGTCTGTTGAGCCTTTAGAAATTTTAAAAAGAAAGAGAGAGAGACTCATTTTGTTAGGTAAGCGGTGGAAAATCTTGTCTTGATTTCTGTCTTTCTGAACTTATTTATTCTTTGAGCTTTCATGTACTATAAGGAAAACCTACTTTCTATGAGAAGAGATTTAAGAGCATGAGTTCATACAAAAGTTTCAAGGTAAGTATGAGAATCCAGGAAACAAGTGAACCTTGATAAATGGATCTCCTTTCCTAATTTGTCTGACCTCTGGTATGGGTCCTGAGAGTGAACTCCCTACAGAGAAACACTACCTACAATGCAGTAAATTGGGAGACAAATGGAATCTGATTTTTTTCTTTAACAGTCCAATGTCTTCCTTTTTCTTTACACTCAGTATCTTGTTTCCCCCTTCCTCTGAGAAGGAAATTTTTCAAAGAGAGAAATTAGGAAGAGAAAAAAGCAGCCAATTCTCTGCTCTATTCCATAGGAAGAATCTCTAAATAGAGATGATATCAATATAATGATAAGGTACTAAGAAAGAAAGGAACTTATAGATTCAAGATCCTGATTTCAGTTCTTTCAGATAAATATCCAGAAGTGGAATCGCTGGCCCATATGATAGTTTTTAATCTTTTGAAAATGCTTCATACTGATTTCCATAGCAGCTACATCGTTTCCATTACTGTCAACAGTATACAAGTGTTCTAATTTCTTCACATCATCGGCAACTCTGTTGTGTGTGTTTTCCTTAAAACCTTCCTAACAGTTATGAGATGATACCTCATTGTGCTTTTGATTTGCATTTCCCTAATGATTAGTGATGTTGAATATCTTTTCATATACCTGTTGATCATTTATATAAAGTTTTTGGATTCTAATATTCATTGAAGTATTACTCAAAATAGCCAACCCTGCTCTGCGGGAAGCCTGCTTCTCCCTCTCTCACTCCCCCTGCTTGTGTTCCCTCTCTGGCTGTGTTTCTCTCTGTCAAATAAATAAAAAAAAAATCTTTAAAAAATAATAAAAATAAAAAAAAAAAAAATGGGACGCCTGGGTGGCTCAGTTGGTTAAGCAACTGCCTTCGGCTCAGGGCATGATCCCGGAGATCCGGGATCGAGTCCCACATCGGGCTCCCTGCTCTGCGGGAAGCCTGCTTCTCCCTCTCTCACTCCCCCTGCTTGTGTTCCCTCTCTGGCTGTGTTTCTCTCTGTCAAATAAATAAAAAAAAATCTTTAAAAAATAATAAAAATAAAAAAAAAATAGCCAAGAAATAGAAACAATGTCAATATCCATCTACAGATGAGTGGAATATATACAAACACCCACGTGTGTGTGTATGTATATATTTATGCATATACACATGCATACTCAATGGAATATTATTCACCCTTAAAACCTAAGAAGTTATATAATATGCAACAATATGGATGAACCTTGAGATCATTATGTTAAGCGAAATAGGGCAGTCAAATAAGGACAAGTACTGCACAATCCCATAGATACGATGTATCTGAAATAGACAAATTCACAGAAGGGAAGAGTAGAAGGGTAATTGTAATGGGCTCTGGGGAGAGGAGAAATAAAGAGTTGTTCAGTTTTACTTATGCAAGATAAATAACATATACAGACTTCAAGTACAACATTGTATCTATAGTTAATAATATTTTATTTCATATGTGAAATTTTGTCCAGAATTAATCTCATCTTAAATATTCTTACTGAGATGTTTTTCTTCATGTTTCAAGTGGAAATTGGCAAATATTAGAGAATTAAAACTTTATTCTTGATACAAAGACAGTTCAAAAAGAAGAAGCTTTTCTCACTTGAATCACTATTAAATAAGTGTATTTTTACTTCCCCTAAATTATTTCTAGTAATATTAGGATATGTGCAGTGCATTTTGAGGAATAATATTGAGCATTTCCATCTTTATTTGTAAATTATAACTTGGTCAGAAGTTATATTATATTATATTCCTGGGCTCATGCCTTCCTTGCTCATGTCAGCATTTCTGCATAGAAGGGTTTCCTTGGGCAAATCTTGTATTGCTATGCATAAATGCCTCCTGCTGTTTAAGAAGTTAACTAAACTATTGAAATATTATCCCCTGGAAAATTTTGAAATATCACTACTTGAACTCCTTTCTAATATAATGTAAACCTTCTCCAAAGTTAGGATCTACAAAACTGTATTTTTGAAAGTTGTCTCTATCCTCAAGTCAGGAACTGATCTAGACTGAAGCAAGCAACCTAAATGTGATAACCTAGGATCTATCGCTCCCAGAATCCACCAATGAGCAAGAAGTGTTGACCAATAGGAACTAATTGTAAAAAGAAAAATTCAAAGAGAACATGAAAATGTGCCATTAGAGAACTACAAGGAGTGTCAGGAACCAGAGTTATTGACGGCTGCAGTCAATAATCTAAAGAGAGATCAGTCTACTCCTTTGTGTTTTTAGAGTAAAACATGATTCAGAGTGAAATAGGTAGAATGGAACATTTCATATACAAGATACAGAGAATAACATTTTTGGTTCATTAGAATGGCTCAATATTGTATTCACTCATTCTACCATCTTGGTTTTCACTATTTCCTGAGGTAGGGCTTTGGGACATAGAGATAAAATGGACATAGGACTTTCCTTGAGAAACTTACAGTCACATAGAAATGACCTAATACTGAACACTCATAGTAATATAGCAGTGGCTGAAAGATCACATGATCTGGTGTGACTGAACCTAATACACAAGTGGAAGTTCAGATGTGATGACATCTCTGGCTTTTTTATCTCTATAATCTCAAGTTCTCCTACTGAGTTGTCATAGAGGTGTGCTGTAGAAAAGGGAGAATGTGTGTACATGTAGGTACACTTGTGTATATATTTGGAAAAAAATCACATATATTCTTCACATAGTTTTTAATAAAACCTCATTTACTCCCTTTATAGCAAAGAGAAGAATGCATTTGGACATAGAAAAGGAAATGCATTTCCTCCTCTATCCTGTTTCTCTTACCATCTAACTTTTTACTTTATTTCTAGGAAAAGAAGTAACTTAGCTTTCATTTGGCTCTGGCAATTCTTTATTATTTGCAGTGAATGGAGTAATTTCCAGTTAGTGTTTTAGGGATCAATTGGAATTTCAGGTTCCTGTCTCTACCATTCATGTTACCTTTGGTTGAGCCTAAGGCAAAATTGTGAAGAAGGGATAACTGTTGGGGCCCTTTCTCCTTTTCTTCCTGGATCTCTGCAGCCCCATTTCTTCAAGTCAGACACTTATTCTGTGCTCCCTGACACGTTTCCAAAGGACCACATTTCAATTATGAAACTTGGTAATGCCTTTTATAATGGATATTCATTGATGCTGTGTGACTAGCTACGTGCAAAACAGAAAACACAGAGAAAGGTAGCCTTTTGCCCTCTAAAGTTTATGGTTACAGAGCAGTGCAGTTGGGAAAAATAATTGCAAAAAAGTTAGCTAGGGAGAGTGTCCCAGGATGCCAAAGGAGGGCATTGATCTCTAAGTCATGGGGCATCTGATTTACTGCTTTACAAAAGTGCTATCAGGTGGAGAGAAGAAGTTAGACCAAGATAGAAGAAAATTACAAGGGATATATGGAAGTCTTATGGTTAATGGATCATATGGTCTGGAATATATGATAGGGTGAGGGAGTTCATATACAGGTATTGATGGATAAAAAGAAATCACTAGATGATGCTAAGATAAGCTTTTCCCTTAACATGAAATACTTAAATAAAATTAAACCTTTTGATGAGATGGGCAGTCCAAGTTATGTATAAAAAAAATAGAGTCTCTCTGAGGTAAAACTGAATATAAATTGTTTAACTTAAAAACAATGTAAAATTGCTTATATATTTTTGTCTTTCCTTTGTGTAAGTTTACAGTATCCTGGCTAAAGACTTTTAGTCAAAATGAGAACTTGGTTTGACATGTTTTTAAGAGACTAATGAAGATAAGACTGATGTGACAATTAGAGTAAAAATATGGAAAGCCTTGAAATATGGATAGAAATAGAATATTTGGAAGTAACCCATGAAGAACTTTCTACATGCTACTCTATTTTATTCATTTATTTTTAAATCTTTATTACATTTTTATTACAAAGAAAAAATATGGCAACAATACTTAGATAAGTAGGTAAAAAAACATGAAAGTCATCCAAAATCCATTATTTAGATACAGTAATTACATAATTCATACATTTCCGCCCGGTTAAACATGAATATACACCTCCCTTACACACGTAGGCATTTAGTAGTCAGAATCCTACTGAATATATTATTGTGTACTTATTTTCACTGTGACTTAGTTTTAAAGTGATTCATACCCTGTATTACCTAGTCCATAAAAACGGAACTTCCCAAACAACATTAAGTTATAAGGTGACTAGCAGTTATCCTTGTGTGTCTAAATGATCACACCTTTCCATTACTCTGCAATGTATTTCTATTGAGGTATAAAGATAGATGGATAGATTTGCTTTCATTTTGCTTCTACACCTGAATATAGGAGACCTACTAGTTGGAGTTTGCCAGCCATCCTGTTATATGGAATGCCCATTGATTTCCGTAACTGGAAGTAGGTAATAGAGAGCTATGAGCCCAATTCCTGTACAGCTGCTGTTTAAATCTGCTTTAGACCTGTTAGCCTTACCCTGAATGTCAGGTTCTCAGACAATCTGTTGCACGGAATGTCTGACAGCAACAGTCTCATGGATGTATACCTGCCAGAAACTTCCTTGTCTTCCCTCTCTCAATACCCTGCCTCTGTAGCTTCTGTTTACTAGCCATTGGTTTTCTGCATCTTCTAGTCTAAGAGAAGAAATAGCAATTGAGATCCTGATATGGATGAAAAAGGAAGAACCTTCAGGCTGTCTTGGCTGCAAAATCATATGCAGTGGCAGAAGGTGATTGAAGAGTTGATAAATAGGGCAACTCTAAACTGAGATAAGAAACATCCGTAAGAAGATAGAGGGATCCCCTAACTTATTAGGCTGGTGGATTTCTGTGATTTGTTGCATAGCAAATATGAGTGCAATTTCTCAGTCTGGTTCCAGTTCTTGTTATTTTCAGTCCTAATATTTTCTGGCAGTAAGTAAACCTAATGTTCAATATAGTAAGGAATTTTTCTTTGCAGAATTGGTTTAGCATCTATAATATATAACTATGACCCTCTTTAATGGAGTCAGCTTTTGCATATGGGTATTTTAGGGATTCTTTCTGATCTGAACCTCTCTCTCTCCCTCTCTTTTTTTTTTTTTTCCTGTCGCCATCACCCCTGCCATGAAACATGTCCTAATTTTCTAGAATTAGTTGAAGACTCTTTGCATTTGAAGTTCCTGTCAATTTAAATCACTTTATCGCTAGTGTTTTATAAGAGAATCTCTTTGGTTTTCTGACCTTAGGTTAACCATGTATGTTGTGAGGCCTAGTTTACATCAACATTTAGTCAGTTTCCAGAATTGTTTATCAAGTTCTTTGGTTGTCTGACAAAGAGTTTGGGATTTCTTTAAGTTCCCAACTATTTCAGTGGGAAGTTGGGAGAGGCAAAGCCAGCAAATCTCCGTGGATCAGATGGCATTTAAAACTGGAAATAATTCCAATGAAGTTTTCTTAGGCGAGGAATGAGTGATTGGTACTATACTTAAAGATAATAAAAACTTGGCTTTAGGGTATGGAAGGCTTTAACAAGGAGCTGAATTTGAGAAATCATTTAAAAAATAACTATAAAACCATAAGCCAGAAGAACAAAGGCCTGAAATAGGATAGTGTTTATGACAACAGAAAAACTGACATTATTTGGTTCTTGACTCAAAGCCAGGCCAAAAAGAAAAAGAAAAAAAAAAAATCTGTGATTTTTGGGTGACTGAAAAAGACAGGAGAAGGCAATTTAGTTAAATATGTTGAACTTTAATATATTTTTCACTTTGTTTTTGGAAAAGAAATAAAGATTGAAAATCTATATTGCTTACACCAAGAAAATTATGATTATTAAATCATAATATTTTGGAAAGATTCTGACACACAGTAGGTATGAGATAATATTAGCCCTCTTGTCATTTTTTGGAATTATTGATTTATATCCAACTGGTTCTGTTTGGCCCTTTTTCGGTTTATCTATGCCCTGAGTTAAAACAAATCTTTCTGTTGCCTTAATTTTATGAAGCTGGATAAATAGTATTACTATCTTGCCTTGTTACCTTGTCCCTACATCCAAAATAAATGATGAACATCGCTATCTCTGGGACCCCTGGGTAGTATCTCTGGTTTTCAGAAGTGTATACCTTCTCCATGTATGTTTTCAAGCTGATATGTTTCACTAAGATAACTCAATGTGAGCAGCAGAATTTGTATCATTGTATCACTGAGGCTTCCTATCATTTGCCATGGCTGAAACAACCTGACATGAAATATAACACTATAACATGTCAGGTGGAAAATTTAAACATTGCTTTTTCCCAAAGAAGAATAGAATCTTTATATTTTAAACCACACTATTTCAACGGGGGGGAGAAAGTTATGATACAGTATTGATTCTTCTGGGAGCTGAGTTAGCGAAAATCCCTTTCTACTTAAGGACTGTTCATTTCCTTCTTTTGACACCAGTACAATTCTAAACAACCTGTTTCATGGCTAACTAAAAATCCTTTTAAAAATATCCCAGGAAAACATTGCAGTAAGTACTGAACCAGTAAGATTGTTGTTTGCAATTGTCTTGTTAATTTCTGCTTTCACATTTCCCAGTGAAGTCTAAGTTATCAAGGGAATGCAGTCATTTACAATTTACAAGACTCTCTTTTTCCTATTTGAATTAGAGAAAGCAGAGTTACAAGTAGAGCATTATAAAGCAAGTTAATTATGCAAAAAAGCTGAGTTGTAGATGCTGTTATCAGTTTCCCTGAAGCCATCAGTCTTTAATAATTAGTATGTTCTTGATCCAAAGAAGGGATGTAGTAGAAACTACCATCTTTTCTGTCTTTATTTTTCTCCTTTTTTCTTTGTCTCTTTATTCTTTCTCTCTCTCCCTCTCTCTCTTTCAATAAGATCCTCAAAGTATCTTATCAGTTAAATAATCTCAGCTCAACCAAAAAAGATTTTGGTTCCTTATAATAAATACAATTTATAAATATACACTTGAGGCTTCTTCTGAAAGCTGTCTTTTCTTATACATGTTGTCTTTTTTTTTTTTTAATAGTGATGATCTTTACTTGATCACAAGAGCCACTAGAGGTGAAAAAAAGCAATAGATAATTATAAAACGATGAGGATAATGATAGTAAATATAATAATGCACAAACAGTAACATGGAATACATTGGATGTTATAAAGATTTTCAACTGCAAGTGGTGGGCTGGTGGGAAACACAGTAATGTGGTAGGTACATTTAATATTCCTATTTCCTTATAAGGGGAATGAGGATAATACAAACGAAATCATTCCCCAGAATTACTCAGCTTATTAGTAACATAATTAAATTTAAAACTTTTTTTTTAATTCTGATTTTTGCTTACCCCACATACTGTACTGGTGGAAGATGCATTTATTCCAATAACGTAAGATTTGGAGTAGTAGCCAAAATCTGGTTTGGGGGGATAGATCCAGAGGGTTTCTAAACATACGTACCACTGTTTCTTGATCCTGATTTTATAAAGGAATATATGGTCTTATAATTATTTGGATTATTAAATGTTTAGATTTTAGAATGCTTGGATTCCAAAGGCAGATCCTGCCAAACTAAGAAGCTGTAATTGGCATAGGTAAGGTTAATATGCAACTTAGAACAATTATAATAGCATTCTAGAAGAATGGATAGGAGGTGAATTTTCAGTAGCATGCAATTAACACCCTTCACGTGACTTTGACCAGTTTGTTTTTTCCTTGTTTTGTTTTGTTTTGTTTTTTTCTTAAGCACGTTTGTGCTACTATTCTCACAGACCTGTTGTGAGGCTAAAACAAGATGGTGCCTATAAAATGATCTCTATGGTACTTATAAAAAAAATAATAAACATTCCATAGAGGTTATTTACCTCTTTTCCTTTATCTGTGGAGCACTGGTCTTAGTCACTCTGGGGAAACAGATAAACAGTAGATCATCAACAACAAGAAGTGGCACAACTGATACTACTTTTGATAATTAATACTAGATTCAGAGATTTTGCCCTTCTAAATTTAAGAATATCGGAGGCATATCCAAGGTGGCAGAGATTGTTATCCTTCCTGCTATCTCTTAAGAAAGTAGAAAAAGATCATATTAGAGGGCTCTTCTTGAGAATCTACTTTGCTTTTAAAACTGTATATGTTTGTGTGTAATGCCTTGTTTGGGGTGATCAGATTTTTACACCCTGGTGAGAAATTCCAACAGCATCTCTGGGTTCTAATTACTGCTTTGAATTTTCTTAATTCATGAAATTACAAAATGTAGTTTTGGGTGGTGCCTGACAGCAAGTCAATCACAGAAGAGATAGATTTTTTTTTTTTAAGATTTTATTTATTTATTGACACAGAGAGAGAGATCACAAGTAGGCAGAGAAGCAGGCAGAGAGAGAGAGAGGGGGAAGCAGGCTCCCTCTGAGCAGAGAGCCCAACGCGGACCTCGATCCCAGGACCCTGAGATCATGACCTGAGCCGAAGGCAGAGGCTTTAAGCCACTGAGCCACCCCGGCGCCCAGAAGAGATAGAATTTAAACATAACTTTGTGCTGGTGCTGTTCCTAGTCCTTGGAGTGCCTTATCCACTTGAAGCATATTACATTATCCTCCAAAGGCAGTTCAAATATCCATACCCTCCCAGGGCACTCCATGATCCTTTCCATCAATATAAAAAATATGTGGTACCTTGTCTCTGTAACTAGAAAACCCTGGATATTGATAAATGTTTTTTGAACACTCTATGTATAAGACATTTTGCCACCTCTTTAATACACTTCATTCCATTAATCCTTATATGAATCCTATGTTAAAGACATTATTGCTGTCTCTGTTTCACTGATGAGGACATGAAGACTTAAAGATGTCATAGTTTCCCCAAGTTTACAAAGCTAGTCTTTGGTTCTCTTCAGGGAAGATGGATGTGCTTGGCCCAGTTGATGCATAAACTAAGCTCATTCTGGAATATTAATGAAGTCAATTAATCTTTTTATTATAACCTCCCCAATTCTCTGGAAATGTTTGTCAAAGACAGAATATTAATAAATAATTAAAATGTAATATACTGAATAATTAAACTCACAAAGGCTTGACTTATCTTTAATGCTTTTAATGATATTTTTAAAAAGGGAAAGTTTTGATAACATATGTTTGGGGCAGCATATGAAGAGATGAACAAGCTGTTCCTTCTTATTGTTTATTCTTAGAGGCTGTTGGTGGGGAATCAAAATGCCAAGGACAGTGATACTGCTGGTATGATTGCTGAGTGCATGTGTTTTGTACTATATTATTTTTTCTTTCTATGTGAAGTTTTATTTTTATCCCCTGTTTAAAAGTCCTTTTCTCAGTTGTGCATTTTTTAAAGAAAACATTTTTAATTTTGAAGGTGTTTTTTTTTTTTTTTTAATGTAGCCATCAAGTTCACTAGATTAGTACTTTCAGAGTCCTTTGTCATCAGTTTCAAAGAAAGTGAATCATGGCACCCTTACTGTATAACATGAATCTTTCCCTAAAGAATGGCCATGTAAAATTAAAAATTAGAACACAAAACTAAAAGAAATGAGCTATCAGGCCATGAAAAGACTTGAAGGAAACTTCAAGGAAGACACCCAAGTGAAAAAGCCAATCTGTATGATTCCCAACTATATGACATGCTGAAAAAGGCAAAATCTGGGGAAAAGTAAAATCAGGGGTACCAGGGATAGGGAAATGAGGAGGGAAGAATAGGCAGAGCACAGTATTTTTAAGGTAGTAGAACTACTCTCTATACTATAATGGTGATTTTTTCTTGTTATACATTTGTACAAACTATAGAACATATGAAATAATGAGTGAGCTCCAGTATAAACTATGGACCTGAGATGATTGTGATGTGTCAGGGTAGGTTGATCATTTGTAACAAGCATACAACTTTTGTGGGGGACTTTGACAATGTGGTAAGGTTTACATGAGTGAGGGGGATAGGGGTAATATGGAAAAATCTCTGGCCTTCGTCTTAATTTTGTTGTGAATCTAAAACTGCTCTTAAAAAATAAAATATCGGGGCATGCTTGGGTGACTCAGTCCTTAAGCATTTGTTTTGGCTCAGGTTATGATCCCCGCTTCAGGCTCTTTTCTCAGCAGGGAACCTACTTCTCCCTCTACTTGCCACTACCCCTGCTTGTGTGTGCACTCTCTCTCTCTCTCTGACAAATACATAAATGAATAAAATCTTTAAAAAGAAAAGTATTCGGGTACCTGGGTGGCTCAGTTGGTTAAGCATTTGCCTCTGGCATAGCTCATGATCTCAGGGTCCTGGAATTGAGCCCTGCATCAGACTCCCTGCTCAGTGGGGAGTCTGCTTCTCCCTCTCCCTTGGCCCTTCACCCTACTCATGCGTGTTCTTTTGCTCTCTCCCAAATGAATAAATAAAATATTTTAAAAATAATAAAAATAAAAAATAAAATCTTAATAATAAAAGTATATTAGTCACTTTAGTGACAAAGCCAAGGAGGTAGGTAGGAGCTCGATTGAGAAGAGTATGGTATATTATGGTTAGAAGTTTGGGCTTTTTCCTATGAGGACCCAGATGAGGAAACTGAGAAGGATAATGACCAGATAAGATTTTCTTTTTCTTTTTCTTTCTTTTTTTAAATCCATTTATGTGATGTTTTAAAAGGAAAAGTCACTCTGGGTGCTTGGGTGGCTCGGTAGTTAAGCATCTGCCTTCATCTCAGGTCATGATCCCAGGGTCCTGGGATTGAGCCCTGTGGCAGGCTCCCTGCTCAGCAGGGAGTCTCCTGTTCCCTCCCCCTCTGCTGTTCCCCATGCTCATGCTCATTATTTCCCACCTCTCTGTCAAATAAATACACAGTGTCTTGAAAAAAAGAAAAAAGAAAAAAAATCACTCAAATAGCCGCATAATGAAATACATAGGAAATGAGGATCCTCAAGTGACCTGAAGTCTATTAAGACAGAAAATAGTTGATATAGACTTGAACTAAGACATAGTAAATATCTACTATTACACCTAAGAACAAACCTGATTATGAATTGGTTAATTGCATTTGGGTGGAGGTGGATTATTTAGCCGCCTGTCCCCTAACTCGAGTCTTACAGAGAGAAAATAATCCAAATGTCAGACTCTTAATGTTTTCTCATCAGGCATACATGTATTAAACAAGATATCCAGGTGCTACAATGACAGACATAGGGGAAGGCACATCTTTGGAAATATATTGTCATTTGAGACTTAACATAGTGGTAAAGCTGTCTCCTAGAGAGGGGAGAAAAGAATTAGAATATCCCAGGACAGGTACAATCAGAAATACAGGCTGGTTTTTGACATCAATGATATTTGCAAGAGGGAGGAGGACACAGCTCATTTCTGTCATGGTGCTAGGCAGTTCTCTTTGCTTGCATAGGGTTTGAATATCAATAGTGGGGATAGACATAGACATAGTTAGAGGTATTTCAAGTTCCTGTCTTATTCCTTTCCCATCTCCCTCCCTCCCTCTTTAGTTTTACTCCTTCCTTACCTTCCTTCCTTTCTTTGCTTCCTATCTTCATTTTCCCTTCTACAAATACCATAATTTATCATTTAGTGTGTGATGCACTCAGAATATGATAAGAAACAAGAGGGTCATGACATTACTACCATGGAGCTTACATTTTTATGCAGAAATTTTTAAAATGAAATTAATTCACTTAGTGCTAAATGATATAAAAATCAAAAGCATGGGACCAAGCCAGATTTCTTTTACATAGGAGTTCAAGGCAGAGCTTTTCAGGGTTGATATTTAAACCAAATCTTAAAGAGTGAAAATTAGCAAGTGCACACTCATGCAAGATTTCAAAATCTTTTTAAGAGGAACCTCAAGCCACCTACTTGTTCAGACCTGAAATGGTGGCTCACCTATTCCTCTCTTCTTTCACAAAACCCATCAGGGAGTCACTGTCAGTCTAGGATCACAACAGTCTCCTAACTTCCATCCTTCATTGAGTCTGATGTCCTGACAATGCAGTCTCCACAGAGCAATAAGGATGGATGGTTGGATGAATGGATGGATGAATGAATGGATGGGAAGATAGAAGACATCATTGAAATGTGAGGGAGGATGGTAAAATTTAGTATTCTGTATGGTACTCTTACCAACTTTCCTCTGACAAAATCACACATTTCTCTGGACCTCTACTTTATATTGATAAAATACCCACAACAACTATCTCACAGGAATGATAGAATTACAGTCTTGGACAGGCAAAAGTACCTCACAAACTGAACACATAAAGAGTCCCTGTGAAAAAACTCAAAACCATTGGCCCTAGGAGTGTCTATGGGTTTGAATTTTCATTCTGCCATTTACTCTTTAATTTAACCTTTCTGAGCCTCAGCTTTCTCATGTTTATGATGTATCATTCACTATCTTTTGAACCCAACTTGACTTCAGGACTTGCTTTGAGAGATAGAAAATGATGGAAGAGAAATTAGGCTGCCCCTGAACCTTAAGAAGATGTAGAAATTCTGCTTGTACCCTCTTTGAACCCTGCTCTGAGATTGCCATGTGAGGAAGTTGGTCTAGTCAGCTGGAGGGTGAAAGACCAAATGGAGGAGAATGGAAATCCCTCAGAGGCACCACCACCAGTTACCAGACACGGAAAAGAGGATCTAGAATCTTCTAGAACAGCCAATTGTTCAGATACATAGGAATGAATCCAGGTGAAACCAGTGGAAAATCTCCTAGCGACCCTGCATATCAAGATAAATAACAAATTGCTATTTGTAATCACTAAGCTTTGGGAATGATTTGTTAAAAACAATAGTTGAAACAGTATATGTATGTATCAAATGGTTTAAGTTATTAAGAAAGCATTATTAAAAGCATTGTTATTATTAAATTATTAATGCTACTATTGACATAGTAATAGCATTATCATATCATGAATTTCAAAAAAAAGTATTCTGTCTTAAGAGCTATTTCAAATGCATATGGCTTAAATTATGACTTCAATGTTATATTGAGGGCAGGGTACAATTGGAGTTCTTAGTCTCTCTTACTTTCCATTCGGTAGCATGTTATTCATAGTGGGTACACATACATATTATTTGACTTAAAGGGATATAAAAGAAGTATACTTCTCAGCAACTAAAATCCATTTTCTGTCCAACATTAGCAAACATTTTATAGACCATGCTTTGATTTTAGCCTATTAAGAAATAATTCAGGTGGTATAAGCCCCTTTGCTTATGTTTGGACCAAAGAATGGACAGTCAGTGAATACCATTTTAAAGGACAAAGTTTTACCCCACTTGCTCTGTGACCACCTCTTGTTCTTCTATGGAAGAAAGCTTTTGAAAGTCTTCCGTAGAGCCAAACTTAGATAGCCAACTTTCTTATCTGAAAGGAGCTGCTTGTCTCCATCTATGACTCAGATTATTTCTTTGCATATTAAATTACAAGAGACAGTTCCAGCTGGATCCATCAATGTATTTATAACTGAGCCACACAATTTCCCTCCAGGCGGAAAACTTGGCAAACACACTCCCAGCCTGGCTGCAACTTTCAAAGATGAGAACAAGAAAATAATCATTGCAGTTTTTATATCAAACTTCTTGTCTAAATTCTGAATATAAAGGGAGAATTTCAATCCCCCAGCACACTACAAGTCACCATTTCCACCAAAGGAGTCAGTGACTAGGGCAGTTGAGGAATTCATGAAGAGTCAATATAATTTCTTCTGCTCCTCTTGGCTCTTGTTCTCAATGAATGATCTTAGGGTAACAACAGTGAGAATGCCCCCTGAATTTTGTGTAAGAAAGGAGCATTGCCATTCACTGATGACATGGCACAGTATCTCCTACATCATCTATACTCTGGTGCTGGGTGCTTTGGAACACTGTCTCGATCAATGAGATAGATTTGGTTTTCCTCATAAGAGAAAACTTAGGGGGCACCTGAATGGCTCAGTTGGTTAACCCTCTGCCTTCTGGTCAGGTCATGATCTCAGGGTCCTGGGATTGAGCCCTACATCAGGCTCCCTGCCCAGCAAGGAGCCTGCTTCTCCCTCTCCCCTCCTCCTTGTGCTCTCTCATTCTCTCTTTCTCTTTCTTCTCTCAAATAAGCAGATATATTTAAGAGAAGGAGGAGACACCTGGGTGGCTTAGTCAGTTAACCATCTGCCTTCAGCTCAGGTCATGATCACAGGGTCCTGGGATCAAGCCCCACTTCAGGCTCCTTGCTCATCAGGGAGTCTGCTTTGCCCTCTTTCTGCCTGTCACTCCCCCTGCTTGTGCTCTCTCCCCACTCTATTTTCCTGTCAAAGAAATAAAATCTTGAGAGAGAGAGAGTGAGAGAAAACTTAAGTTGTGGCAAGTTAGCATACTCAGGATCCAGATTCATCTCCTGTAATTTATGTAGAGCTTTGTTTCCAAGGGAAATTATATAAGAATTATATATACATATATAACTTAATGTGTTCTTATCTGAAAGAAGTCACTTGTGTATATCTATCAGTCACATATATCTGTATTTTTTATGGAGCAAGTGACAGAAAATCAAACTCTTAGTAATCTAAGAAAAAAGGTGATTTGTTTAGTCTTATAACTAGTAATTCAGGGATAGATCTTTATCAGTCACTGCTATAATATGCTAGTATCATTAAGAATCTCTATACTGGCCACCTAAGTGGCTCAGTTGGTTAAGTGACTGCCTTCAGCTCGGGTAGTGATCCTGGAGTCCCGGGATTGAGTCCTGCATCGGGCTCCCTGCTCAGTACACCCTCTCATTCTCTCTCTCTCTCTCTCAAATAAATAATATTAAAAGAAAAGGGATCTTCCTATATTTCTCTAGTCATCTTCTCCTCTAGTAGTTCCAAGATTGCCATTCTATACCTAGAAATTCTAGCACAAAAGAATCGATTTCCTGATGAATTCGGTCAAAACACCTGATTTGAGGAGGGATTAGGCTGAGAAGATGAACGTGGATCATATATCTTATGGCAAAATAGTATGATCTATATATTCATATAATTGCATCAATTATAATAACTTCAATAATTAGAAATATTAATTACAATAATTAAAATGATTGTTCACCTTCTGACTTTGATAATTATACTGTAGCTAAGTAAGAATGTTTATTATTAGGGTGAGCTAGATGAGGATTATGTGGGAACCTACATTTTTTAAAACTCACTTGTCTAGAATTATTTCAAAAAATTTGGAATTATGAATTGGACAGAGTGGATTATATAACAGTAAAGACTTTTAAAGTATAAATGTTTGTGAAAGACTTCACCTAGCAATCTCTTTTCATCATTATAATTAGAAGTGATTCTTCAGCTGTGTGTGAATCGGTTTCCATGCTTGGTCATTTCAGTATCCAGTTGCTTTTATTTTATTTGATTTTTTTACTATTATTTTTTCTTTAGATTCACAGACCACCTTTTTGTTAAAGATATGACTGATTACAGAAATACGCAGTATAATTCATATGCTTGAATATTTATCTTCCCAGCTAGATTATGAGAATCTTGTGGGCCAGGTCTATGGGTTGTTAAAATCTGAGAGTCAAGCAGAGAGCCCAGTACAGAACAGAGGTTCATTAAATGTTACTGGAATACATGACCATGTATATACTAATTTGTTAATTTATGCAGCTGGGATCACACACTATTATTTTAACTAGCTAATGGTTTTGCTTTTAAATACTTATTTTGTTAAGATTTTATTTATTTATTTGAGAGAGAAACAGAGAGTATGCATCCAAGAGCAAGGGAAGGGGCAAAGGGAGAGAGGAGAAGACTCCTCCATTAAGTAGGGAGCCCTGAATCCTAGGACCCTATGATCAGTTACGGAGCTGAAGGCATACGCTTAACTGACTGAGCCACCCAGCACCCCATAAATAAGTATTTAAATGGATTTTTATAGTGTTCATTTAAATCTTCCCTTTCATAGACACCAATGCCCAATACCATTTTATAGAGAAAATATTGTATCTGTTTCTGAGAAAAAAATAATTGAAAAATTGCTAATAGCATTGCTATTATTACTGCTTTTTACTTATGGAGTAGGGGTTAAGGGGAAGGCAAGGAGATTTCATTTATGCATTTATTCTACCAACATTTATTAAGTATATCAATATATCCATTTATTCTACTGATATTTATTAAGTATATCAATGCTGTTTTAGGATATGGTCTACACCAGCCCATTTTAAGAGATTAAGAAGAAGCAGGCAATTCAGTGAGGGAGAAAATCACCTTCAAGTGTAGCATATTGAAAGTGAACTCATAGTTCCTACACCTCACCTCCTGCTATTGTCCCCTGCTGTCTTTGGAATGAGCCAGTTTTCAATCAGCTCTGGTGTTGTCATATGATACACATCCATCAGCAAACATGCACTGAGCTCCTGCTGAGGACAAGTGTCATGGGATAAAACTGATCTTGAAAATACTCACCTATCTGAATAGGTCTAGTGCTGATATTTTACCCTATATTTTGTTTTTGTTTTTTTTTACTAATTACAGTTATTAAGATGGATTAAATGTAAGTGTTGGGCAATGGAAATGTACCTTTTAGGAAATAATATATAATCAATTCTGTTTTAGTGAAATGTGTTCACATGTCTTATAGTAAGTATAATAAAAAGTCCAGAGGTCTTATGTTTGGCAAAATGCAGGAAGAAGGAGTCAGATATCCATTTATTGACCAAATATCACAGACTGGAAATCCTTGTTGACCAGATGCTACAGGCTGGAGATCAGTATACGGACAGTTTTCTGTGCATCAACATAAAGAAAATCCAAAATAGTTTTTGAATACACCTGATAATATTATAGGGATAAAGTTCCATGGAATTTCTAGTAATAAAGGAGTTGTCCAAAGATTATAATTATTCAATCTACTGAAAATGGGAACCGGTCTAGTTCTTACTTGTGATGGACTGAATTGCATCCCCCCAAACCCTGTGTTGAAGTCCTAACTCCCCATGTAATGGTATTTTGATATAGAGTCTTGGGGGAAATAATTAAGGTTAGATGAGGTTGTGAGGGTAGATCATGATGGAATTAGTGTTCTTATAAGGAAAGACAACAAAGAACTTGTTCCCCTTCTCTCTCCCTGCCCTTTGAGGATTCAGCAAGAAGGTTACTATCTACTAGCCATAAAGAGAGCTCTCACTAGAAACTGACAATGCTGACACCTTGATCTTGGCCTTCTGGCCTCCGAAACTGTGAGGAAATACATTTCTGCTGCTTAAATATTGCATTTTGTTATGGCAGCCTGAGCTTTGATTTTACCTTTCCTTCTCACCATATTTAATGATAGTTAGCAGTGCTATGAATACATATTCAAGTGTACTCAGAAATATTTTTGCACTGAATGTCCTTTGACTCTAAAGGATGCAAGATTGGGCTTGTTGGGGAACTTCAATAAGATATTGAGAGAACTAGAAGTAATCAGGATTACTTCAGGGAAAGCTTCTGCTGATGCTGAGATAGTTTATACTTCAGAAAACACATAATCCAGAATAGTGTCACCTGTTAGAAATATCCTGATCTGTGTCTAAAATGTGGAGAAAGAAATGGAATTTTATATCTTCTTTACTGATTTGTTCAATTAAGTCCAAATATAAGTAGATTCTGCTTAAGCTTCTGCATGTCAAAAGTACTTTATTAAAACAGTCCATGTGGTTGGTTTAAGATGATGGAATGAGTAGTTTCTGTATGTGGTGTGTTTATTCCTCTCCTACAAAATCTCTCAAAACCTTTGTTGAATCTATTGTTCAGTACTCTAGGAAGCACTGCGCCTTGACCAAGCAGGACCAAGAGCTAAAGCTTATGCCACTGGGAAAGCTTATAATCCTCAAAGATTATGACTTTTAATGTATTAGTTTTAGTAACTGAGTTAGGACTAGATTTCTGAAAACACATTATATAGAGAGTTTTAAGAGTCTCATTTACCGGGTCCATAATCTCTTAGTGATGCATACCTCACCAATTTTCATGACTTTTAGGGCAGGGACTTCTTTAATTTCCCCATTTTTAGCTCTCTTACTTATTTCCAAACAGAAAAAAAGTTAGACAAGGTACCGTGGCCAATAAAAAAAAATTAATATATGACCCTTGTATTTGAATAACTTGTATTTAATGGGAACAAAGTAGTATAAATATAAAATTAAATATTTAAGCAATATGCAAAAATGACCAATGACTTTTTGCTGTTATTCTTGGAGGGGTAGGGGTTTTCTTGTGCCATAGTAACCTAGGTACTGAAATGAGAATTAAGAATACATAAAGGATTGTGAGCTAAGATCCATGGGTCAGCAGCCAACAGAATATTTTAGGGAAAGGAAGGCAGCTATTTCAAGCAAAGTTCCCCTACCTCTCACCACAAGAGAATAATGAAGGTCAGTTGGGGCCAAACTGGAAATAATTTAGCATCACCATAAGAATATAAGCAGCATCTATTCATCCAGAAAACAATAACATATGTTTTAGGAATACTGAGCCAGCAACAGTTTATTGTAGAGTGAAGGTACGCGGTGGGGAGAATTGGAAGTACAGAGGTAAATAATATAGGAAGATTTGCATGATCCTAGGAAACCCCTCTCTTCTCCCATCAACATTCTATTGCTTAAAGAATTCACAGCATAAACTGGTAACCTAACAGCAAGTAAAGTGTCATTTTTGTTAGCCTAGATTAGAGAAGGCAAGGCAGGCTGCTTGCTTCAACCTTGAACTCTGTGATGGTCAATTCCACAGTTGGATTTTTGGTTCTCTTTCACTGACCTTTTACATCCTGAAAACAGACCATGCTCCTTCCAGCAACTGTGTCTTTGCACATTTACACATCCATCTCTTCTCCCTGGAGCACTTTCTCTTTCTTATTGTGAATTTATACTCTGTTTTCAGATTTCTATGCAAATATAACTCCTTTGAGGTGTCTTTCTTAAAATCCTTAAATTTAGGCAAGCTTAGTCACTGCTTTCATAGTTCATCTTCCTTCTGTTCATTAGCTTATCTAATTTCATACCTACGTATGGATTTGTGTTTATTCCCACTGAAAAGTAGGCTATTTATTTATTTAAAAGATTTTTATTTATGTATTTATTTGTCAGGGTGGGGGGGCAGGCAGAGGGAAAAGCAGGCATCCTGCTGAGCAGGGAGTGTGATATGGAGCTGGATCCCAGGGCTCTGGGATCATAATCTGAGCCAAAGGCAGATGCCTAATGACTGAGCCACCCAGGCACTCCTGAAATGTAGGCTCTTTAAAGAATAGGAAATATATGTAAGTACTGGGGATGCAGCAATGCACAGAAACAAATTATTTGACCCATATTTGGCATTGAATAAATATTTTTGAATTTATGAATCAATAAGTCCTAAAATAACTAATTCATAGCCAGAACTACAAAGTCTAGACGTGGAAGTGTATTTCTCTGAAGAGATGAAAAATGCTAAGATATTTCTCAGAGTGAAAATACTGATGAGTCTTGCCAAAACAGAGAAACAAACAAACAAACAAGTAAAAACACACCAGGATTAGACCTACTTTGGTATCACTGAGACAAAATACCCTGGGCCAAGATTGGAAATACTTTACCCTTAAAGAAACATGACACACCAAAAGTAACATTTTACTTTCCATGCAGACAATGTCAACTTTCTGACATAGAAATTTGAAATAGAGATGCACAAAGACACCAGGGAAATTCTTGGAAGCCCTGAAGTGCTGAGATTTCTTTGGGCAGATTCGTTCTCTCTGCATAGATGAGCACCATGAGCTTGCTGGAAGGGGTTCAAAGAACAGCCCACAGCAGCACTCAAGTTTGCTAAAGTGACTGACATTGGCTTCAGCCTGGATTCCAAAGGCGACAGCTGACAAGGAAAAGAGGAAGGGAAAGCAGAGGCGAGATTTGAATTGTTGCAAAAGCCTGAGGCAGCAGAAGGCAAACATCTTCTGGGGTTATCATGTGTTCCTAGGCAGTTGGACCAGAGATCTTTCTAACAGAGTTAACAGCTGGAGATTGCAGCAACCAGCTCTTAAGAAATGTCCCCTCTCCCTGCATTGTAGGATCTGAAACAATAGCAGTGACAATGAATTGTTTGTCTTTTGATATCTCATTTATTCATCTCTGAGGGGAGGATTATTATATTGACATAATAGCAGTGTTTACTATATATCAGATATTATAATAAATAGCAGTGTTTACTATATATCAGATATTATTCTAAGTGCTTTACTATGTTAACTAATTTAAAAAGTTCAGCAATCCTGTCAGATAGGTACTCTTTTCAGATAGGGGATGGAGGTAGAAGCATTAAAATAATTTGTCCAAATTTACCCAGCTAGTATTAACAGCATAGCTCCTAAAAGCATGTTCTTAACTCTGGTGCTACACTTTCCCTATATTATAGTATTGCATATGGTGGTCAACATTTATTGGATTTCTGCTATGAGTGTTTCACCACCTGACAGATAATCATATGAAATCTACAATTCAAGCTCAGGAAGTATGTTTTCCATTATGACTTGGCAAATGAGAGAATTGAGGCAGAGAAAGTGTTATATTGAGAAACAGCATATTACATTGTAATGATAAGGTGAAAAGTGATAAGCTCACACATAGAAATGAATGCCCTGCCCATAAGGAGCTTAAGGAGTTTAAGGGACCAAGAGTAGAGGAGTAATTCTAAATGATGGGAGGAACCATTTATTAGCCATCTACTCCTACACAGGTACTGTGCAGGGCTTTTTACATATATTGTGCCATATAATGCTTATATCATCCCTATGTGAAAGGTCTAATTCTAACCCAGTCTTCAACAATTATGAAGTTTTTACTATGTACAGAGTTAACATTCAGTGAAGGAGCTGCAGAGCCTGCCTTAGCAGAGGTGTTTAGCTGGGAAGGCTTTGCTTCTGTTATAGCCTAAATTCTCAGGGTCAGGTCCATGCCACCTGGCTAGTTTCTCTAGGTCTCAGACTCTTGCCGGATCCACTTTTTTAATGCTTATCTTTTCATAGTAAGCATGTGTGAGGAACACAGTATTGATAAACAGTATAACTGCAAAATGCTTAGAAGACAATCCATTCTGAGTGTCAATCTATCACTCAATAATTGATATAAATGACCAGATGCTTGTTCCTTCTCCCTCCTCTTTTATTTTATCTTATTTTATTTTATATATATATATATATATATATTTTCAGAATATTCTTTAAAAAGACAGATGGGAACAGATTGAGAAAAGAAAGAAAAATACATTTCCATAAAATACCAAAAAAACCCACAGACTTTTGCACTGTTTCAGATGCCTTTGTAGGCAGAAATAGTTCTTTTTAAAGATAATTATGCATATTGTAGCAATGCACGGTATGGATTTAACCTTGGCAATGAAATCATTAACTCATTGCATGGCCTTGAGCATATCCAGTTCTCTCTCTTGACCACAGTCTCCTTGATTTCCATTTCCAGATATAGGCCACACTGGCAAGATTGGAAAGAAACCTGTCTGAGCTGAGCTCCAAGAAAATAATGCCTGGGGTTCTAGTGGCTCCCCTTGGCTTGTAGGATAGATCCACATTCTGCCACCTGAATTCCAAGACCCTGTATTGGTCCCCACTTTCTGTTTACCTGGCTCATTTCTTTCCTTACACCACCACCACCACCACTTCATAGTCCTAACTCTAGGCATTATGAGCTATGTGATTTTGTTTTAGAAAACATCATGTTTTTTTCAAAATTCAGTCCCTTTCAGGGCTGTTTCCTCTCTGTGGTATATATTTACATACCTTTACCTTTTAAGGGATATCTATTGATCCTTTAAGACCTCAAACTCCTGCTTGTGAGAACAATGGCTTCTAAAAGGCACATTATTGTCTTTAAAATGTCCCTATTTGCCCATGTGCTAGGTGCAAAATATCCTACTTTGCAATTCCCTAATTTCTAATCAAGTTCAACTTTTTATTATTTGGAAAATTACTGTTTTTTAAGCTAAGTCTCTCTTTGTTAAGTAGAACATTGTTTATGTGTGTTTAACTTGAACAGTTTGTTTACTGAGTTAAGGATATGTTTCTGCCTCTATGTTTCACTTATAAACATCTGGGTCTTTAGAATATACCAGTCAGATGTTCAGTTATGGAGTATCTTGTGTAGATTTCCATGGCAGAGACACGTGAGGCTCTGTTGGGCTTCAGAACTTGAGCAAGAATTTGCTCTGGTCCTTGTAACTGATGATGTGTAGGTAGCAGTGGCCTTATGTGTCTCGCAACATCTCCACTTGATAGAATTGATGAGTGAATGGAGGAGTTTAGGTTTCATTTTTCCTTTACAAGTGAAGATCATTCATGGTTCTTTTCTATCTAGAAGACTGTATAAGGAAATAAAATCCCCATATCTCCTCCACTACCTGTTAGTCCCTATTTTCAAAATCTACCAGATATCATATTTCAGAATGTAGTACCCAAACTTTACTCCTCTTCCACCCCTTCCACTAGCTTAGTAATTTCCATAATGAAAGAGAAGGAAAGGAACAGTGTGTGTGTGTATGTGTGTGTGTGTGTGTGTGTGTGTGTGTGTGTGTTGGCTAGATGGAAGGGACTAGTTTATTGATGGATTCTCTGGTTGGTGTGCTATGAATCAGTTCAGTCTCTGACTTCTTCTCATCTGTATCTCTCCACAGTGAAACTCAGGGTAGTACCTTCCAATATGTTTGAACAATTTGCATATCTCTCAGTATTATTGTAAATTTAAGTCATTCTTCCTTTCATGGGCATTTTATTGGAAAGCTTTAATGCAGTGGGAGTGAATGAGCCTTAGCTAACTATAAGTGAGTCACATAAAGTCATATTTAGCACTTAATTCTTTTAACTTATTGACACTTCCTTGAGAGCCCTAAGTCTAACCTGCTACCTGATATATAATAAGTGCTCAATAAAATGTTGATCAATAAATTTATTATTCCAATGTGCATTTGGGTAATATGGAATATGCTAAATTAAATTCTTTCTTACTTAAGCCAGTTACAAGTTTAAATATAATTCTGCCCCCATGGCAATTTCTCAAAAGAGAAAGGCCATTAACTCTGCTGACATGTGCAATCTCCAACTTGACTTAGTATCCCAACCCTACATTTCTCAAATGGGCTTCGTTGATTAAATGAAACTTTGTGGGGCTATTTGTCTCTCTGTCTGGTAGAATTCATGACTGAGTGGCCTCCTCATATTTCAGTTCAGGCTTCAGTGGGTTTCTGAGGAAAATCGCCCTTTTTTTTTTTTTTTGCAGGAAAGAGGCTTTAAGTATTTTATTCTAAAAATAAGAAGATGATTAAATGTACAACTTAATTGGAGTAGTTTGTATTCACTGAATATTTGAATTTCTTATTTTAAATTATCTAGTGTACTATAACTTTTCATTCATTTCTTCATACTTACTAAGCCTTAGAGAAAATACTCATACCAAGAATGACCTCAAACATTGTGTCAGAGTAGGATTAATGCTGTGATTTTTTTTATTTCTTACTAATTTTGGCTTCTAAACATAGAAAAATTAAATTTCTTTTTTTAAGCTTATTTTATCTTATCAGTACTTTAAAAAACATACAGGGAGTTCCTCTGGGAGATGCACAAAGTTTAGAGCAAATGAAGGTGGTTTGAAATTGACTGATCATCATTATCATGGTCATCATTTTAAGAGGTGAAGAGAAGAAACAAATTTTTTTTCTCTCAGTTAGCTAGTTTTTCCATCAGAAGAACACATATCAGTTTTGAGGTCTGGGACTGTATTATGTAAGTGGTATAGTGGGTCATTACTTGTGTTGAGATACTTAAGCATAACTTTCAGATTCCTCTTTCAAGAAAAGACTTACTGTCCATCTTCATGGAGTGTGGAAGCTGACAGTATTTATGTAATAGCATTGTCAGGGTTTGTTTCAGTACTTTCTTCCCTAGATCACACTCCTTCATGTGTCTTCTATCCAATTAATGAGCAAGGCAATGGTAAAAAGTGATCATTTCCATTCAGTATGGGATTCCTTTGATGGTAATATTTGGTCCAGATTTTTTCTTTGGGTTGCAAGAGACTCTGTCAGTTCTGCCTTGCAATTTGATGGCACCTCTTTCCCAATCATGCCCCCTCCCATTTCCTTTCTCAGGGTGACTCCCCAATAAACCCTTTGGACCCCTACTCTTTCTCAGCATTTGCTTCTCAGAAAATTCAACCTTTGGGCCATATGTTGGGAGGATCAATAAGAAGGTAAACCAAATGAGTGAAACATCAAGAAGAGTTAGCTTTGCTTCCTCTACACCTTTTTTAAAAAAAAATTTTTTTAAGATTTTACTTACTTAAGAGAAAGCCGTTAGTAGTAGGAGGAAGAGGAGGGAGACGAGGGGAAGCGGTAGACAGAGAGGGAGAAGCAGACTCCCTACTGAGCAGGGAGCCCAACACAGGGCTCAATCCCAGGACTCTGAGATCATGATCTGAGCTGAAGGTAAATGCTTAATTGACTGAGCCAATCAGGTGCCCCTTTATCTCAACCCTTATATTTGTATGTACAGTGATACTTTATGAGATTTTAAGTAGCTATTTGCCACTATGATTTGGGTGTAAAAGAAAGGCGAACTTTCTGTTTGGGGTTACAATTAGGCCGGCTGCTTACTTCCAGAGAAGAGTCTGGAGAACTCTGCTGGAGTTCTGGAGAACAAACTTGTCTCTATCTAACAATGGTAATAAAATAGTCCCATATTTTTGTTTTGGTTTTGTCCTGTCTGTTTGCATTTCCCTTTTCATGGTAAGAAAGTGTTGATAAGCCAAGAGAGAAATGAAGCATTCCTGGACCACTGGCTTTCTTCACAGAAACAGAAATAAGCCCAAGTACTGTTCATAAGAATTTCATCATTCTGCATATGCACATTATGCCTTAAAATGAGTTCATCATCATTTAGGGTCCTCCCTATAATCATTTCATTATGCAAAAGATATTCGCCTAAGGACATTGTAGCTCACAGAGTTAAGACCTGACTTAGGTGTCATTATGATCATTATCATCATGTCTGAGTATTTAGTATGTGGCAGTTACTGGAATGGGTGTTTTATATGATCTAATTTACAACTTATAAAAGTTCTATGATTTTAATATCATGATGTCCTATTTCCAGATGTGGAAACTGAACCTGGAGAGTTTAAGTAACATGACTAAGGTCACACTCTTAAAAATACCAGCTTTGCTGTGTTCATCAGGGCTGACAAATGGATTCATTTTGCCTGGATCCAAGACCATTGCTCTTTTTCTTTCAACTATGAGTTCTATTAATAGGAGGACAAGAAAGACTTTATAACACTTCGGATGGATTATGGCTTTTTTTTTTTCCTGAAATGTCTTTCTGGCATGTATAAAGAATACAGATTTTATTGCACAGAATGTATTTTCACTTCTCTGATCAATCAGAGATGTTTATTTCATTTCTTTTGCTTTTTCGCATCAAGAATGAAGAAGTTATTCTGATTTTCTTTGTCAGGTCTATATTGTTTTTTGGTGTAACTCTTTCTGAGCAAAAGCCATTTTTTCTCTCTGAGGTTATATTTTAATTAAAATATTATTGTGTTGCTGAGTGACAAGAGTGTAGACTAGAAGTATGATAGATATGGCTTTGAATCCTGGAGATGACACTGATATTCTGTGTTTGACAATTTATCATGTGTAAGATTCAAAAGATAAAACCTTCTTACCGATTTTCTATGATGATTAAAATGGGACCCTTTGTGCAAACTGTATTTATTTAGCTATCATTCACTGGTGACTGTAAAGACAAATACAATCAAGTAAGTGAGACAAAAAAGACCCGTAGGTTATTAAGGCAGCATAAAGATACATAGTATAGGACACTGGACATGAGAAGGGGATTGGACAGGCAAGATTTTCTGGAAGATGTGATGCATGAGTTCAAATTTTAAAGTATCAGGAAATATGGCTGAGTAAGAATAAAACAATGAAGATGGAGAATATGAGTCAATGTAGAGGGGAACAGTAAAAGCAATTTTAAATGTTGTAGAGGGGCACCTGAGTGGCTCCGATGGTTAAGTGTCTGCCTTTGCCTCAGGTTATGATCTCTAGGTCCTGGGATGGAGCCCTATATCTGACTCTCCACTCAGCAGGGAGTCTGCTTCTTCCTCTGTCACTCCCCTCTGCTTGTGTGCCTTCTCTCTCACTATCTCTCTCTTTCTCTCTCAAATGAATAAATAAAATCTTTAAAAAGGTAAAAAAAATATATAGATATAGATATAGATAGATATAGAGAAAACATACTAAGGTTGTTTCAGTTGGTGTAATTACCTGTTGTGGGACATAAATTATGAGACATTGGGTAGATGGAATCATGTTATTTAGACGTTCATTTGTGTGTATTCACTATCCAAACACTAGAAGGGTGCTTCATACATAGTAAGTGAATAAGAAGTTACACTTCTCCATTTTCTTCCTCAGACTCTTATTTTTTGCATGTTTATTCCTTCCTTTTCTCTTCTTAGTTCTTCTTAAGGACCTATCTAATTTCCTACCAGTCATTAAAGTTCACTATTTGAACTGCCATCATTAGTTGGATTCCTATCAGATATTTACCCTATTTCTCCTCTCCTACCATGCTCCCCCCCCACTCTTGCCCCCAGGATAGTTTCCAAAGACCCCCTCATTTCTTCTAAGTCACATTGGCTGCCCCTTATTTTCTGTCTGATGTGGATCAGGTCTTAGAAAATGATAGCATAGGTTTATTAAGAGGATCATCTAGAAAGTTCTGAGGAGAGTGGAAATAAAGAGCAAACTTGTTTATTTTAAAATAATAAAAAGCATGGAACAAGAGTTAAAATTCTTGAAAACAGTAACTGAATAATAATATATACATAAATAAAGTAGAAAAACAATTTAGGAAACATGTCTGTCTAATGGATAGAGAAGATATGATCCATATATACAATGGAATATTATGCTTCCATCAGAAAGGATGAATACCCAACTTTTGTATCAACGTGGATGGGACTGGAGGAGATTATGGTGAGTGAAATAAGCCAAACAGAGAAAGCCAGTTAACATATGGTTTCACTTACTTGTGGCTCATAGGGGATAACATGGAGGACATTAAGAGACGGAAAGGAAAAGTGAATTGGGGTAAATCAGAGGGGGAGACAAACCATGATAGACTGGATTCTGAGAAACAAACTGAGGGGTTTGAAAGGGAGGGGTCGGGGAGATTGGTGAGCCTAGTGGTGAGTATTAAGGAGGACATGTATTACGTGGAGCACTGGATGTGATGCCTAAACAATAAATCTTGGAACACTGAAAAAATAAAATTTAAATCTAAAAAAAAAGAAACATATCTGTTCTTTTAAAAATATATTTAATTGCTATTTCATTTACTTGTTTTATATTTATTTTTTACTTGTTTAAACTTATTCAAGTATATTTAACATACAGTATTATATTAGTTTTAGTTTTACAATATAAAGATTCAACAATTCCATACATTTCTCAGTGCCATCTGATAAATGTACTCTTAATCCCCTTCACCTACTGCACCATTTCTGTTCTTTTTTTACATTTTTTGTTTGTTTGTTTGTTTTGGCTGGATTTATTTGAGTTGATTGGAAACAGCTCTGGAAAGAATTTTGTAGGAATATTTGAAATAAATTTGTCCATTGAACTGGAATTCTAGAATAGAGGTTTGAGGGTTAGAATCATGCCAGCCATCATTAACATCATTTTAAAGCAATCTTCTATGTGAAAATAAGAATTATATTTCTTCTTTACCAGAAGCTTATCTGGCCAAGGTAACTGCAGAATAATGTCAAGAACATTCATTAATTTTTTGTTCCTTCACTCATTTATTATTTTATTAATTTATTAATTTACACTTTAGATTACTTAAGCAGGTACTGCTGGTTGAGGACTGTGCTAGGTGTTCAGCATATGAAGAAGACTATAAAGGTTAGCTTTTCAGGAACCTAGCATTTTCAGTGGAAAGGCAGATTCTACACAGATAATTATAGTTCAGTGTAACATATAGTACTTAAGCAGAAATAACCATTGGTTGTCCTGGAAGCATAGACCTATGAGCCACAATCTTCATGAAAAACATCAGGATGAATACAAATTTTCTGGAGCGGATTACAGACTAGGAGCTTGAGTATTGGTGCAGAGCCTCAGAAATGTATTACATAAAGTTATATACTGGGATATTGGATTATGGAGTCAGAGGAATGATGATAATATTTCCCCCCTTATTATTTCTATCTAGTATCTTACCCCACTGAGCACTTATTATGTACTAGGCATTGCATAAGAAATCGATCAGCTCACCTTGTCCAGGGCTCATGGCAGCCCTGTGGTTTACTACCATTTCACAGACGGTATAACTGGCATAAATAGTTTGTGGTAAGCAACAGGTCACAGAAGTATTAGTTAGGATCCTGACCTACATAGCTTGAATCTAAAGGCAAACTTGGTTTCCAGGAAAGCTAATATTATCCAATCCCTTTGCTTTATTTAAGCTTTGAATATTAAGGCCTTTGAATAAATGGGATCATTATTGACCTTAAGCCACATACATGTCAGGTTCTGTGTTAGGTACTTCAAAACACTAATAATAACAATAGCAATAACAACAAAAATGACTACCAGTAATCAGAAGTATTTTATACAACACAATGCTTTAATCAGTACTAAACTTTAGAGTAGCTATGTTTATTTGGTAGTTGAAGGAGCCGGGGTTTAGCTAGATATGTAGTTGTCTAGCCACACAGCTTGATGGTGATAAATACAGGATCCAGGTTTGTTTCTAGAGATCATACCTATCCAGCCCCATCACAGCATTCCTCCTGTATAAAATGGGCGGATCCACCTCTTCACTAGTCTGCTCCCTATGTTTCCAGCACTGCTGCATGAAAATCTAGCATATGCCTATTCTGTCAATGAAGGAATTCCGCAGTTATTCAGAGGCAAGAAATAGCACAAGATTCTTGAAGAATAATCTGGAAGTGCTTAACTAGGCCCTTAGGGGGCGGCACCCATTAGGCAGCAGCACCCAACAGCATTGCCATCTCCCATTGATTTGACTACCACCATTATTCAGGTAAAAAATGGCTCCAATAAAGCCCTCTCTAAGATGCATTGTATGTGTACACATGCTCAGAAAACTCCACACACCTCCTTATTAGCCCACCTATCATTATATTGTGGGGTTACGATGCTATTTTCTCTCTCAAAATATATTTTGAAGCATTGGAGTCAGGTGTGTTGGGTCTCTGTTATTCAACTGTAAAATATTATACTCATGATTAGCTTTTTCCCAGGTTCATTTACTTTATTGGAAGTAAGATAAATTGATATTAGGAAGAATTAAGTGATGATAATTGACATGATGAATGAAGTAAATAATTATTATAGTATGTAATATTTATTAAGCCTTTAATATGCCAGCATTATGCTGGCTTTGTCTCATTGGATTCTTGTGATAGACCTAAGGGTATGTATTATTACTTTGTTACTTTACAAATTGAGAAGGTAGTATAACATTATCTTAGTTGATTTGAGCTGCTGCTACAGCAGTAGCATTGACTGAGTGGCTTATAGATCATAGAACATGATCTTTCACAGTTCAGAATATGGGAAGATGATGAGATCTTCTTTCCTGGTGTATAGATGACAGTTTCTTGTTTGTGTCTTAACATGGTGGAAGGACAAGGGAACTTTCTGGTATCTCATTTGTAAGGAATTAAGCCCATTCATGAGGGCTCACCTTCATGACCTAATCACCTCCCCAGGACTCCACCATGAAATATCCTAACTAGGGATTATATGTCAACTTTTGACAATTTTGAAGAACACAAGCGTTCAGTCTGTAGCAAACAAACGTACCTTAAGTTTACCCCCACTGCCCCAGGAGTCACAACCTTCTATAACCTTGAGCGCAAGAAGAACCTGTGACTTGCTATAGGTAAAGTGACTTTTCAGGTACAATTAAGGTCCCAGAGCATTTGATTTTAAGTTAATCAAAAGGGAAGTCATTCTGGGAGGTCTCTTCTAATTAGGATAGTTCTGTAAGAGTGCCATCTGTTCAGCATATGAAGAAGTCATGTTATCTTCTTGATAAGGAGTTAGCATTTTATACAGAATGTCAGATTCTAGACGAATAATTATAATTTGTTATGATGTGTAGTACTTAAGCAGAAGTAGTTATTGATTGTCCTGGGGTCGCAGATATATGAGCCACAGCCTGAATGGAGAATATCAGTATTGAAAGATGAAAGAAGTGTCTGGGTAGACTATAGAGGGGGAGCTTGAGTCCCAGTGCAGAACCTCAGAAGTGTAATGCAAACACCCTGGCTACACCACTAGTACTTCTTTTCTTTCTGTTACCGAGTATGGATATATATTTTTTATTTATCCATTCATCCATCAACAACCATTTGAGTTGTTTCCATTTTTCTAGCTATTGTGAATAGTGCTACTGTATATGTGCGTACATGTATTTGATTGAATACCTGTTTTCAGTTCTTTTGAGTTTTTAACTAAGACTTCAATTTGGAAGTTCTTTCAGTGCTTACCTTTTTCAGGCGGAACTGCCACACAGTAATAAATGTGTTTGAAACCACTAAATTTGTAGCAATTTATTAAGCAGTCATAGAAAACAAATGCTCTGAGGAACAACAACTACAACAGATTCAGATAAAATGCCCATGCATAGATTAGTACGTAGAAGATCCAAGATTTTGCCTCAGATTTAGGTACAATGATGATAAACATATCCATATCAATTAATATTTTCAGCAAGTTTCTGGGAGCTTCTTCTGAACAGTAAAATTTGGGATCTGCTACTGTCTAAGAATAATCTAAGAATATAAGCTAAGGAAATGGTGGAAATGAACATTCCCTCACTGGATGCACAGTTTACTGTGTGAACAGTTAGATTTAAGCAGACAGTTCCAACATAGTGTAATTGGCAGCTAAAAAGAGGATACAAATTCTGTTCTGTTAGACTCATAGAAGAATTACACCTTCTTTGGAAACTTGTTTTTTCACAGAGAAGGTGACATGCAAGAAGGGACTTAAAGAAGAAGTAGAATTTCTGCAGTTGATGGAAAACGAGAGCATTTGAGGGGATATACATACTCTGTGTAAGTGATGGAAGCCCAGTGATGGACCGGGAAATGGAGGTTTACAGGAGAATGGAGGGGAGCGTATCAGAAGCTGAAATTAGACATCTGAGCACCAAGGAGTTTGAGTCTTATCTATTGCACTTAATGAACCATAAAAGAATATTTAGAAGGAATGGTATCTACTTGGAATTTCACTTTAAAAGCCTGAATTTGGTGAGAGAATGATGTAGAACATAATTAGGCAGACTTTTTTGTGTAATTTGCTATTTTAATGAACAGGTAACATCACTAGGCCTCAGTATTCTCTTCTCTAAAATATTAGTATATATTAATTCTTTCAACTCCATTAATGGAGTCTGGTTAAGGATCACTTATTTGATGACACTTGTTTGTTGTTTTTTTGGGTGACAGCTTTAATTATAATACTGTAAGACACCACTCACCTTATTCAAAATATTGAACTCTACCTTGTCCTTCTGAGCTATGATTGGTTGATATTTGCTAAGTTATTAAGCATAATAGCATTTAATGAGTTCTTATTATTTGTTAGGAACCATTGTAAGTTCACTGTGTTACTAGATACAATTATATAAACTAATACTTCTCTAATCAGAAGATTTGAGATTAAGCCAGCAATTCTGTATTTCTAACAAGTTCAGATGTGGTAATGACGCCATTGGACTAAAGACCATACTTTGAGCGGCAAGCATATAAACAACCTTGTTTTGTTAATAAGAAAACAGGATCAAGTGATAAATCATTTATTGAGATCCTGGAGCTCAACTACATGGAAGTGGTTGAGTCAGGATCTGAACTCAAGTATGTATCATCAGTCACGAAGGAGGCTATGAAGGTCCTGGAAGTTACAGATATTACTGCCAGCAGAGTTAGTTTTGAGGAGGTGGCCTATCTTAAATATGAGAATTTACTAGGAAACAGAAGGAGATGCCATTGGGTAACTTGAATACAACCTTTTAATGGGATTTTTTTTGAAAGCTCCTGAATAATTTTGATCTGATAAAGCCAGTTCTTAAAGTTTATCTTGAATAAGAGTTTATTAATATAATGCCATGATAAACTTTTAAGACTAAATGTGAGTCACCTAAGAAATATATAAATCTTAATTATTATTTAATAGATAGGAAAACAGGCCTAAAGAAGAGCCCCAGGGTGAATATGTAAATCTAGGGTCAAGCTGGGCCTTAACTCATGGTGCTCCATCCATTGTCAGGGCTCAATTAGAGATTACATGTAAAGATTTAAAATTGTTAGTTTAAAATACACAACTAGGGTCCTTTCTAAAGAGAAACAAAAGTCACAGGACATTTGCACATTCCCTGCATTCGTCTGTGTTTCCATGTGTATAATGTTTGTGTTTTTATGTATATGCCTTATTATAAAATTATGGTTTCTTGTTCTTAAAGTTAGTGAAACTGTCTATAAACAGCTTGATAAAAAAAGTACTAAATATTGAAACATTTTCTGGGTTAATTTTGGTGCATGCTAAGGAGAATATTGTGCCACAATATGAGCATATGTTGGGTTTGGGAAAGGGATTGATATTCACTCTTCCACATGAAAATATCCACTTGGGTGATGGAGATATTGGCAGATCTCATCAAAGGGCCGTGATGATTTCAAGCTTAAGCTTTTTCTTTGCCATTCTTTTCTGGTTTATTAACACACTCAGAGGGGAAATTGGCAAATTCACTGAGTGCCAGAAAACTCATGGGTGACTGTCAAATGTTGATGTTGCTTTTTGAGTCAGAAGAGTCCCTGCGATATCTTCTGAAACCCCAACAATGAACTGAAATAGAGAACACCTTAGCATAATTCAAGGCAGCCAAGCTGAAAGTTACTTGGAGCTTTGTCTTATTTGTAAGATTTGCTCTTCACTAAACCTACAATCAGAGAGATCACTCTGCAGTCATCACTGAGTTAACGGAACATGGCAAGGAGCAGAGTGCTTCTTCTGGCTTTTCATTTTCAGAAGCGGTATCAGAGCGAATCTTTAAGTAGAAAAAGCACATGATTTCAATTAGTTTCTAGGAGATAGCAACCTGGAAACTAATTTATCTGATACCTTGAAGTCTCAAATTGTTCTTATGCACCACAACCATGGAAGCTGAAGAAACCATTAACTTTATCACCATCTCTTATGTATCTTCTGAGGTACAGCCAGAAAGATATACATATAACACCACAGTTTGTTGAAGAAATGGCAGGGTCCAGGGCATTTTGATGATCCTGACAATTTGTGTTCGGGTATTTTGAGATTTCCTTTCTTGGAGAACTGTTTTTGATGTAGGTAGCTGGATGCAGACAACAGAAATTCAGTAATACTATTACTTTGGGAGGTGGATAAAATAAAAAGGGTAAAGAAGATGTTAATACATACCTCAGTCATGCTTCTTCCATTCCTTACCCCTTATTCCATTATATAGAAGTAACATAGAGAAGTTCTCAGTTAAATAGTACTGAACAAAAACCTTTATGACTACAGTTGGGCCTCATCAGTCTTCCCTTATAAGACCACATAATTCAGGACTTCATGTGCTCATGGATCACCCCCAAAATAGGGACACAGACAAGGTATCCAGTATTCCACCAGGCTTGAGTTTTCTATTAAACTACCTCTAAATTATGGATTCTTCTTTTGGTTTGTTAGACCTTTCCATGTTACTTTCTCGGACCAGCTCGCATAGAATATCTGTACCTTGAAGGAACTGGTCTCCTAGAATTAATATGTCAGCTTAAAGCCATGGTTATACCTTACTCCTTTCTGGGGATAAGTATTTCTGATACAGATTCCTTTCCTGGTCCTTTAAGTCCATCTTTTCTGAACTTTTCCAATGGATACACACCCCATTGGTGAAGCTTAATATCCCAGACTCAGATGGCTTTCTGACTCATTATTGTTCCTCCCCCACCTTTTTTTGGTTACAAATAGAAGGCAAAAGCCTAGACCTGATTTCTAATTACCCAATTATTCTCTTTATCTAAAATAGTCTCTTATGTGACCTTGAGAAAAATCAACTTATTTCTGAGTCCTATTGCCCCTTATTTCTAAAGTGCAAAGACTGAAAATGTTACTCTCACAAGTCTCTAGGTAACTATCAAATTATAGTGCTAAGCAAGTAAAGATGAAATATGGTGTGCATTACCAGAGTAAGGGAATGTCAAACCTAAAAACCAAAATACCTTCGAGGAGCCAGTCTGAAGCTGATAAGATAAGACATTTCCCAATTTCCATAATCAGTAATCAAAAAAACATCAATCAAAATGCAGTACTGCCCTCCCTACTTCCTCCTCATCTATCTGTAGCATTTTCTTAGTAGAAAAACTAAGTGAACCACAGCTATTTGTCTTTTGATGTATAGCTGTGCAAAAGATGTCTCTCTGACAACTGTACTCTTATAGTCACTAAATATAAAGTTCTTTGGATCGTTGAGATGACATAGATAATTAATTGAGAAGGAGCCTCAAGAGAAACCTATGCATAAGGTAGAAGAACCTCTACAATATGCTTCTGAGAAGTTTCATTGTCAAAGTTTAAAGTGATAGAAACACAGGAATTTTTCAACATTTTAATTTGGTGGGGGAGCATAGTCTCTAGTATTCACTAGTCTGTGAATCTAGCTATTAATAATTACTAAATGTTTCATCCTATAGAAATTAAGAGAATTAAATATGGCTTATTGGCATTATTTTTTCTCAGATCACTTACTTTTTAAGCCAGGATCCCCAATCACTATCTTTTTCTTCACCATTCTATCCAGTCAGCTACCAAGCCCTAAAGATTTTATCTCACATATTTGCACTCTCACGACAGTTCTCCTGCCAGTGTTTTTCTTCAAGTCTCACCAAATCTTGCTTGAATTGTTGAGAATTATTGAACTGTTAAGTAATTATTATATTTACTCTCCTTCCTATGCTTCAGTTTTAACCTACTTAGTCTGTCATATGATGTTCGACTAATTTCATAATGTTACATATCTGATGTACCCCTCCCTAAAAATTTTCAATGGGTATATATGGTCCATATCTGGGTCTATTAAATATTCCCTTCTGGCTTTGCATTCTCCCATTGAAACATCCCCATTTCATTTGCCTTCCCTTAAATATTTGAGAAACATGCTCTTCATTTTAAGCATCAGGTATTTCCATTATCTCTTTGCCTAATTACCTATTGTTTCTTAAGTTTGTAATGTGCTTTATGCTTGCTAAATCCTTATTTTTCTTTAAATCTCTGTCCTCTCTGTTAACATAGTTGTCAGGTCTTCAGGTTGCAATTGGGTACTCTTACTCTGTAAGCATAATAATAACCTGTTGATTTATCTGTTACTGTTTGTAATACTGGCTACTACATTGATCTGTGGGACCACACCTAATAGAACTTACAACCTGAGGGTCTGTACTGGTATCAGCAGTATTTCAAGCACTAAATAAATAGTGTATGTTGAAGAGGTGGACTTGAAGAAACCATCTGAAAGAGTAAGAAGAAGCCACATGGTGGAATTTAACATAACAAAAGAGTAATGCCTAGCTCTAGTTCTGTGTTGTCTTTTGTAGAGCATGTTCAAAAGTATTGCCAGAATTTGCATTTGAACTATATTCAGGCTCATTGCAGGATCCATTTTTTAAAATATTTTTGAACCAACTAGCAATTTCCTTGTGCAAAATAATTTTAAACTTCCCTTTCTGGGGTGCCTGGTGGCTCAGTTAGTTAAGCATCTACCATCTCGGGGTCCTGGGATTGAGCCTCTATATTAGGTTCCTTGATAAGGGGGGGGGGTGCCTTCTTCTCCTTCCCTCTCTCTGTTCCTTCCCCCTGCTCCTGTGCCCTCTCAAATAAATAAATCTTTAAAAAAATAAAATGAATAAACTTCCCTTTCTTTTCCCACTGTGGACAAACACAGCCAACTCATCAAGGACAGAGAATGGAGCAGGTAGTTGTTGCATCCGAGGTGCATCTATGTAAGCAAACACAGATGCAGACATAGAAAACTTGGATGAGGGAAATAGCACAGAATCTCACACCCGTAACAAGCACTTTGCAGAGCTCATGGTGAAGAAAGACAGTAAGCTTTTTGTAGAAATCAATTAATTAAAACTCGGTAGTCATTCCTTTTTTTTTTTTTTTTTTTTTTTTTAAGTTCCATCTCTTTGAGAGAGTGTGCATGCACATAAGTGGAGGTGATGTGGTTTTAGAATATAGGTGAGGTTCAGTGGGGTGAGGTCCAGAGTCGACAACCAAGAAAGAATTCTTGAGACATCTTTGGTCCAAACGGTGGTTTTATTTTTTATTAAAGCACAGGAACAGAACCTGTGGGCAGCAAGAACTGCTGCACTGAGGTTCTGAGAGGGGAGGTCAGGAGGTAATGGAGGTTTTCAAAAGAACTTTCATATGCTAAAGACTTAGGGGATATTGGAGGCCTTGCCATTGTCAAGTTAAGGTTGTTTTTCCCTCTAGCTTGGCATTGACTTTAAGAAAGTTGGGCACTTCCTGGAGAAAAGTCACACACACACCCACCCAAGAGTTGTTGAGGGGAGGTTTGGAGGGTGTCTGTTGTGCTTTGTCCTCAGCAAGGCTTCTGCTTCCTCATCAGGGGGAGGGGCAGAGGGAGAAGGAGAAGGGGAAACAGACTCCCCACTGAGGGTGGAGCCCAGCATAGGGCTTGATCCTAGGACCCGGAGATCATGATCTGAACCAAAGTAGACACTTAACCGCCTAAGCCACGTGGGCACCTCCGGAGTATTCTTATTAACAAGGGCAGGGTATTAGGTTTTTTTAGAAAATCAGAACCAATAGAGAATGAATCTCTTTCTGCTTCATGTATATTTATACATATAAATGTTTCTCAAATATTTGGTTATATATATTACTTTATTACATTTTATTTATTACATTGTATTACATTATTATAACATTTATGCATTTATAAAATAAACAGTAAATATTTTTAAATATATATATATATTTTTTTTTTTATGAAGAATTGGCTTATGTGATTATGGAGACTCTGAAGTCCCATGATCTATTGTCTGCAGCTAGAGATCCAGGAAAACTGGTGGTTTAGTTTTAGTGTGAGTCCAAAACCTGAACACCTACCAGCAGCTGGTGCAAGCCCTAGTCCATGGATAGAAGACCAGTATCCTGGCTCAAACATCAGGTAGAAAGAGTGAACTTTTCCTTCCTTTGTCATCTTGTTCTATTCAGGCTCTCAGTGAAGAGATGGAATAATGCCAACTGACTGACACTTATTCTTGCAGTTCAAGTGCTAATCTTAATATTTAAATTGTTTCTCAAGGTACAGGAATTGTATATGAAGAATGGTTCTTAAAGTTCATATGCCACCAAGAATCACCTGGGTTTAAAAATGCAAACACTCGGGTGGCTCTTTAGGTTAGTTAAGCAGCTGACTCTTGATTTAGGCTCAGGTCATGATCTCAGTGTTGTGAGATTAGAGTCCTGAGTTGGGTGTGGAACCTGTTTAAGATTGTCTCCCTCTCTCTAGGCCCCTCTTCCCCTCTCACTCACTCTCTCTCTCTTAAAAAAAAAAAATTTAAAAAAATACATATATATATGTACACACATACATACATACATACATGCATACATACATACATACATACCCTGGCCAGACCACTAGAGACTGAGATGTTAGTTTGTGGTAGCCAAATGTTGGCTGCTTTGTCATTATTTAGTTTCCTCTTCCTTTAGCAATTCCATCTATCATTAATTTTAAGGGACCAACCATACCCTCAGCCATGCAGCTTGTTTGGAGTTGACCGCATAGTTAACACTACACTGGTTCATGGATGGATATGCATTCCTAATATGGAGCAATGATCACACTGGAAACTAACTGTACTTGGTTTTTCACTGAAACCCTCTGCTCTTCGAATGATGAGTTCTGGAACTCTTGCATCTCTTATAGCCACTTGTGAGGATTTGACCTAAGGATAAAACTGTGTGCATGAGCTTACTATGTGCATTTAGAATGAAAAATAATATATAACATATATAATATAAAAATAAAAAATATACATTTATGTTGTACATTTTAAGAATACATGTATTTTACAATGAGCAGTATACCCAAATTCCCTTAATTTATTCTAAAGTGGATCTTATGCTACTAGCATTTGAAGTTGGAGTAAAAGGAAAAAAAAAGTACATATGTGCTGTGACTAAAACCCTCAAAATAGTTTATATTATGTTAGTACTTGACACTATGCTTATGCTTATGTTGAAAAAATATGTTTGTGCCTATCAAATGTGTTTTATTTTTTAACACATTTTCATATACATCAAAGTAGGATTTTGAACTAATGTTCATTACCGGGATTGAATTCCTGAGTTCAGTTCCACTTTATATCACACTCTGAAGAAATACTGAACTTAAACAAGTCAGGATTCAGAGGTCAGTCATTCTATTAAAATGAAAGTACAAAATAATCTCTTCTGCGTGTGATCCAATGATATTAAACTGGCATTGGTATAAGCAACCCTTTGGTATAATTTTAAAACATTTTTTTATCACTGGTAGGCAAATATTGCAATAAACTAAGAGGACCTTGTTTAAACATGGTATCAAAATTTTGAAGACATTTTGACTTCAATACAACCAGTTCTAAATCAAGCAGTTCTCTTTCACATTTAATACTTTAATTATTAAATCTAGTAATTTCTAGATATCCATATGAATTTGTTTGACAATAGGTCCATTAATTAATATTTTCTACTTTGGTAAGAATGTAGAAGTAAATGTAAAACAAGATTTTATTGCACCACAGTTTACTGTAAAATGCAGACAAGTCCTCTTACACTCTGTGCTGTGCTGTGCTGTGCTGTGGAGACCAAAAAAAAAGAAAAAAGAAAAAGAAAAAGTGACAGATACGTATACCTGTAATGGGAACTACAATTAAGAAGAATTACCATTTTTAATTGTCTGATATATAGCTACTATACACATTACAGTTTGTTTATAAGATACAACTGATTCCAAATTTTAAAGGATCAAGTTATAGAAAAATTTTTCTCACATGATATGTATTCAAGGGCAACTTTACTGGGAAAGATTTGGCATACAGGAGTCTCAAGAAAGGCTGAATAATCTCTCTCTCGTGAATTTTTGCTTCCTTTGAAAATCTCCACAAAATCTGCAAAGGGACAGTAAATCAGGGGTCATTTTTATGGCCCCTAATATTAGGTCTCCCACCTCAACTCCCTTACCAAGATTTCCCAGAAAGGTCCCTGAATATTTATTCCCTCAAACAATAACTCCTGTGTTTATTTATTTGTTTGTTTGTTTATTTTACCATTGGAAGCTGGGCAGTGCAGCAAAAAGGTATTCCTCACTGTCACCCATATCACATAGACTAGACTCTGCTTTATGTACTGCAGACTGCTTTAGCACAAGAGTATCTACATGCTGGAGAAGTTGATTTTCTCCAAATGACACAGAAACTTCAAAAGTGCAGTGTTGGTGAAGATGTAGGAAGGTGATGTCAGGGGCAGGAGGGTGGGTACTCAGTGGATGCAGTGGAGGAGACGAGAAGACTATTTCCTTCATAAGGAACAATGCAATGTAGGGACTCTAGCAGCAAACTTGATTCAGAAGTTAGCAACTTTGTTTTGATCCTTCTATTTGGATATATGACCTTGGATGAATCACTGAAGTCTCTAGTCCTTGGTGTCCTCATTTGTAAGGTAGACATCATTACCTATGGAACCTGCTTCAGAGGGGTGTGCATTCTAAGGGTTCAGTTTTATGGATATAGCTTGCATTGCTGCAGCTGTGCTTCTGGCCGTAATTCCTCTCCAAATGGTGTGGTTTTTTTCTTCTTATATGAGGATGTACATGGAAGGCAACTCTCAGAGCAGTATAAAAAGACAAAATAGATGAGGAAAGAATAGTGTTGGCACTGTGAAGATTAGTTTTATTATCTTTACCCAGGAGTTAAGAGCAAGTGGCAGCCAGAGTGGTTTGTGGTGAAATACTCAGATTCTGTAATCAGATAGACCTAGATTTGACATTGAATAAGTTACCACCTTGTTAAGCCTTCCTGAAATTCCTC
This sequence comes from Spilogale gracilis, assembly GCA_004023965.1. NCBI lineage: Eukaryota > Metazoa > Chordata > Mammalia > Carnivora > Mephitidae > Spilogale > Spilogale gracilis. The sequence goes on along the minus strand of PITA01000422.1, from coordinate 118,549 downwards.
TGTAGCAGGAGTGCGATGATAGCATCTATATCCTGGTGGTAGCATTTTAATGAGATTATTCTTGAACCCAGGTATGACATAGAAATGCTCTCAAAGTGGGCACCTGGGTGGCTCAGTGCGTTAAAGCCTCTGCCTTCGGCTCATGTCATGATCTCAGGGTCCTGGGGATCGAGGCCCACATCGGGCTCTCTGCTCAGCAGGAAGCCTGCTTCCTCTTCTCTCTCTGTCTGCCTCTCTGCTTACTTGTGATCTCTCTCTGTCAAATAAATAAATAAAATCTTTAAAAAGAAAAGAAATGCTCTCAAAGTTTTGTTGTTGTTGATCTTCTGTTGTTTTTTGTTGTTATGCTTATCTGTTATTACCAGGAGTATCATTAGCTTATATTTAATAAGTACTGTGTGCACTTACCCAGAAGAGCTCTATAGAGTTGTCCAGATGAAAAATAGCCCAACAGCATGTCAGTGTTAGTAATTAGATATTCTTATCTTTTGATTTGGGGCTTATATTTGGAAGCTCTTTTTGTTTTGTCTGTTCATGATGGTCGAATTCATAGGGACCACCTCTCCTAATGGAGAGTCACATGAGTACCTCATGCCTTACTTCAGCTATTCTGGAGGATGATTAAAAGTTACTTTGAAGCATCTTATTTGCCCATGTTTTACAAAGTGAAATCTTAAATGTGCCAGTTTTTCTGTATTTTAAGTCAGGTAATCAACCCCAAATATACCTTTAACATGTGGTGATATAGTATGGACATAAAGGTAGATATGTGCATTTACTTATTTAGTTCAAGGCTCTGCACGATAGAAGATAAGCATTTTTATACTCCATGAATGTGGACAATCCTATTATGTGGTCCCCAGAGCTAAGAGGTCAGAATACTGCTTTGGAAGGTGCTGAGGAGTTCTGGAATGTGTCATATTAACTGTTCGGTGATGGACTCTGTTCCTGCTCTCTGTTTAATTTCTTTCTTTTTAGAAGACCACTCCCAAGAGGACAAAAATTGACTCTTAGGGACAAAACATCTTGGATATTGAAGGGACTCTTATTTGGGTAATGAAAGTAGGGTTGATAAATACTGCTCCAAGACTACTAAAGTCTTCAAAATAATTAAGCTGTACTATCTTATCCAAGATAAACAACTGCGAGAAAAGCACATGGTAATCTGTTAGGGACTGAATTGTGTCCCTGCAAAATTCTTATGTTGGAGCCTTAAAGTGCTTTAGAATGTGACTGAGTTTGGAGATAGGGCCTTTTTTTTTTTAATATTTTATTTATTTGACAGAGAGAAACACAGCCAGAGAGGGAATGCAAGCAGGGGGAGGGAGAGAATGAGAAGCAGGCTTCCCGCTGAGCAGGGAGCCCGATGTGGGACTCGATCCCAGGTCTCCAGGATCATGACCTGAGCTGAAGGCAGTCGCTCAACCAACTGAGCCACCCAGGTGCCCCGAGATAGGGCCTTTTAAGCACTGTTTAAAGTTAAATTAGGTCTTAAGAGTAGGACCCTAACTCAAAAAGACTGGTGTCATTTTAAGAAGAGAAAGAAACACCGGGAATATGCATTCACAGAGAAAAAGCCATGTGATGGCACAGGTATAAGGTGGCTAAGGAGAGAGGACCCAAGAAAAACCAAACCTTCCAACACCTTGATCTTTGATTTACAGCCTCCAGAACTGTGAGAAAATAAAATTTGGTTGTTTAAGTCACCTAGTGTGGCATTTTATCATGGCAGTCATATAAAACTAATACAGAGCCAAAATACCAATTTTATATTAAACATTGCCAGAAAGTTGACTTCCCCATATTGAAACCCAGAAGCAGCCAGGCCAATCCACCTAGTCACAGGAAGTGATGTGAAACTGCCTACTTCCCTGTGTGAAGGCCTCATTGTAGAAATTTTAGTAGAGCACAGAAGGAAAAAGAGTATGCTGTATGTAATAAGGACTGAAGTAACTTTCAGGAGGTATGTGCCTAAGGTGACTAGGCTGTGTATGTCCCACTTCTTCTATACGCAGCGGTCTCTACTTGTGCAAAGTAGTGAATGAGGAATAGAAAGAGGTTGGAAATGTGAAATTACGGGAGCTCCCTTCACAAGAAAGAAACAGTAACCATCTCTGTCACCAGTCGAGTGACTATTTCAGAGGTAGGGCTCAATAGCATTCTCTATGTGGATCTGAAACAACTGAACCCGGGCATTGGGGTGTCAGGAGGAATTAGCCTTTTTATTATTTTACCTGTGTTGCCAAAAGTAAGTAGCCACATAGCACACTGAGTCATGCGCTAAAAATTAGCTAGGTTAAAATGAATAATGAGTGAGATAATAATGATGCTACTACTACTAATAATAATGACCGCTAAGATGTATTGCTTATTTGCAATAAGTCAGATACTATCCCAACTACTATGCACTTACAGGCATTCTTTAATGTAGTTTATATCATAACTCTATTATAGGTGTTATTATTATTTCTATTTTAGATATGAGGAAGCTGAGGCTCAAAGAGATTAACTTTCCTATGACCACTCCACTAGTATATAAGGAAGCTTGAGTGAACATACCTAGGAGCAAGGAAATAAAAGACAACATTCTGCCTCTGTTACTTTTGAGTGGCTAGAGTTTGAGTTTTCCTAGATGGACTTCTATAGAGTGTGGCTGGAATATAACTGTTATTGTCAAAATGAACCAAGACCTAAGAATCAGGGAAGAGAAACCAGAAAAATAATCAAGAGACTGGGAGAAATCAGTGAAATTATTGAATTAAAGGGATTGGAGGTAGATATAGCATAGAAGCATGGAGGCCAGGATTTTGAGTCGGGTAGGTAAGAGAATTATCCTATCAGGACAAGAGCGGATAGCTTATCAGTGGTGATTTCTTAAAATTGGAGCTGGTGATCATTTACTTTCTGACATTCATGGATGGAAGATGGAGTAGACTCATCAGAGGGTCAGAGGCTAATCTGGAAGAGAAAGACCCAATGAAAACCTAAAGTCGCACAAAAGCAAAAGAGTACAGTGAGATTATGGAAATAATGGGACTACTCAAACACAGAAGGGCCCTCATCATAGCCAGAGTAGTTTTGAACACCTGGTACTTTGACCTGCAAGAATGAAAATGTCAATTTTGGCAATAATTTATTTTTATACCTTTTATTTACCATCCTTATAACCATCCCATGAAATATAAAAATAAACATTAATGTATTTTACAAGAAAATAAACTGAGAAGTGACTCATCTGAGGTTATACAACAAGTGAATGAAGCCAAATCTCTGATCTAAGAAATAAATAAATATATAACAAAAACAAAAACAAAACAAAAAAACTGGGGTGCTCGTGTGTTAGGCACCTGCCAGCCACTGTTGCTTTCCATTTTCTTATAAAATAGTGGGCCCAAGGCTGATCTATGGATCTACCTGAATGATCAGGTTCACATGACTCATTGTTGTAAAGGACACAATTTGGCAAGGACCCTACTTCTTTGATTTTATTTTTCTCCCAAGGAAAAAGATGGCATCAACTTGTAAGATGCTAAATAAGGCAAAATGAGATAATGGACTTAGATGTGTGTTTCCCAGAGAAGAAACATTATACTTTTGACTGGACTATGGTATGGAAGTTTTATCAACGACTTTGAAGTTTGGCTGCCATTTTGAATTGATAGAGTCCCAACAAAAACAGCTGTACCAACAGCCACAAGCATTCCAAGGAAAGTGTTACATATTCTGTGACCTGGGATTCCATTCTCTAATGGAATATGCAGTGAGTTAGCCAAGGACCTGATTCTGGAGCAGCTCATGATCCAGGGATATTTATGTAAAGACATCTCGGTCATGTTGCAGCTATGATGTATCATTCTCAGATGTTTGCAGAATATCATTGACAGCATTATTCATGTTACTGATAAAGAACAGGCCTGGTTCTTTTTTTTTTTTTTTAAGATTCTTATGTATGTATTAGAGAGCACAAGTTGGGGGAAGAGGAGAGGGAAAAGGACAGCAGAGTCCCCACTGAGGCGGGAGCCCAACTGAGCTACCCAGGGGTCCCAGGGCTAGTCCTTTTCTGATTCTGCTGTTACTGCATTTTAATTTGTGGGAAAAGCAGAATGCTTCCCATACCAAGGAAGACTGTTGCAATGTATATATGTGACATTTGATCCTCAAACCTCCACTAATGTTCTCGATTGTAACTATACTGGGTCTTCCTGCCTTAGAGCTGCCTAAGGATCAAGAACAAAAAGGCAGAAATTTTCAAAAGGAAGGTGACCTCTGGCCTCTGCCTACCACCCCTGATAACTCTTGCCCTAATCTACCCAACCAGCACACTCTTTACTTCAGTTAAGGTGGGGGAGGGAGGAAAAGGAAGAGGAGGAAAGAGGAAGAGGGAAAGAGATAAGGTAAACAAGAAAGCCTGTGCTAGAATTCTAGCAGATCATTAAGGCTTATATGCAGATAATGATCAAATATGAGTGCTCCATAAGAATTCTGAAAGGGAGAGTGTCTGAGAAGCATCTTTTTTTGTCTGAATGCCTTTTTATCCCCTGAATTAGGTATAGGCTAATGTGCAGTGTTGACCATTTGCTTGGACTTCTACCTACAGAAACACCCCTTACTTAGCCTGTATAGTCCTGACTTCCCATTTACCTGACTTCTGTTTATTGTTCCACAATGGTTATTGGGTAAGTCACTGGACTTTTCTTGACTCATCACCATTACAGATTTTATTTACTATTTTAGCTACTTTATTGCTACATATTCTGTGCCCCAATCTATGTAATGCAACTATTTGCCTAATATATTCATTCATACAGTTGTCGTCTGTCACACTGGAAATTTCACATTTATTTTCTAGAAATATAAATGTATATATATATATATATATATCCCTCGTATACTTGTTACTGATATGCATCATATTCTCCTCTGTGTAGAAAAATGCAGTGTTTTAAAAAGCCTCTTGAGCTAGTAGCATAGAATTAAAATATTGTTTTAAGAGGAGATGGAGATTCTGCCTTACCCCCGACAAAACCTCTCCATTTCGTCAATTAATCCAGGAAGAGAGCCCGTCTATATTTTCTTGGATAAGATAAAATTTTTAGACTTTCCCAGTATGTGATTTTTTTTTTTTCCAAACAGTTTGTGGAAGGAGTAGATTTATGTTTGGTACCCTTCTATAGTCCTTCTGTCCTTCTGCTTTCCCATTTTATGAGTAACTTAGTCTGGCTTGTGTTTTGTTTTGTTTTGTTTTGTTTTGTTTTGTCCTTTTACCCTACCTTTTTTTCAGTTAAATTTCCTTTGGATGTAATAATCTTTTCTCTCCCCACTACCCCAACAGTTCTTACCAAATACTGTCTACACATAGCTGTTCATTTTCAATGTCCCTCAGAAAGTTTAAATGTCACATTTGCATTTCACTCAATGTTTAAAATACAAGAAGCTGAAAATGAAAAGAAACCATAGGAGAGGGCCTTTCAGTGAATGGAAAATAGTAATAAATCCAGTGTTCTGACCTCAATTATGGGTGTTCAACCTTGAAGGCCCCTTTCATTCATCCTGCTCAGTGGGAAACACTGACACAAACCCCTCAATGGACCCTATGCTTATCTCTCTCTGTTCCCAGCAGAGTCTCTGGTGTGGAATGATCACAGTATTGAGTCATTTGCTTTCAGTTTGTCTTTATAGTCCCTATGATGAAGACTTGTAGCAAAACTAAACCTAAATCTTTCTGTGACTGTACTGGACTTTAAAACCGTAAGGCTAATAAGGACTTTGGTAGTAAGCTTGATCCAGGGAGAACCATTTTTACGTTTCAAAAGCAGATAAATTGCAATGGATAGTTGGATAGTGCAGCAGTTTCTTACCTTCTCATGGATTTAGAAAAAATATTTGTCATTGAAAAATAACAAGCCAGCGTTGAGAAGAAAGCATGTTCCTTCACTGGAGAGACTTTACAAAGAATGTGACTTCAGAGGCAATAAGCGTGGGTTCAAATGTCGTCTCTATCACTTGGTAACAGAATGACTTTGGGAGGCAGCTTTTCTGAGCCACAGGTTTTTTGTTTGTTTGTTTTTGTCTATAGAACAGTGGTGGCATCTGCTTCAAGCTTTGTTGTAAGGATCAAATGATGAGACATATGTAAGTTACCCTAAACCACATTGGGCAATTGTTATCATCAAGTGCATTGTTACTATTGTTATTATTGCAAATAGTACAGTTTATTAATATTGGTAAGCTAATCCCTTTTTTGTCTCTGCTTCTGTCTCTATTATGAGTCACTCAAATGGATATCGTGTTCCATGGAAATATCAATTTTCCAGAATACACACACACACACACACACACACACACACGTATGTATAATTTATATAGATTCTTCAGTATATTTGTATGTATTTATGTAAGTATTTATATATATTCTTTATATATATATCTATAGCTATATCTATAGATATATGTATCTATATCTGTCTATCTATCTATATCCTTAAGTGGACTCTTAGGCTCAGAAATGCTTCAGGGAGTAAAGTTAATTGAGTATTTCAGCAAGTACTGATTGGAGGCCTAATCCATGTCTCCCATTGTTTTACAGGTTGCACATTCAGTAACAAGATAGGTGAATTTTCTAGAACTTATATTCTAAGGGAGAAAGAAAAAAAGATAAATGCACAATCAAATCAGATAATCTCATAGAGTAGTATGTATTATATAGGAAGTAAAATAGAAGCATCTGACTGTTGAGGGAGATAATCTGGATTGTGTGGTCAGGGACAGGAGCAATCTCACACTTGAGATGATTATGAGTTTATTTCAGAATTACAAGTAGGATCCTGTCATGGGAAGACCTGGAATGTAAGAAAAGAGTATTTTGGACTAAGAAGGAAAGCCATTAAACTGGCACTAGAAAGAAGACCAGTGAGTCTGAGGGCTCCTGGCTTGGGAAAAACGGATATGGTGTTGAGGTGAAGAGGAGTAGTAGTGAGAGTAACACTGTGTCCACTTCTCTCCATCACAGTAAGGGATTCGTGGTTTTTTACCTAGAGAAGTAGGTAAAGGACACCAGTGTAGAGAAGTAGGTAAAGAGCACAGTGTAAGACTGTGAGTTGACTCTTGCTGGTGCCCAGTTGTGACATGATAACACCTTGGACCAGGTGATGTATAGCCGTGTAGATGGGAAATAGTGGATAGATCAGAATAAATTTTGAAACTAGAACTGATACATTTTATTTTATGGAGGAGAGAAATAAAGAAAGAGAAAAAGAATTATTTTTTTCCTAAATTATTTCTAGTTATAGCAATAAATGAGACAGATACGAAATCTCCAAGAAAAACAATAGTAAACTCCAATAATTATAAAATTACATCTGGATACGGAATTAGAATATTAGGAGTTGAATAGCAACAATCAATTTACTGTATGGCCATAAGCGAATGATATAATCTGCCAACTTCCATCTGCCATAAAATGATAATGAAAACTGTATTTATATGTCTGAAAGAGGTGTTTTGAAAGCCAAATAAAATAAAATCACATAATTTTATGGTAAAATATTACTGAGTGCTCAGTATATGAAATGCATTGTACTGAATGTTTTCATTTCATTGCTTAAACATTCATTACTAGTTCCACTTTACAGGTGATGAAATTTAGGAACAAAGAGATTTAAAATGTACACATGGTGCAAACGACAGAGCACAGAGTTAATTCCCAAGTCTTCTTGAATCCAGAATTTGTATCATCAACTATTACCTACAAGGCTGCCTGTTAAGTCCCATAAAGGTTACCGATGCCTAGAAGTCCTGTAAAGGTTACTAAAGTTTGTTGATATAAATCATCTTTAACAGTACTAGGAATGATAAAAGAGGGAGAAAGTGTTTTTATAAGGATAATTTTAAAAATCAGAAGATACACTATGAGTAAAAGTTCTACTTCTGCTGAAACAGGGCTACTTTGTAATGGGAAGGAAGGAAAGCTAGAATGAAATTATGTGATGTTAACTTAATCCTTTCAGTAAGAAAAAAATATTTAGTCTGACAGCAGTGACAGTATCTGATGTTTATAGCAACTAGCATCTGGTAATCAGTAGTTTAATAAACTACTACAAAATACCTAAATAGATCTTTTGGGCAATAGTCTATGTATTTCTATGAAGCCTTGTCTTTTTTTTTTTTTCTTGTCTTATCTCTTATTTTATTTTCTCTCACAGTGTTTAGAATACTGGAAGTTCATTGAATTTATTATTTATCAAATAAAATAAGTTCTTGCTGCTAGGTACTAATGAGAAGAAACATGAGCACAGATGGTACAAAAGTGACAATAAGTCAATCACTATTTTTGTCACTATCCTGAGGCAAAGCAATCATCAAATTATTGAAGCCTGTGGTCCAGATTTGGTCTGGAAAAAAAAAGCCTCATTCTCATCTTTCTGTTGTTAGTTTGTTTTCATTTCTTAATTGGTTAAACTTTTGCTTAAGAACCTATGATTCCAGAGCACATGAAACCTTGAAGATTTCACAGTTTACATAGTGGATTTTATGTCTAGCCACATCTTATGTTCTATCATGTGGCTGAGCTTTGGAATAGTCAGAGATATCCCAGAGATATCAGGATATTACATTGGACAGGTAGGGAATAAAGTTATCACCCTCCCTGCCCCCACCCAGACAGTCCTATCTCCCTAGTATATGACCTTATTATATATTTAATTTTCTCTGCATTAATATTTTTTCACTTCTGAGTTTTTCTTATTTTATTTGCAGCCAACATGTGTATCCCTCCTGTGTTCTATATATTCCAGAAGTGTAGAACTATGTCTGTTATACTACAAATCACCCTTGCTTAGAAAAGTTTCTGAGGTAACATATGCTTGTTAATTAAATGAGAGGTACCTATGCTGCTGGGCATTTACACACATTTCCTGTCAGAGAAGAGTCTGATTCTTAAACAATGATAATGAGAAGTTGCAAGTTGTTGCATTAGGGGATGAATATACCATTTATCATTATACAAATTACCTCCAAAATTCCGTAGTTCAGAACAATATGACCATCTTTCATTTCTTGAGGAATTTGGGGAGGTTTGGCTGGTGGTTTCTGTTGAGGGGAGCTACTGTAGTATAGTCAGATGAGGGCAGAAGGTGAAAGAGAAGCAATTAGAGCAGAAAGGGGGCTGGCTAGCTGGTTTATCTGTCTCTTTATGTCATCTCAGGTAGTCTCCATGTGAATCTCAGCATGGGCTAGTTTGAGCTTCTTCACAGTATAGTGGCCTTAGAGCAGTCATAATGATTCCATGGAGGTTTGGTTCTCTCTTTTGAGTCTTCTAGAAGATCAGGCAGGAGCTGCATCACCTTTATGACCTACACTTAGAAGTTACATAATGCCATGTCTGCCATACTCCTCAGTTGACTGTTGACTAAGGTTAGTCAGAATCAAAGGGAAGGGTTAAAAGCCCACCTTTTGATGGAAGGAGGGTCAAATAATTTATAGACATGTTTTAAAGTTACTACAGTGGGTTATATAAAGTACAGATTTTTCTTTTGGGGATTTTTCTGAAATTTCTATGACTGTTTTCTCCCCTCTTCTATTCACATAGCAGTGTCTGTGCTGATAGGGAAACACAATTCATCAAACAAAATTACCCTGTTTTTGTAGTAGGAAGGAAGCCAATTTCCATGGGGTTCTCTGTGAAGAGGAGAGGGAATTTGGAAATATGTTTGTTGTCTTACTTCCTTTCCTCTTCTTTTGCCTACAAACCCTTAGGCTGGAAACTCCATCAAGCTGGTTATTTCAGAGGAGGTACAAATTCACAGAGCTATATGAGCTGGTTGGTAGAAGGGGAAAACCTCTCTGGAAATCCTGTTGTGAGTGGGAGAAGACAGATGTGTTAACAGCTGTTTTGGTAGATAATGAGTCAGCTCCCAGTGCACGTAGATAATCTGCAAGGCAGCTAATCCATTCACAGATAATCAAGAATTGACCATATGCCACAGCTGGACTATGTGTGAAGGCAGCACATAAGGAAAGAGGAAAAACAGGGATTTTACTGTTAAAAAAATAAAAAAGAAAAAGAGAAACAAAACACTCATAATATCATATGGATAATAATTCTGGCCCATTCACATTTGTAACATTTGTATTTATCAAAGCATTAATACAATCTCCCTTTAATTTTCTTTTTTGTGAAATAGGAAAGGTAGTTCTAGTTCCCCCCCCTTTTTTTTTAAATGGAATGCTTAAAAAGTAAGGGAAGGAAAACAGAAGGTTTAGGTATACTGCTCAGTAACTCCATGTTAGGCACTAAAACATGCCCAGAACTACAAAAATAATTAGTGATGTGACAGAGGGAATATTGGTATTTTAACTAGCAGTCCAATTTTCCTGGAACGAACTATTATGTACTGCAAATTGAATAAAGCATGCCTTTTAGTTGTAAATGTTTTTTCGCTTTGTGTATCTGCAAGTCAGAAAAATATATGCTGACCTCATAGAATCACTGTCTTTACTCTGTCTCAGGACTGAGTTTCGTTTTGTGGTAATTTCGTGGTGCATTTGCATATGAAACTTATAAATTCCTCAGTCTCATTAAGTGTGCTTGTGAAAAATTCAGATTCCTAGAACCTCCTCCCTAGGGATCTTGATTTAGTTAGCTGTGAGAGAGGCCAGAGACCTTCACATTTAAACAAACACTTTCAGTCAGTGGGGCTCTGAGAAAACATTTTGAGAAACACTGTTCTAGAGCATGTTTCTCAGCCTGGGATGATGTTGCCCCTCAGGGGATGTTTGGCAATGTCTGGAACTATTTTTGGTTGTCATTTTCAAGGAATGGGTGCAACTGATATCTAATAGGTAGAGGGCAGGTGTGATGGTAAATTCCTAGTGTACTTAGGGCAGCTTCCATAACAAATTGGCCCCAAGTATCAGTAGTGCTATGGTTGAGAAATCTTGATTTAGAGGAAGTGCGAAAAAGTCAGTCACATGGAAAACCGTGATTTAATCACTACTTTATATATATATACACACAGAGACATATTTGTACACACACATGTGCATATATATCTATACATATATATTTATTAAACACATATATTCATATACATACACATATAAAATATTTAATAATATTAAAGATCATTTGCATCTGTAAACTTTTTTTTAACCTTTATAGGACTTACTAAGAGACATTTTAGGCAATAATTTGTGGCCTAGACTCTGTTTTCAAGAATGCATGGAAACTATATATATGAAGAGAGAGGGAGAATTTTTCCTATAACATATACAAACAAGGATTTTTTCTGTACAAAATGAGGTGAGATTAATTTCCTTTCTTTAGCAAAAGTGTATGTGATATGTCAAGAATTTTAGCTGCTTCTAATAATGCTTTATTTGTTGTGTATTTTTAACTACAGGACAGAAAATAAAATATGCTTTTTATATTAAAGATGATTTTGAATCCTGTAAGTTTGGACAACCAATTCCAAATTCAGTTCCTCAATCCACAGCCATAAATTGGATAATAGCTTATAAAACAGAAGGCATAAAATGTGTCTTCAATATGTTAAAGAAACAATCACACATTTTGAAAAAAAATCAGTTTGAAGTATACCCATATGTATATGACTGATTAGTGCTTTTTGAAATCCTACTACCTGGAGTTGTACTGTAATACACATAAGTTATACCCTATACACATAAACTTTCTGACGTGTTCTCGTTCCTTTTCATTTTTAGTAGAATGGTAGAGATTCTAGGGAAGAATGGGAGTTTTTTTAAAAACGGGACTTCCTATGAAATCCGATGATTTCGGATGATTATATATGATAAATAGTCATATATAAGAGGGCGATGAAAAGAAATGTATTATCTCAGGGTTCATTTTTTTCAACTATTACCTATCCTTGAAACCAGGAGTTTATTCTTTTTGTTGGAATACTACATTTCATATATCTACTGGCTATCCCCTTTGGATATCTCTCGGTAAAGGGTGGCAGTCCAAATCCCGCCCCCCCCCATATGTCTTTTTTCTAAGCACCAGGCTGATATACAGACATTCATATTACAAATTAGAGCTAGTCTAGTTACACTAGCATTCAAACCCTGTGAGGTTTATACAAATGAGCAACTCATGGGTCACTTCTGATGTATATCTCAGTAATCCATTTAACCATTTATTTTTGAAAGTATTTATTGAGTGAACAGTATGTGTGGACTTTCTTCTGTATGCTATGAATGAAGAATGAACAACAGAACAACATTCTAACCTTCCTTGGGCTTATTAGTGAGCAAGAAAGACAGTAGACACATAAACAAAGATGTATGTATTTTATGCAAATGTAGTAGGATAATGGGAAAGAGGGATTCAGAGAGGTGATTTTTCTAGGTAGAATGGTCAGAGGAGACCAAAACTCAGAAGGTTATTTGTCTGTGAAGAACTGTAGTGTCATGATTCTTTATTGTTCCACTATTTTATTCTTCCAGTGTGACTCTCTTTCATATAACAAAGAACCTTAAAGACAAACAGAAGAAATTCCAGAACCAAGCCTTTAGACTTCCCATGATGATTTAAGAGAGGGTGGCCAATTTAAGGCAGGTGATACTTTAATGCCACATTCTAATAGGAATACATCTGTCCACTCATCTTGCAGAGACTAGCTCTGGTTATTTTATTCTGTTTACACAAGCAGTTAATTTCAATTACCTTATATTATTATCCAGGTCATCATGATATTTTGATGTAGTAAAGTGAAGACTTATAGTTAAAAAAAGTGTCTTGATTTGGACTTTTGACCCTATCACTGTATATAATTTTTGGCATGCTATTTACTCTTCCTGAATCCCCTTTAATTTATTTATAGAATGAAGATAATACCAATGGTACCTATTCCCTTCCCTAGTTCCAAACATCATTTTGTGCAGCTGAGTCACCTTTCATTAAAACTTGCTGTCTTTGGTTTCCATATTACATGTCCCTGGATTTCCTTCCACCCTTTTGCCTGTAAGTTATCAGTCTTCTTTGCTATAAATATTATTTATCAGGTGTTGATTCTCAAATATTATCTCCAGCATGGATTCCTCATGTCAGCTGCAGACCTGTGTGTGACTTTATCTATGTGGGTGTGTAAATATAAAAATGTCTATTTGGCATCTGCCCTGGGATTTCTTACAGCAATGCCAAACCTAACATATTCAAAACAGAACACTTAACCTTCCCTTCAGTTTTTTATTTCCTTAAAGCTGTCATTTCTAGCAAAGTATCTACAGATGAGCCAAGTATTTCTAGACACTTTAGACCCCCAGCTGGTCTTTAAACCCTCAAAGCTGGTGTTACCATCACATGGGTTATTGCAGGAACCTTATATCCAGTAGCCTCACTGCCATTATTGTCCCTTTTAGGTTCACCACTGCATACAGAAAATGGAATCATCTGAACATAAAAACATAGTAGTTAATCTTTTGCCATTTGTTTTACAACTAAATTCAGAATTTTCATATGACCTCAGAAGCTCCATCTTATATACCTTCTCATCTCCTTCTATTTTCTTAACTTCTCCTCATTCCTCAAATGGGCCACCTCCCAGGCATTTCACACCTGTTATTTCCTCTGTCTGAAATATTTTTCTCTTTCCTGCTCATTGTGTCAAAGCTAATTCTTCATATCAAATGCTTCTTCCACAGAGAGGATCTCCCCATTAATTCCCTCCACCTCCATTTGGGTCAGGCTCCCTTGTTATAAAATTGTTTTTTTCACATAGTTTAATATAGATATAGCTATTTTGTTATGTATATGATTTTCAGGTCAAAGTTTATTTCTTCCATGAGCACATATAATAGCTAAAGAGAAAGGATGAATTGGTTTATTTAGTGCTCTTTTCCACATCAGACACAACGGTTGGCATATTATATGACTCAATAAATATTTTTGATAAAATGAGTGTATAATAAATCCTCACTAAATCTCATTATTATTTTGAGCAAAATTTATATCCTATAATGCAAAAAAAATTTAGTTTATTTTTAAAGTATCTTCAGTACATAGTAATGATTTCAAATTTTCCTCAGTCTTGTAAATAATCAGTCATGTAACTCATTGCTTGTTTCATTTACCAAGTTTATTTTGAGTCTTACTAAGCCTCAAGCATTGTGTTCAACCCAGAAAGAATCAAATACTGTAGAATATTGCTATTGCCCTGGCTTGAAGTATATTAAATTTGTTTGTGGTGTTAATCTTTATCAATCAAAGACATCAACTAAAATATCCAGTCATAATAAAAAGAAAAGATGTTTACAAGGAAAGATATTTCTAGAGGAAATAAAAGGAGTTTCTCAGTGCAATATTTTTAACTATCCAAGGACAAATCTGAAGCTTGGAGAAAATTCTAGCTGAGAGAGCAAGACAAAGGTCATTAAGTTATTTTAATTAAAGTGATTCATTTGAGGACAAAGGGACAAATTCTTTGGAAGACAGAGCCCCAGATTTCAGCTCCTGCTGTCAGTGGTAGATTCCACCTCAGAATGAGAAGGGGCAATTCATATTCTAAGCTAAAAGCAAATAACTTTAATTAAGCCTGGCTCATGGGTCCAAGCTTGGGAGACCTTTTTAATAAAAGAGATCACATGAATGAAGAAAATATTATTCACAACCTCACTAGGCTATTCCCCCTCCCCTTTTGAACTGCCTTTGACAGTTTCTTCAACATATTTGAGGATGAGAATAGATGAAAGAAAAGTAATTCTGACTTGTGGCTTTAAATTTATGAAATGAGAATTGGTGGTGGTGCTACAGACACTTCATCAGCAATATTTAAGATTCAGAATAAGGCAATTTAAATGTCCTACCATCTATATTACTTCTGAATGCAAGAATAATGTTTTGTCCTTTTGTGCAACAAATCACCTCAGCAAACAGTTATAAGCTTGTGTTGTATAACTGGTACTGTTCTAGATTCAGAGTGGGCCATCTCCCAGGTATTTCACACCTGTTATTTCCTCTGTCTGAAATATTTTTCTCTTTCCTGCTCATACAAAACGGGGAAAAAATAGTATATATTATAATGGGTAAATATGCCATATATAATATTAAATATGTAGTTTATCAGTTAGCTTAAAGTAAAATACGAAATAACAACCAGTATTTAAAATAATGGGTGAAGGGAAAAGCCATGTTGCGCATGAGTGGATAGTTGAGAGAGAACCTGCTCCAAAGCCCTATTAGTAACCAGCTTCTCTGGGTTGGTAGAGTCAGAAATCAACAAACATTGTGACTTCCTTTCTTCTATTGAGCTTCACCCTTGGGTTGACCTGTTAGAAAATCCCCCTGCTTGTATTCTTATAAGACCTATAATTCGGGGTGCCTGGGTGGGTCAGTGGTTAAGCCTCTGCCTTCAGCTCAGGTCATGATTCTGGAGTCCCCGGATCGAGCCTCACTTCGGGCTGCCTGCTTGACAGGAAGCCTGCTTCTCCCTCTTTCACGCCTGCTTATGTTCCCTCTCTAGCTGTGTTTCTCTCTGTCAAATAAAATATAAAAAAAAGACCTATAATTCTAAGAGTTCTAATATGGGTTAAGGACAGAGTCTACTATTGCATCTGGAACAGAGTAAAACAAATATGGTCCAACATTCAGTGTTTGTCTGAAACACTATTTTCAATGATTAAGCTGACCAGCTACAGAATGAAAAAGAAAGTCATACTGGAAGGAAAAAAAAAAGTCATACTGAATATATTGAACCATTGAATATAAATACTGAGGTATACTGTTCCCTTCATTATTAAAATGCAGATGCATACTTATCTAGCAACATTATATTTCCATTATTCAAGGTGCATGTGATCCAAAGATACATGTGCAGGTCCACTAGAGTTCCCTGGGAAACACACACACACACACACACACACACACACACACAGTGCAATAAACTGCATGATCGTTTTTCCTCCAAATTTATATGTTGAAAGCTAATTGCCAATACAATGGCATTTGTAGTGGGGTGAGTCTTCGGGAGGTTATTAGGTCATGAGAGTATACACCTCAGGAATTAGATTAGTGCCCTTATAAAAGAGGCCTGAAGGAGCTCCTTCATCCCTTTTGCCATGCGAGATTACAATGAAAAGGTGATTGTCTATCAACCAGGAAGCAGAGTCTCAAGAACTGAAGCTGCTGGCAGCCTAAACTTGGAATTCCCAGCCTCTAGAACTGTGAGAAATAAATCTATGTTTTTAAGCCACCCAGACTGTGGTAATTTTGTGATAGAAGCCCAAACAAAGACATCCCCTTATTAGTAAAAGGTGCATGATTGTGTATAGTGGGAATGCATAGTACTTGAAGATAGAGAATCTAAGATCAAACCCTGATCCACTGTAGATGAGCTGTTGACTTTTACAAGCATAAATTTCTTCTCTGTCAAATGGGAATATCGATACCTGGCTCAGTTATTTGTGAAATAACAAAATTACTTTGAAACTTATCCCATGAATGTTACTGGAATTGCACTATGGCCGGTGAGTATAATTTTTAAAATATCATGGCCAGTTATGAGTAAAGTGTTAGAAATTATATCCCTGACTCCAAGAATAGAATATAATATGGTATCAGGAACTGAAAATATGTGGTTAACTTGTATGCTGTGGTACATCTTTTTAATTAAAAAACACAATTGATTTGTTTTCAATTTCACTAATCTTCTGTGTTAACAATTGATAAAGCATAAATTATAATTTTCATGGGTCAACATTAAACTTATAAAATCTTAACAGCTGGCATAGTTGTCTCAAAATGTTAGCCTGAGGATAAATATGTACTTAAGGAGAAAGAGCGTGTGGCCTTCCCAGAGCCAGGCTTCTAAATGTTACAGCAGTTCTAACATACTTTCAATTAAATAAAAATTAAAACTCAGAAAATGTCACAAAAGGGTAACCTAATATTTGATCACTAATGTGCTTATGCACAGGGATATTTACAGCTGTGCATTCAGAAGTGATCAACTTCCCTCTCCAAGTTCCACGAAACTAAGGTTTAGATAATGTTTAGATAAACTTTAGAGCAGAGTTTCTAAGTAGTCTTTACCCTGTAGACAGTCTCTGCTGATTGTTGATTCTAATAAGATGCTGAGAGATGTTAACATTGGAGTTTCCTTTTTTGGTCAACAATCAAAAATACCTCATGATTAGAGGCGATTAAATTCTTATCTAAGATCATAAAAGACTTTCTTGGGCAAGATGACCATATTCAAGTTACAGAAGACGTTCACTTGTGAACTCATCACTTCCGAATAGAAATACCTGAACCTCTTGTGTCTAAACATTTTAAAGAAATGTAGAGATTTTAGAATGACCATTCGACCCTAAATGTTGATAATTCCCTCTTTACTTGAAACATAACAGCCCAGTCCCTTATCTTTCCTTTGGTGATACTAATGCCTTTTCCTGCTTACTCATAGGAAGAATGGTGAACAGGGATTCCTGTCCTCATTCTGTATTACAAACCAGCATGTTGGTGTAGATAGCTATTTCGTACCAAGCAATATTTACCACGTACAGCTTCATACTCTTAATTCCTTCTGCCTTTTCTCATTGCTCTTACTTGCCAATACTTTAATCACTGTGAATAAAAATTTGCTATTTCCAGTACATTTCTTTCCATAGAGCAAAGTGCCATCTCCAGATCTAAGACAAACTGTTCTTGCTGGAGACTGTAAGGAAGAAGAAAAATAAGTAAATTGTCCTATGAGGAAATACTTGATTTTAAAAAGAAATAGCAAAATGTCTTTTGACATTATATAGCTTTCTAGGTTTGTGTCATACCAAGTGCCTCCATGCCACCTCCCTCTGGGGAGTTCCTCTATAGTTCTCTGTTACACTGGTGCAATCTCATACATGCTCCCCCTCTATTTCTGTATCTTAGAAATAAGAATCCAAGTGACAATATAAAGTGTTTAATTAGAGTATTAATTGATAGTGCTCGTTTAAGTAGACATATGTTTTCAAATAAGAGATGTTATAAGTTATATATATATATATATATATAATCACAAAGATGTTTTCAATTATATATAATCATAAAGATATTTTACCCTACTTCTGAATCTGTATTAGTTTATGTATATATACAATGAAAGACTGAACTAAGAGTAAAGACATAACATTCTTGCACATATGTATGTATGTGTGTTGCAATAAGAAGAATATATTTATTTTATTTTTTTTTGAGTATATTCTACATTGGCAGCAACTTCTATTTCTCCAAAAGAAAGCTAATTATTTGTTCCTTTTATTTATATCATATATACTTCTAAGCCCTA
This sequence comes from Spilogale gracilis, assembly GCA_004023965.1. Classification (NCBI taxonomy): domain Eukaryota; kingdom Metazoa; phylum Chordata; class Mammalia; order Carnivora; family Mephitidae; genus Spilogale; species Spilogale gracilis. Next base: position 100,265 of record PITA01000422.1, on the reverse strand, counting down.
TTTTAAGATGATGGTGATAAAGTGATGATGAAAAGTGATAAATAATGCAGAATCTTTTCTCTCACAGAGATCACAATTGAGATTTCAATTCAGTATCTCCTAGATCTGTAAACATAATGAAAGTCAGCACTTGATAACATTTCTTGGGGGGGCAAAAAAAATCAGGTTGACAGTCAAAAATGGTACAAGGGACCCATCTATTGGCTTAAGATGTGGAGTTATCTCTGGGTTAGTAAGGCTAATGCTTTAGAAAATATATATTTTTTTCTGATTTAGAATCTGAGATTTCATAGGAAGATCAGATTTTCTAATACTTGCAGTCATAGAAGATTTTTTATCTCTTCTTAACTTTAAGTACTTAAAAAAAGATGAAAAGCTTGTGGGAGTCACAATTAGAGTCAATTATACTTTGATTGACTTACCTTGGCATTAAAATACCTAGAGGAGGTTATTCCTTTGTGATGAAAAAATAAAATTCCCTGTCCTTTGTCTTTGAGATTTAGGGTTTCGCTTTTGTCATAAAAAGTTGCCCTGGTGCTTGACTGGGCATTAGAATTAAAATATATACGATTGAAATGAGACATGAACAATTCTGAGTGAAAATTGAGACTGACAAAAAGGAGATGGGAAGAGAGAAAAGGTGAAAATAAATAGAAAATATAGAAAATGGCAATTTAATAAAAATATACCTAATATGTAGCCAGAATATTTACTTTCTCAATATAGTCTTTATTTTCCCTGCATTTTATTATAGTTTCTATAGCATATTCTTATTATCAGGTATGTATACCTTCACTGCTCATTTTCATTGTTTTCTTGGCTATTTTTGAGTCCTTGCTTTCTTTATAAACTTAAGATAAATATATCCAAACGTCCTTTACCATTTTGGTCCTTTTTGAATTTTAACAGGAACTGCATTAAATTTTTTTATTAATTTTGGAAAAATTTACATTTTTATGAAATTATTTTTTTCTGTTCAAGATGCCTTTCCATGTGTTATACAACTTTTTTTCATATTTGCTTTATGCCTTTCTTCTATTAAGTATATCCCTACATGTTTTTATTGCTATTGGGAATGGATTTTTAAATTTCCATTTTGCATATGTTTTTCCAGAGGAGAAAAAAATCTACTCATTGTTGTATACTTGTATTAGAAACTACTACTTACCACACTCTTTTATGAAACTTTAGTTACTATACTTAAAACCGTAGTCATCACTATGTAGGGATAATTTGACATGTTTTTAATATGTACATCAGTTACTTAATTTATAATTTATTATTTCAATGCTAAAACCTTACAGTATCCTGTTTCTGGTTTGAACTGATAAGGTTTTAGTGTTTGCTATTTAGGATAATGGTTGCTATAGCATTCAGATATCTATCCTTATTATAGTTAGGTTGTTTCCTTCTCTTTCTATTTTCCTTTAAAACATTAAAATTAAGAATGGTTGCTAATTTTTCCCAGTTTTATTGAGATACAGTGGACCTATAATATTGTACTTTCCCAAAGTGTACAACAGAATCATTTGATATATGTGCATATTATAAGATGATTTCCATTATAACATAACATTCATCACCTCACATAGTTACAATTTTTCTTTTTTTTTTTTTTTAAGATTTTTTTTTATTTATTTATTATTTATTTGACAGAGAGATAGATCACAGGTAGGCAGAGAAGCAGGCAGAGAGAGAAAGGGGGAAGTAGGCCCCCTGCTGAGCAGAGAGCCCAATGTGGGGCTTGAGCCCAGGACCCTGAGATCATCACCTGAGCTGAAGGCACAGGCCTTAACCCACTGAGTCACCCAGGCGCCCCAAGCAATTCTGGACTCTTTTTTTTTTTTTTTTTTTTGTTTGACAGAGAGAAACACAGCCAGAGAGGGAACACAAGCAGGGGAGTGAGAGAGGGAGAAGCAGGCTTCCCGCCGAGCAGGAAGCCCGATGTGGGACTCGATCCTGGATCTCTGGGATCATGACCTGAGCCGAAGGCAGTGGCTTAACCAACTAAGCCACCCAGGTGTCCCTACAATTTTTCTTATAAGACCTTCTAAGATCTATTCTCTTAGCAAATTTGAAATATACAGCCAGTATTGCTAACTCTCAGCACCAATGCTGTACATTACATGTAGTTCTTAAAGATAATTTTTACATTGCAGTGGTACCGTCACGTCTTTACTTTGTCTAAGAATGGCATTCTGTGAATTTTTCCTCCTTGTATACTTCTCAATTTACATGTTTACTTTTATCATTTTTCAGTATATGCATATGGAATTGGAGAGCATGAATTAATACAGGGACATTTTCTCAGAGAAGATTGGAAAAAATGAGCAGAGTAGCAAATAAATTATAAAAAGAACCATTTAAGGAACCAACAGAGATAAAATTCAGTGTTGAGATACCTAAAACAGATTGTGACTTGTCTGACATACAGAGAAGGATATAGACCTGATCATTTTTCTTTTAGGAAATTGTTACCTTCATCATATCCACACCACCACCATCCTCACAACATTAAAACAGTAAGAACAAAATGCAGCCATATTTATGCGTTAAGGTTGAATGGTTCATATAAATTTTGACTGAGAGAAGTAATCCAAGATCTCATATCTATTATGTAGAAGTGGTCATTCTAGTGCTAAGAGATGTTTCTTAATCATAGCATATTATCTTTTTTATGCTATATGTTTTCTCTCCACTTTTTATTGCCTCTTACACAGTTTATGAGGACAGGGATTTTCTGCCTGTTTATTCATCACTGTGATTCAGCACATAGAATAATGTGGGTTATATAGCAGACACTCAAAAGTATTTTCAGAATTAATGAATTGCAGCAAATATATCAACTGGGTGGTAAGTGCAATTAAAGACAAAAGATATTTTAAAAAATAATTATAGTTGAATTAAGTATTGGATAAAACCACCTCAACAGTAATAGTGATTTCCGGTCTGTAGAACTCTCCTAACAAAGATTATTGGTAATCATTCACTTTAGATTCAAGAACTTGAATTTGGTCTGGGGATCCAGGTACCAGAAAAAGGTTGGAAAAAGGTGATATTTTAAAAGTCCTTTCTATGCTTTTTTTCTATTATTCATTTATTTTTTCCAAACTTTCATATTTGTCAAGTAACATGCATGCATACATGTGTGCATATATGCACATCTACATATACACACATTTAGCATTTTTTTCCTTTGGCCACCAATGATTTGTGCTCATTAAAATGATTTTATGGTTTTATAGAGTTTTCCAAGATTCATTTTATGTGCCACACAAATGTTTGAAACTTGGAATATGACTGCCTTTGGCTTAATTATTTTAAATCATTCTATAACTTTTATGTAACATAATAAATGTGAACTCTATTTGCTTCTAGGGAAAAAGTTAAATTTTGCATGCATTCATAACTAATGAAAGTACAAAGTAATTAACACTTTTCAATGCTTTCTGATAAATGCAGCCATAACATAGCAATTAAACCCTCAAAATCTACAAAGAAGATACAGGAAATTATAGTCTTTAAATTCTGTATTAAAAATTGGAAATCTGTTTTAGGTGTCTGTAGAGTATATATGTGTGTATTAGGTAGAGAAGAAAGTTCAATTTAGTTTAAAGTTTTAATTAGGGAACCTACAATCAGAAAGTACTGAATCAATTGTTTAAAATGTGCAATTTTGACTTGAGTGATTTTTACCATAAGATACATTAAAATTCTTAATTAAATATGGAACTAAAGCCCTTGAGACAATTTAACATGTATAAACTGTCCCCTCCAAAACTCATCCCACATCTTTTTTTTTTTAATGTATAATCAAGAGTCAGGAAGTTTTACAAGCATAGTAAGTTATAAATTACATCTAATTGGATGATTACAAATATTTAGTCTTACTAAAAAAAAATTGGTCTTAAGATTTTCATTGTGTTGTTTTATTATGATTTTAGGTATCATTTATCTAAAATGTTGCATGTAATCTAGTTGTTAAAATAATAACAACAATAATCCTGGGCTCTGAATTTGACTGCAGTGGGACAGCAGATCCTATGGCAAACAACACTGATTTACTCACTCATGTATTTTATTATTTACCCACCGACCATGAGGTTAAAGTGCTGTCCATTCAATTTCTCTTCATCTGTCCTATTGCAGAGAGTGGTATGACAAAGTTGTTTCATAGTGGTATGTTAAAATTATAGCATGATAAAATAATAAATTTTTATCAATATAGTAAAATTATAACTTGAGATGTAATTTTACAAGGAAATGAAAGATGCCTATGATTTTAGTGGTGATACCATAGTTAATTTAGGATTATTTTTCTTTTTAAGGTTAATTTATTTCTGGCATTTTAATTTTAGTTATGTGGCCTTGAACAGTGGATAAATTTCTCTGTGTCTCAATTCTTCACCTATGTACTGCAGATATTGGTGATGCCTTGGGTTGTAATTAGAATAGGATATTTTAATAAAAGTATATTCTTGGGGTACCTTGGTGGCTCAGTCGTTAAGTGTCTGCCTTCAGCTCAGGTCATGATCCTGGAGTCCTGGGTTCAAGCCCCACATCGGGCTTTCTGCTCCATGGGAGTCCTGCTTCTCCCTCCCTCACTCCCCCTGAGAAAGCTATGTTTCTCTCTGTCAAATAAATAAATAAAATCTTTAAAAAATAAAATAAATAAAACTACATTGTTTAGGCTGATTGGAAATAATAAGTTCTGAGTAAATTTTATATAATACTGTTTTTTCTTTACTTATTTTAGTAGATTCAAATGGAATTATTTCTCTAAATCATTATAATTAATCCACTAAAACTTAATCCCAGCCTCAGTCTTTTCATAAATGGGAATAAGAAGAAATTTCCCCAAATGTGATAATGTGGAATGTTACCTTTTGGATGGGTTCTAAACGTTAGAATAGAGGCACCTGGGTGGGTTCAGTCATTAAGTGTCTGCTTTCAGCTCATGTCATAATCCCAGTGTGTTGGGATCAAGCCCAGCATCAGGCTCTCTGCTTAGCCAGGAGCCTGCATTTCACTTTCCTAATCCCCCTGCATGTGTTCCCTCTTTGTCTTACTCGCTGTCAAATAAATAAGTAAAATATTAAAAAATATATATACTTTAGAGTATAATTTTTAAATATGCCAATAGATTTAAATTATAAAAAGTGTATGTGTACTCAACATTATATACATATGTGTAACGTTATATACATATATATGTGTAAATGTATATGTGTTTATATACACATGTATATACACAGACATTATAACCTTTTCAGGACTTGTATCTGCCTGATTGGACAATTTCTTCTGCTCCCCTCCCCACTTAAGGGGGGGAAGAAGTTGCTGTGCAGGGAGGGCAGGAGAGGTACACACACATCTTCTCAAAGGTGGTTTCTAGTAATCCATTTATGTGGAATATTGAAAAGGTCAATGTAATACAGCATGCTCTCTAATTCTTTGAAAATATGAGGCATTAAAATTCTGATGCCTCATTCAAGGTTGTAATGAGAACATAACACAAATTGAACCTATTATTTTGACAGTGATAGTAATGAGAATGGGAAATGAAATAAACTTAATGATACCGCAAGTGACTTTTTTATTTCAAAATAACCTAACTTCCTTGCTATCTGTTTTGCAAAGGGAAACCGTAATATACATACACATACTAAGTCCTTTAAAATAAATGTACCCCATGAAAGAGTAGAACAATAGGATAATTCAAACAGTAAAAACAAATGTTTATGGCTTGGTGTAAAATCAAACTCGTGGGAGACCTCTATTTTCCTTTAATGTTGATTCTCATTTTAGGAGGGCAAATTTTGGGCAAGTTTTCAAAATAAAAGTAACAAAGGGTTATATAAAATTATAGAACTTTGCCCTGTAAAAGTGATAAAAATGTTAATAATGGGTAAGTCAGGTAAAGAAATAAGTTGAGAGAAATCCTTAAAACTATGGTGAAGGCAGAGATGAGAACTCCACTCTAGATCCCATCTTGTGCCCCACTCATCTCCCTGACACATGGTAGGGAGTCTACCATGTGTCAGCAACCACCTTGTCTTGTTTACATTCGTAAAATTAAAAATGAATAAATAAATATAAATGCTTTCCAAAGAGAAAAGGAATCTTGTGAGAATTTTGCAGCTTTGGAAAGGCAAAGACACCCATTCTTCCCTTATAATGTCTTTAAGAATTGTGAACTGTTTGGTTTTTCCAGAAGTGTTAGCTAAATACAGAGAAAGATACCTGCTGATGAGTTTGATCAAGACAGAAAACAAAATTAGATTTCTTTATGCCCCAAGTGTACTTTAGGTTTAGGCTGATGGAAGCCACTGATTAAGTCAGCTGGGCTCTGTACACGGCCAAGATGTGATGAATATCCCTAGATATGTGTTCTCTACACCTACTTTTGTGCTTTGACTTCTTTCCATTTCAGCTTAAACCAGGGGTAAATAGGTAAACTTCTTACTCATGAGTCAGGAGGGACAATACTTCTTACTTGTCCAAATCAAAGAAGCTTTTTTATTCTTTTACTCTTATCATATGAAGTTGTAATTTTATTTATTATCTTATTCTATGCATACTGGGTTCCAAACTGCTGTGAGCTTTGATTCAAAAAAGTGAGCAAAAACAGCCATACTTCCTGGCTTTAGGGAGAGTAATAATAGGTAAGGCAGTAAGCATTAAGGTACTACATTAATAGAAGTTAAATTATACCATTGGTAAATGATAGACAGGAGAGTTACAAGGAATGATGAAACCGTATCTTAGGACAATTCATTTACTGTTGTATGGCTAGGACAGTGGCCTGCACATAGTAGAACCTTAGTGAATTTGTGTTGAATGAATTTGACCCGATCAGGATGGCCTACCTAAAGAATTCCTGCTTTAATTCTGCTCTGGGGATGAGGGAAGTTAATTAGTGGAGGGGTTCTGTAGATCAAGAATTGTACTGAGTTCAAGGAAGTAAGATAGGGCAGGTGTTTCTAAGATCTAAGGAAATTACATGACAACATAAATTATGTGTATGTGTATATGTGTATGTGCACATCTATATATACACAGACACACATGTTGAATATAATATATATTGAATATATTCATATTTATATATTCAATAAAATTTTACATATAATTCAATATTCATATATTCTACATACAGAGAGTGAGGTGATACAAGATAAACTGAGGTAGGAAGCTAAATAGGGATAAGATTATACAGGGCACTGTGGGTCATATAAAAAGAGAATATCCCAGATGTAGTGGGTAGCCTTTAAAGTGTTTTAGATGGGGACAGGAAATGAGTGACCTTATCAGTTTTATCTATCTATTTTAGAAATTAATCTGTGGGAATACTTTCAAACCAGACTTGTAGCTTACTTAAAGGTACCACCATTCAGTGCTAAACTGAAAAATTCTGTCCCATTGGTTTGGGACATTTAGAATAAGATCTAATGGATTAAAAGGAACCTGGGATCTCTGGATATAAACTTTGGCTCAAATACATTGAATATAAGAAAGAGTGAAGAACATTGGGAAATAGGAAGTGGGGCTGGAGGAACCTGGAAGGTAAAAGTGATCTTGAATCCCAGATAGAAGGCTTTAACCTAAGACTTGGAGGTTGAGAAGTTGGTACAGGATGAATATGCTTAAATGGACACAGAAAAGGGAGAATTACAGCCAAAAACATGTACCAACCTTGCTTGTATTCAGTGGAATAGAGGCAATTTATAATTGAATAAAATTAGAACAACTCATGGGATTAAAACTATGAGAGGGTAATAGAAAAATAAAATCCCTAATTCCATCATACTGGGTAGTAGATCAGAAGCAAATATATACTCAGTTATGCATAAGAATATTATCAAATGCTTAACAGGTTCTAAGAACACTAGTGAGCTAAACACATTTTGTGTTGCTAATTATCATACCCTGCTGTAATCTGTCATGTTTCCATATGCCTCTTCAATAGAGAGTATTCCCCTTCAGTAACTGAAATTAATAAACCCTATTCTCTATTACTCCCACAGTGTAACACAATCAGAAAATGAGAGGTTAAAACAGTCTTTGTGCTTAGGCTGAACCTGAACTCTTACATACACAACTCTCCTACCCTCAAGTCTCTCCTCAGTCAGACTTGCTCTGGAGTTTACCATGGTACTTTTAAGCCTGTTCTCTAGGGCACCCCAGGGTTAGCTATCAACTCACATGTTCAACTTACCACAACTCAAAAAATTGTTCTAAACTTTGTTGAGACCTCCTGATTCTATTGATGGAAAAAACTCTGTAGCACTCTGTAGGATATAGTTCCTTGCTGAAACTTAGGGATCTAGCAGAGGCTCTGGAAGCATGCCCAAGTTTCCCACGTCCTCTCCATTTCCTGGAAGTGGACCATTTGTCATAGGCTTAGGTTATGTAAGGATATTTGGCCTAACATCACACAATCAACTGTGGATTATAATATAGCCCTCCATTAGCACTGCTTGGTATCCCTTTTGTGGGAGGAGGGGCATTCAACATGCTAGATTCTTTTAGATATTCACATTCACCAGAGTGGAATTCCAAGCAGCATGCTTTATTGGATATTGTTTATGACTGTGCTGGTTTCACTTCATTCTTAATATTCTCCCTTTCACTTGTGATCCACATCGTACTTCCAATGAGCTTTGTTACTGAACTTTTTAAATCTGCTTGTCAATGTCCCTATTCTATTTCCTGCCTTTATGTCTCTGTGACTTATTAGACTACTCTGACCTTGTACCATAGATAGAAATTGCTTATGTATATACACACACATTTGTGCACACATGTGTGTGTTTATGTACAAATACATTCTCTCACACACATATACACACAAAATAAGATGCAGAATAAATTATTTTAAATATTTTCCTGTGGGAATTTTTTTTTCAAATTGTAACATTTTTACTAAACCCTGGATAATATGAGAATCTAAAGTGACCCCTGGTCTAGAGGGGCCATCAAGTATCTAGGGTTAAATGTTGAACAGAGTGTTAGGTAGTATGATGATTGAGATGCTGTGGAGTGAGAGATGTACTGTCAGGTTGATTTCACGATCAGCTGAAACTTCTATTTGCTATTGATGAACTTGGCATTGGACAGCCCCAGACCTACTGCCACAATAGTCCTCAGGTCACTGTTGTTAACAGTGCAATGGTCTACAAGGAGGGAGACCTGTATCCTAACCCTAATTCTGTAATTCTCTTTGAGAAATACTAGAAAAACCTTTTTCATTCAGTGTCCTTGGATTAAACTCTTCAGTGAGTAGACTGGATTTTCCTCCTTCCCAAACGCTGGTCTATAATCAAGCAAGTTAAAAAGAGATTTTTCTGGACTTGTCCTATACCACTGAATCAAAATATGTAGGAATGAAGCCAGAAAGTCAGCATTTTTAAAGTAGGTCTTCTAGATTGTAACTTAATGTGCAGTCCATGATTTACTGCACTCTAACAAGGCAGTGTCCATGTTGTCTGAGTCTCCATCATCAAGGACCTCTTGCATTTACTCTTTAGCCTTCATCTGTACTTACACATGTTAGTTAGCCAACATCAAATTTGTTTCTTTTTTTTTCCCCATTTCTTCTTTCTTCTTTCTTCTTCTTCTTAATTGTGAATGCCATTAGCTCTTCTTAGAAAATACTCTGTTCACTTTTGCCTATCAAACTTACACTATATTTTCATTTTTAATTTGGACATTTCTTCCTGTCTAAAGTCAAGACTTGGTTAGAAACATGCATGTATCACACAGTACCCTCTATGTCCAGTCTTTTCATTTATTCTTTACTATCTATGTACCTATTTATTACCCTGTGTACCTTTTAAGTGTAATTGTTTGTTTGTATCCCTCAATCTGAGAGCCAGGACTATCTAATGCCTTAATCAACACAGTATGATTTTTCCTGTATTCATTCTGTACTCTTATTAGGAGGCCCAGAACAAATTTAATTCTTTAATGCTTTGTGATATTATGCATATATATATATCATAAATATATACACATATATACATCTGTATATGCCCATATATATATATATATATATATATATTATAGTCAACTAAAGTTTTTTCTCAGCATGAAAAAAGTCCATGTAATTACTCACATAAATTAAGACAAGAGAAGAAAATATTTGATTTTTTAGTTTGGCCCCTTAATGATACTTATTTTTTGTAATTTTTTTTTTAGATTTTTTATTTATTTATTTGACACAGAGAGAGAGAGAGCAAGAGAGGGAACACAAACAGAGGAAATGGGAGAGGGAGAAGTAATGTTTCCAAGGAACAGGGAGACTGATGCAGGGCTCAATCCCAGGAACCAGGGATTATGACCTGAGCTGAAGGCAGACACTTAATGACTCAAACACCGAGGCATCCCCCCCCCTTTAATGATATTCAAAATAATATTTAAAAATAAATCTTTGAAAACTATGAAATAGTCCTTAGAGCCGTAACTGCCTTTGTGGACCTCTGAATTTCCAGAGAGGCACAGTTTGGAAACCAATGAATCATCTGAGTCTCAGTTCCTTTCTAGGTATAAAAATCTTGTGATGTTTTCTTTCTATGAGTGAGTTATTTTTTTATTTATTATATTATTTTATTTTTTGAGAGAGAGAGAGAGAGCGCATGAGCAGGGACTCAATTTCACAATGCTGAGATCATGATACGAGTTGAAATCAAGTCAGACACTTCATTAACTGAGCCACCCAGGTACCCTCGTACACATTCTAATTTTTCATCTCTCTTTTGTATTGTTTTCATGTTTCTATCCATAGTAGGAGCTGGACTTGTATAACATCCAACAAAACAAAGAAAATTCAGTAAACTTTTAGTCCAAACTCTTGCTTTCACAGATGAGTTAAATAAGGTTCTAAGATTATAAGTGACTGTCTTAAGATCACAGAACCAATTAATACCACTGACAATAGGGCAGGATTGCTTAATTTGGCACTATTGACATTTGGGGCTAGATTATTCTTTGTTGGAGTCATCCTGTACATTGTATGAAGGTAAACATATGTATTTATTCAGCAACTCTGGCCTCTACCCACTAGATGACAGTAGTACTCACCTGGTGACACATATAAGTATCTCTTGACTTTACCAAATGTACCCTGGGGAGCAAGTCATCCCTGGATGGGAATCACTGTTCTTAATGGTCTAATTAATGGATTTCTCTTTCTTTTCATCTCCTCATCCCTGCCACCAACCCAACTTAGAATTAGTATGTCTCCAACAGGGACAAATTACAACCATGCTTTCCTTTTCACAAAAGTCAGAGTATGGTAGGTTAAGGATAGCTGCAAATTGTGGGTGGGGTTCAATGAATAATGCACTTCTGATGATGTTGCCTAAATAATAGGGTTAAGTCAGTCAGAGACCAGAGCTTCCACTGTTTTTGTATTCCTCCAGAACTCTCAGGTAGTGGCCCTGTTGCTGCAACAGTTTACTGAATAATCATTGAAGTCTGATACTTTGGGGCCTGTTTTTCAAATAGGTAGGGGATGTCAATTCCTGTTCTCATCCAAATAACTAAGAAAAAAAATCCCCCACAATCAGCCCTTTGAACATAAAGCATTCTGCTTGTTGATTTCAGAGGCATACTTCTCAATTCAGCTTGTTCTAATGACTTGAGGTTGTAATTCCTCTGTTGTGGAGACAAATGTGTCATTCATTTTAAAGTTTTCAGAATCGTGAAAGCAATTGGTACCTATAAAACACCTCGTCACTGACAAGTCATGCACCCATTCACTGAAGAATTTACTCTGTACTGAGTGTCCTATGTGCTCAGGTGATTAGAAGATATAATAATATAATAATGAATGGGACATGACTGAACTCAAAAAAGTCATGGCCAAGAAAGAAAAACAGACCTAATAAAAGTCCAGTGTGATGACTGTTAACGATAGATGTCACCTCTAAGTGCCGAATGTAACGTATGACAAGAGAGACCTGAAATATGACTGGCACATAAGGAAACAGATTTTATTTTTGCTGACCACACATCATGTGTAAAGATAGAGAGGTGTTAGCACATTCTTCTTTACTTGGATGGCCAGAAGGTATCTAGTATAAAATAATGAACATAAACTATTTTGATTCCAGATAGATAAAGTTTTCTATTTCAAGGAGAATGCACAGTTTCTTTTGTGGCAATAAGAAATCGCTAGTGTTTTAAGCAGGTATGTGATATGATAAATCTCAGGCTTATAAAAATCATTCTGAGGATGTTGAAAGGAATACAAAATAAAAAGGTAACATAATAGATGAAGAATAAGATGACAAAAAGCTAAAGTAGAGAAGAAACAGCAAATAGGAAGAAAAGACTAAGGGAAAAGAACAATAAGGTAAGGAGGTGGGAAAAATATAGGGAAAAAAGTCAAAGGATGAACTGATGCACTTTTGTTGCTACTTAGACATCAGGATAAAGAAGAAGAAACAGGGAATATGGAATAGGACAAGGTGGAGGACTGAAGAAGAAAGTAAATAATTTAATTCTGGTCATGTTCATTTTGAGGCACCTGTGAGATACCTAGCTTGAGATGATCAGTGGAAATGTCTAAAACTCATGGGAGAAATCTTGACTAGAGACAAAGACGTAGATATCAACAATAGAGGGAAATGGATGAAAAAAACAGAGCCTCCTTGAAGGAAAACAGCAAGAAGGAAAAAGGGCAATAGGTTGGTGCAATAAAGCTCAACAACTTCCATATAAAAGAGATTTTCTTTTTGCTGAATATGTAGAATTCCCACCACAGGGCTTTTGCACTTTATGTTTCTCTGCCTGGAAACTCTGCCTATTACTTTGACAAAAAATTTTTATTCTTTTTCCCAGCTTAGAGTTTTAAATATTACCCATAAATTAGTAGATGCCTCTTATTCTGTAAGTGCACCTTTTTTAAATTCCATCATAGAATTATCTAAATGAGTTATAGAGTGAATTATCTCTTTACTCAAGCATTGTCTATCTCTTCTAAGAGGTTGCAAGTTTCCTGAGAGCATGGGCTACAGGTATTTAATTTGTTAATACATCCCCATTATGTGGCAAGGTGACTAAGTAGAGTAGTCACTCAAATACTGGGCAAATGGGTTGGTGACTATTGGACATATGGGCCATTAAATAGGCCTAACCCAATTTGGAGCGTGGTGTAAGGACCCGTTTTATTTCTTTGATACCAAGTGCTATCCTGAGATTGAGGCTGCCAAATTTGTTTTCTGAAACCCAGATTTGACATTCTTTATTTCTTCCCCCTTTCTTTCCAGGAATCCATAGGTAAAACCTGTAACCTTGGGAAAGACATTCGTTTTATTCCTGTAGTTGCACCATAGATCCCTTCTTAGCTGAGAAAAGGATCCTAAGCACCAAATATTATCAACAAATATGGAATACTTGTTGTCATAAGAGGTTGTACTTTTTAGTGAAATTATACAGCTGTGATCTTGTGGCATTAAACTCAGTTCCTAAATGACACTACATGTGAGAAAGGTCAGACTTTGTAGGATAAAGTCAATCAGTTCTATCCTTGTAAAAGATATTAGACATGTTAGATGGTCCAAAGAAAATATGATCTTTCTGGCCTAATCCATAGTTAGGAGAACCTAGATGCTTGCTGAAGACATCCTGAGCTATAAAACCACACAGTGTGAGTTTCTCTTATCCTATGGACCCATCTCTTTCCCTCCATGGGAAATCTTGATACACAATGCTCACTTCATTCTTTGTCTTCACCTATTATAGCACTTCTATCAATTACTTTTTCTGCCTGTCCTACTAATGACACTCTGATTTATTTATACACATAAAAACTGGCACAACTCATAAATAAAATCATTGTGCATAAACTGATTTCTTAACACTGCTTCTACATACTGCTCCTTCATTTTCCTTAGGTGTTAAATGGAAACTTATTACATATCTTTCATTGGTAATCACATGGGTAAAATAAAATGCTCCAAAAAAGGCTCTATCACAGTGGTTGATATTACAGATAACCAATAAATGAAAAAAATCTCTTCCTCCTTAATAATGCATCAAGTTTGAGATAGTGTGCAATCTATCCCATTTGTAATGACATTTTAAGCATTAATTCTAAGTGTAGCCTATACTGTGCTCTTGGGTACTCATTAAATACCCAGTAGTTATGAATTCAATTAGTAACATTTAGGCAATGAGCTTATCTTTCATGAATCCAATTTATTGCCTCACATCTTGGTTACTGTTTGCTCTCCCTTATTTACCTAAGACATTAAGGACATGGATACTTTGGCCAAGCTCTTTAAGCCATATTTCAGATCAGCTGTCACAGACCTCCACATTTAACTTACTCTATAAGCCTCAAAACTATATCTATGTAATGAACATTTTCTCAGGTCCTATGCCCCATATGTGGGCTAAATGATTAGGGTAAAAGATAAATCAGATGTAATTCCTGTAGACCAGGGATAGACCAAAATTGCCATCTTTTTTTTTTTTTTTTTTTTTACAATTCTCTTTTGAGATGAAATAAATTTATACCCATTTTATAAATAAGAAAATTATGGCACACAGAAGTTAAAAGATATTAAGAACAAGGTAGCACAGAGAAGATTTTAATGTAGTTAAGAAGACAAATGGCATTTTTTTAATAGCACCATGGAGAACCATCCAGCCCTAGGTTCACACTGAAGAAAGGGTAGGAGTTGAAGTTTTCCTAACTAAAAAGCAATAAAGTAAAAGACTCTTTCTTGATTACTCCAAGTTCAGAAAAACTCCAACTCCAAGTTCACCAGAAAAGGTGAAAAAAAGTTTATAGGAAATAGGTTTTTTATTTATTCATATTTTAATTAGTCTATTAGCATGTGGAGGTAATGCACTTTAACGGGACCTTGGCAGGAAAAGTACATTTTAAACAATAAGAAACCAGGGAAAACATTGAACATAGCTATTATTTTTGGCAGGAGTCTTTTCTTACATCTCTTTTTTTTCCTTTTTTGTTTCGCCTCTCTGGTAACAAAAGGGGAAAAAAGTTTAAATAGGAGAAGATTGCATAGAGTTGGGGATTAACATATTTAATTTACATAATGTCAGTGTGTTAAAGACTATGGAGGTGCAGTAGTATAAAATATTCTTAGTTAAGAAGCAGCTCAAAATAGGAACCTCTTTATTGTGCACATTTCACCAAGTTCATTGTGCGGCTAAGTTAAAAAAGAACACCATTTTCTCTGCAAAGGCATCATGAGATATACATAGAGGTATAATTATTTAGGAAAAAGAGTAGTTCTTCATTTGATTCACTCCCTAGGTGATGTAATGAAGACATCATTGATGATATAAATTGACCCTCTAGGCCCATCTGGAATGGTATTGCCCACATAGAAACAAAGCACCAGATCTTAAATTTTAACAATAGTCAGTGATGTTGGAAAGCCTTGTTTTTGTTTTTTTGTTTTTGTTTTTGTTTTTCTGCTTGCTTTTAAGTAGGATCATCAAAATCCCCCTCTGTGTGAAAGGCACAGCAGACTGCATAGTGGCTTTCCCTCTTGGATGCCACTAATGCTCCCTGGCAGCTTTCACTCAGAAAGAGTTTCTGTAGAAAGACCACAGTTCATTCTTCTTTACCCAGCATATTTAGCCTAATGACCGCATTGGAACAGCATTCCAGGAGTCTTAATTCATAAGTGCAGCAACTCATAAACTATTAAACTCAGCTCTCCTCCAGGCAGATGACTTTGGCTTGCTTTTTATCATAAAGTTGTTGTTTGGAAGTGAGGGAGGGGAAGAATGAGGATCAGTGACCCAGAGTTAAGGTCAAAGCAGCATAATGATAGCAACATAGAATCAGAGTAATTAACTGAATTCAAAGAGTGGAGTGGAGAAAATGCTTGCATCTTATTTTCTTTCAGGTATAGGGAAATTCAGTGTTGAGATATTCCTGAGTGCTCTTCATTTCTTCATACCCTTTATTACCTTGGGGAATCTGGAGTGAGGGTCATACAAGTAAATTTGTGAAGAACGGAATCATCAGCTGTGAGTTGCATTTCTTCCTCTTGAATTCAAGTCTACATGTGTGGAATAGTCCTACAAGCCATCTTACTTAGATAGACATGTTCCAAGTGATTAGGCCTGTTACCCTGGCTCAGACTCATTTGGGACCCTTATGACAGCATTTAAAATTCTGGGTTAAAATAGTAGCAAACTCATTCAGCTAATAGATCTAATGCTGCATCCTCTGATTTTATCCTTCCTTAACAATAACCAAGGACATATTGTGGCTTTCATATGTATTCTTTGTTTTTATTTATTTTTTTTCTTTTCAGGTTGTTCAGAATCCATGTTTGAAAATGACTGCTGTGTACATTGTAGATACTTATTGAGAGTTCAGTCCCCCTACCAAAAAAATTATATTGACCAGGACAAGTCCGGGTGCTGGGTCTGTTCTAGACAGGAATGTCCAGAATGATTGTTTTTATAGATGATTATATTCATAACCTGCCCTTCCTTAAAATGGTGCTCCTAAATGAAGAGAACAAATTTGAATGTCCCTGGCTCCATACAGACCCTTAATAATTTGGTCATCCTTTCATTTCCCCGCATTAGTATTTCCCCCAACTTCAGTATCCTTTCAGGCCTTAGCTCATATTCAGCCTTCTATCTGGAATGATTATACTTTTCTTTTCCAGTGTGTAATTTCACCTGGCTCATCTTTCAGGGCCAAAGTCATATGCTTTCTCCTCTGAGAAATTTTATTAATTTTCTTTTATCTCTGTGTTCTCAGAACTCCTTATTCATATCTTTACAATGCATTCATCAGATTGTAACACCATTAATTATGCATGTGTTATGTTTCTGGTTTTTGGTTTTTTGTTTCCCTTCCTGAGGAAGTTAGGACCCCTAGAGGATAGGGACGATGAATTTACCACTTTTATCCTTATGGAGCCTGAAAAACACTAAGTATTACATAAATATATAAGGAACACAATCCATAGCACTTAGAGAAAGTATAATTTGAAGTTACAAAGTGTGAAATATTTTTTAATCTCTATTAATTTAAAAAGGAAAAGAAAATCTCTGTTAAGATACAGATAATCAAACCCTTCGTTTTACCTTAGTATCTGTATGTCCTTTGGATTTATGATGTTAGTTTCTTCTCCCTTTAACTTAATAACAAGCTATTGGATATTTGTGCTTATAAACCAAATGTTGATTCTTATGTGATCAAATTGTGTACAACTGATGAGTGAATGTATTGCGTGGTACTAAAACAGCTTTGTTGGGCGCCTGGATGGCTCGGTGGGTTAAAGCCTCTGCCTTTGGCTCAGGTCATGATCTCAGGGTCCTGGGATCAAGGCCTGCATTGGGCTCTTGGCTCAGCAGGGAGCCTGCTTCCTCTTCTCTCTCTGCCTGCCTCTCTGCTTGCTTGTGATCTCTCTCTCTGTCAAATAAATAAATAAAATCTTAAAAAAAAAACCACCCAGCTTTGTGAAATAGTAGAACAATTTTTTGGAGAATGCCAATTAAGAAAGGCCTTTTTCCTAAACATCTAGTGAAAGTAATTAATTTTATAGAGAAAATTCATCAATACAAAGTATTTTAACGCTAAAAATAAAATGACAACTAACAATTAATAATTATTACATGTCAAAACAGTTCACAAATATTAAATCACTTAGTGCTCAGGATTTTATCTCCCCCACTTTATAGCTGAGAAAAATAAGCTGTCTAGGTAGGAAATATCTTCAGTATTATCTGAATCAAGTAAACCAACTCCAAGTCTCATACCCTTAACTTAATGTCACTATTGAGGAAATAAAAAAACAAAACAAAACAAAAAAACTCATATAATTTCAAAATAGTTTGTGCATTTTACTTATAGTACTCACATGCCATGAAAGGGTGCAGGTCTAAAATATTTTTTTTTTCTTTTTTCCTTCCATTCACACAATGTCATAGCTATTCAAACACAGCATAGCTACTCCTCAATTTCTTGTGCTTGTTCATGGGCACTGCAAACACTCCCCAACCCCCAAGCAATGCATGTCTTTTCCTACTCTCTCTTCTCCCTTTCCATCTTCACAGTTCCTTTGACCAAAGTCCAAAGGAAGAACCAAGAAAGACAGACTCCTCCTCACTTCAGATGTTACTTTTTTAAGAAAGTTAGCCCCAGCTAGCCAAACTAAAGCATCTCCCTCTCATCCTCTAACCCATGACCTCCCTTAAACCTATGAATCCCTGATTTTACTTTATTAAATTACAAGTTACAAGAGTGCTATCTGTTCCTCATTCCCTCCAGCACTGAAGTTTCTGGAGATGAAAAACATGATCTTGATTACCAGTCTAAAAACGAAGCATAGCAAAGACCAATGAAAAACACTAGTCTGACTGATTAGAATGTATAGAAGGGAAAGAAAGCCTTAGGACTTTGTAATTAAGGTCAGTGGGAGAAAGAAAGAGCTTGAGGACATTCATATTAAATGGTTTTAGTATAAATGTTAAAGTTTAATGTTGATTTTATATAATACTGTATATTAATATATGTAATACAGCATACACCCACATAGACCTAATATGTATGTCTGGATACACTATACTATTTATTAACTCACATACCACTAAAGGCAAAACAGATAGGCCTTCACATAGTAAATAGGAAATAAATAGGAAATAAATATGTGGGGTGCAGCTGAAAATCCAGACAAGACATAGTTAAATGACTATTATTAGATTTTAATTCCTTCTCCATCTCCTGGGTAAAGAACATAACTGATTGTTATCAAATTTTGGTTCCTTCTCCATGTCCTAGGTAAAGAACATCTGTAGCTGTGATTATAGATATAGACAACTTCTGACTCTAATAACATTAAAATATGAATCATTTATTATATATTAGGCATTGACTTTAATATTCTATGTATATTGTTCTTTGTATTTTTTGATTTATGACCATGCTATGAGAAAGTCATTTTTATTGCTCAGATAAATTTGGGGAAACTGAGGCTTAGAGAGGTAATTGGATTGTTCTAGCTTAAGGAGCTGGGATTCCTGCCTAGCTAGTGGATTTGAAAGTCTATTGTCTTAACCATAATGCTATAACTTACTGAATATCATAAAGTATCCAGTACAAAATTGGCCAAATCTAGTAATTAACAACCCTCATCCATCCACACTCTGTCCTAGCCCCATCCAGAATAAAGAGTTAAAACATTTATCTCGTATTTGTCGTTGTGAGGTGGGAGACCTATATTGTGTTTATTTTTCCTTATTTTCTTCCCTATTTTCCCAAATATTCCCAAGGTTTTACACATATACTGAATGTTTTTTCCTATTCTCAGTCTTCCATGTCAAGAATCATTTTCATATCAACTAATAGTATGTCGGGGACATTTTGTTTACAGTTATTTGCATCTGCCAGATATAAGGGCTGTTTTGTTTTGTTTTTTAAAAGATTTTATTTATTTATTTGACAGATAGAAACACAGCTAGAGAGGGAACACAAGCAGAGGGACTGAGAGAAGGAGAAGCAGGCTTCCAAGCCTAGCAGGAAGCCCGATGTGGGGCTCGATTCTGGGTCTTCAGGATCATGACCTGAGCCGAAGGCAGTCGCTTTAACCAACTGAGCCACCCAGGCACCCGGGCTGTTCTTTTTCTACAGCACATTCTTTGGGTTGGAGTGCTTACATTACTTGGCAACTATATTCCCAGATGCAATGCAATGGATTATAAAAGATACTTAACATGAGAACAGTACACTCCTGGCAACAGTAGTCAAGACAGCATTTTGTGTTTATTTCTCCAAACTTATAAGGCTTTAGATGGGAGTCTTCCCTTAGTACTATCACTTTGCTGTCATTTAAATCTGCTTACAGTATACAAATTTATGTGAAAAGTTGGAAGGGTAACAATTAGAGAAAAAATGGTGCCCTTTTAACTATCCATTTTCTGCACAAGGTTTTACTCTCCTTCTGTATACTTATTTATGATAACTGTGTTTAGAATAACAGTAAACTAAAGATGATACAAGGAACAATAGATATTATTTATTGTGTGCAAGCTTTCTAAGAGATCAGACAGTATCAGTATTTTCATTATTGTGTTCCAGAAACAGGTGGCACACTGTAGTACATACTATAGCCTTAAAAAATTATCAAAGGATTGCTGGCCAACTTCTGTTTTATTATCTCTATACCTATCTAACGTTCAAAAAAGTAGTGTCAACACCCTTTTGATGATTAGAAAACACTGTTTCATAAAGATATGTCCAAATTCATATAGTAATTTAATAGAAAGCATTTTCTTTTCCATCTTTTTTCAGAACGACCCTCAGACTAAAGGCTTCCATTTTCAAAGGCATTTTCCAGTGATTTTTTTTTTCAATTATTGAGTGTTTTGCACATTCATGAACATGGTAAGATGGTGGAAAGTTGCCATAAACCTTGGAATGAAAAAAGCTAAGGCTGAATCCCAGTTTTATATATTAGATGCACAGATCCTTTCTAGTTTCTTCATCTTGAAATCAGATGGTAAAGATATTACACAGTTATTAGGAGAAGCAAATAAACAATAACAAAGTCCTGACACCTATTGGACTCTTAATACTTATTTATATTTTGCACCTATTGGGGTATATTTCTTTATGTACTCATCATAGAATTCTGATTAATGCACAGTGCATAATGAATTCTCAGTGAAGGCCAAATGATGAACAATGTGTTTGCTAATATCTGACCAGATTAAAAAGATGGAAATATATCCCTCTAGCTTTTCTTATATCTAGGAATGCAACACACTCAGGAGGAAAAAATAAACTGGATTACTACATCTTCCACCAATAATTATTAAAAGGTTGGCCTTCACAAGTTATGAGACTTCTTTCTTTTTTTAATTTTATTTTTTCAGTGTTCCAAGATTCATTGTTTATGCCCCACACCCAGTGCTCCATGCAATACATGCCCTCAGTACCCACCACCAAGCTCACCCATCCTCCCATCCCCTCCCCTCCAAGACCCTCAGTTTGTTTCTGAATCCAAAGTCTCTTATGTTTCATCTCCCTCTCCGATTTACCCTACTTCCCATTTCCTTTCCTTCTCCTACTGACCTCCATATTACTCCTTATGCTCCACAAATAAGTGAAACCATGTGATACTTGACTTTCTCTGCTTGGCTCATTTCACTCAGCATACTCTCCTCTAATCCAGTCCAGGTTGCTACAAAAGTTGGGTATTCATCTTTTCTGGTGGAGGAGTAATATTCCCTTGTATATATGGACCACATCTTCTTTATCCATTCATCTGTTGAAGGGCACCTTGGTTCTTTCCACAGTTTGGCGATTGTGGCCATTGCTGCTATGAACATTGGGGTACATATGGCCATTCTTTTCACTCTATCTGTATATTTGGGATAAATACCCAGTAGTGCAGTTGCAGGGTCATATTGTAGCTCTTTTTTTAAATTTTTAAGGAATTTCCACACTGTTTTCCAAAGCGGCTGCACCAACTTGCATTCCCACCAACAGTGTAGGAGGGTTCCCCTTTCTCCACAGCCTCTCCAACACTTGTTGTTTCCTGTCCTGTTATTTTTGGCCATTCTGAATGGTGTAAGGTGGTATCTTAGTGTGGTTTTGATTAGAATTTCCCTGATAGCTAGTGATGACGAACATTTTTTTCATGTGTCTGTTAGCCATTTGTATATCTTCTATGGAGAAGTGCCTCTTATGTCTCCTGCCCATTTTTTTTTTTTTTAATGTGGTGATCTTTATTTTGATTGTTGAGTTTGAGGAGTTCTTTATAGATCTTGGATATCAGCCCTTTGTCTGTAGTGTCATTTGCAAATATCCTCTCCCATTCTGTGGGTTGCCTCTTTGTTTTGTTGACTGTTTCCTTTGCTGTACAGAAGCTTTTTATTTTGATGAAGTCCCAGAAGTTCATTTTCGCTTTTGTCTCCTTTGCCCTTGGAGACATGTCTTGAAAGAAGTTGCTGTGGCTGATGTCGAAGAGGTTACTGCCTGTGTTCTCCTCTAGGATTTTGATAGATTCCTGTCTCACATTGAAGTCTTTTATCCATTTTGAGTTTATCTTTGTGTGTGGCGTAAGAGAATGTCTAGTTTTATTCTTCTGTACATAGCTGTCCAATTTTCCCAGCACCATTTATTGAAGAGACTGACTTTTTCAAGTTATGAGATTTCTTAACCTTACTTTTCTCATCTATAAGTTTAGCTTACTAATAGATAAAATTAAATGAGAAAAACTCAGTGAGTCACCCAGGATAAGTAAATCACAAAAGAAGCTTGATACAGGTTAGCCTTTATTTTCACAGTTACGTATATGGAGTTAAAACAAACGTATGAGATTGAGTTGACCTAAAGTACTGGCATGGTAGAACAGAGATGACTATTAGGTTCTGCTTTTCTTCCTTGTCTTTATTCTTTATTTTCCAGTTTTTCTAAAAGAATACCTACCGTTTTTCTAAAATCCTGCACATTAGTATTTCTTTAGTATTATTTTTTGTGTCTTATTACAAAGTTTGTAAACCACTATTTGCATATTTCCTCATATTACATCACACATATATACCTTTCAATTTTATTTTTTTATAAGAGTTTAAGTTTTGGTTTCTTTTCTTTCTGAAATAGCATTAGGATGAACATCTTGTTTTGGTTTCTGTAAGTAAATAAGTACATCATTTACTTATATGTAAATAAGTGCATGTTAAGACATTTCTTTAGGGCAATATCATCTAGTTACTTCCTCTGAAGTCCTAATCAAAAGAAAGATATTACTGTAATTGCTATTCTGCTTCAGAACACAAAGCAAGGTCAACGTGAACAGGAAGATATAGTTTGAAGGCTAATAATCAGAGGAAGAAGCCTTACTCTTAAGTGTTTGATTTAGGAACGCTTCCTTATAATGTTTGGTTAATGTATTAATTTTATACTTGGTAAGTAATGGACATCAAAAAGAATTATGTGATCCCTAGTGACCACATATTAAAAAAAAATCTTAATGAATTCTAAGCTTTCAAATTAACTCATTGCTCTCTTGGAAACTCAGTGTGTGGATTTGACAGAGGAAAACATATAGGTCATTCTAAAAAGAAAAGTACATAAGCTAAAATTTGTGTTAAGTAGATCACATTAATATCTATGCATTGAAAGTAGACTTGTGAAAATTTAGAGCTGTAATTAGAAAAATCATTTAGATGTTCTTTTTAGTTGCCTTAGTGGAAATGTCATTCTAGTTTCTTCTGTATAAATAATACCAGATGAATTGAAATCAGATGGTCTTTTTAAAAAACAAATAAATGAATTCAACAAATATTTATGTTTTTCTTATTTTATTTGATTATACGAATTGAAGAACAGGAAACATGACTCTCCCCTCCCCTCCTCACCACCAGCACATTGTAGTTTGCTTTAAAAATATTTAAAAGTACTCACTCAGGGCACATGGATGGCTCAGTTGGTTAAGTCTATGATTCTTGATTTTGGCTCAGGTCATGGATCTCTGGCTGCTGAGGTCCACCTGGGGCATAGGGCTCTCCCTGCTTAAGATTCTCTCTCTCCCTCTCCCTTGGCCCCTTCCACTCCCTGCTCGCTCCTGCTCTCTCTCTCTCTCTCTCTGTCAAATAAAAGAAAAAAAAAAGAAGTAAGAACGCATGGCAGAGATGATAATATGAATTTACTTGAATCATATTCACTGAAACATGGTTGATATATAAGATCATGCAATAGTTTTTTGCAAATACCTCAAATTTATCTTCAGCCCCCACTTTGTATTAACCTTTGCAATTCTCACAAGCAGAGAAAGACGGCAACCAGATTAAAGAGATAGACCAAATAGAATCTAAGGTTCTTTAGAGCTTCTCATTCTGCGGATTCAGAATTCCCAGAGTATCAGTGAAAGGCCATTTTACCTGAGACCAAAGCGTGGTGTGTGCCACTAATAAGGATAGACTTAGGGATGTGCGGGTAGTTTGCTGAATGATTTAAAGGAGATATTTTTGTGGACAATTTATTTTCCTTTCAGTTTCAAATTTTAGTTCCATGCTCCCCTTCATCCTGCCAGTAGTGTAATAATCATGACCTCAATTCACAGCTAGAATCCCCCTATACTGACAGAAGTGCATCTGAGAATAAATGGCCTTGCATTGCCATGTCAAAAAGTATAGTGTGGGGGAAAGATAAGGAAGAGAGGACAGGAAAAAAGACCTGCTGGCAATTCCTCAGTTCTTCCAACCGTAGAAGTGAGAAGAAATTGATTTCTGGTTATCTATCATGAACTAATAAACTACACATACCTTTAATTTATTTTAAGTGGATCTCAATATTTTGTGGGTCAGAGCACATCAAGGACCACTTGTCTCTGTTTCATGATGTCTATGGTCTTGTGGAGGGACTCAAGTACTTTGTGGGGTATTTGTCTGTCTGTTTGCCTCCCTTATTGCTCCCATACCACTTCTCATGTGGCTAGTTTGAACTCTGTGGCTAGAACTCAGAGTAGTCAGACTTATTCCATAGTGGCTTGCAATGCCAAGAAAATCAGACAGAAGTTGCCTGTCTTCAAAGGTGGGTGTTGAGTTAGCTTAGCATCAATTCTGCATACAGTATTTGTCAATGTGGTTAAAGGCCTTCTCAGATTCAAAGGGAGGTGATATATATCCCATCTTTCAAGGGGGGAAGTGTCAAAATTCGGATGACCATTTTAAATCTGCCATAGTGTAACTTCAAATTAATCCTTCTATAAAATCCCCCAAAATGTGTTCTAAGTGTTTTGTTGGAAGCATCGATATTTCACAGGGTTGGGTAGATAAGGGGAAAGAAATAAAGAGAAATAGAAGAAAAAAAAATAGAATAGGTGACAAATAATTTTTTTGAAGATTTTATTTATTTGAGAGAGAAAGAGAGAGAGAGAAAGAGCAAGTAAGAATACCAGTGGAAGGTGAGGGGCAGAGGGAGAAGCAGACCCCCTGCTGAGCATGAAGGAAGACATTGGAAATGGGGCTCTGATTTCAGTACAAAGAGATCATGACCTGAGCCAGAGGCAGGCACTTAACTGACTGACCCACCCATGTTCCCAAAGATGACAAATAAAGCTATCCTTCTGAGACCTAACCTCACTGGAATTATTTATTTTTAATTTATATTAAAATCAACATCTATGATTTGACTTCTAGCTGAATTTTTAGACCCTCATTTCTTCCCCTACATCATCATTTGTATAAGCATCACTGTTGCAATTTTTTGTTTTCATTACCAGATTGTTTAAAGGGAGACTATGTCTCACTCAGAATCCTACTCAGTCACTTATTAATAACCAGGAAATACATTAATCACTCTGAGTTTCCATCTTCTTGTCTGTAAAATGGTGGTAATAAAAGTATTTGCCTCACTGGGTGGTTGTGTAGAAGACATATATTAAGTTATATACAATGACTACTGTTGGGCACAAAGTATAAATTTCATGGGAATTTGCTGAATTTGCAGTGTCTCAAAGTAAGGATCTCACAGGAACTATCCAAGTGTTTTGGGAGAGAAGGGTGATTAAATATGTGTGAATGAAATAAACCTTTTGATGATTTGAATGCTTTAGTAGGGAAAGATATCATCTCTTCTATATTTTACTTGATTTGTAGTTGATACCATCTGTCCCCTTGGTGTAGATGATTTTTTTTTCTTTTTTATGCTGTGGCTGCAGAGTTTCACTATTTGGTGCAGACTTAACTTTTTAACTCCAGACTGGTATGTAATTGATTATACAAAAGTTCTTGGAACCCTTCATGTCTCACACTCAACTTACATCATGAGGGTTTTTAGCTTTTAGTTTGATCATGCGATTCAAGAAATAGAGCAATAAGTAGAGCAGAAAATGAAAACCCCTTTAACTTTATCTGCAAAATTAAAAAAAAAATCCACTAGTAAAGATTTTGGCATCTATACTTTCAGATGTATTTCTTTTCATGTATAGCTAGGGAAATGAGGATAGACTGGTAAAAATATGGAGGAGTTCAATAGGTTTATTTGGTCAAAAGAAAGCAGTAAATTTAAACCCTACCTCATATGACTTGAAGATCAAATACAATAGACTGTATGAAAGTGGGTACATAAGTACTTTCTGATGTTTTCTATAAAATTATCCATTAGGGCACATTCACATTGAATTCTTATCTTCACTATGATTTTGCATTTTCATCACTTCAATGAACAATATCCTTATATACAGAAAAACATAATTATTTATTCAATGTATGTTCTATGTGTCCTTCAATACATGCTAGATATACAAAAATAAAGTATAGTTACTTAGAAGATTATAGGAAAGAGTATCAATGACAAAATCATATGTCGAATGTACTTTTGGGAGTCATGTGCAAGCCTTCAAGGCAGACTGGAACAAGGTGCTAAATCACTAATGCAGTGATGCTTGTATTATTTAATGTTTTGATTAGTAACTCTTTATTGTTGAAGCTTAGTCTAACTGTATTACGAAATTTTCAGGAGCACAGGCTATGGAAGCAGAATTCTATTTTTGACAGTTATTATGACATTAGACAAATTACAGCATCTCTAAGTCTCAGTGTATGCATCTGCAAACTCTTATGTTGTGAGAATTAAATGACAAAATACATTTAAGGACATGGAAGAGTGTCATGTATACTGAATACTCAAATGCCAGTCAAAATGAAAAGGGGAAGAGAAGGGAATGGAGAGAAGGAAGGTAGTTCAAGGAAGTTCTCTTAGACTACCAGCAAATATGGACTGTAGCATTCCAAGGCTGGTTTCTGTTGAAAGATTTTAGCACAGTGTGCTATGGTCAGAATTTAGATGAAGGAGAAGATAGGAAGAAAAGAAACTCACACACAAGCAGAGCTCATCAACCAGACCCTGCATCCTGAATAGGGGACCTCTAATGGTACTTAGTGTGACTGAATGAATGACTGGCAGAGTTTTCCTTTCTATCATGTGAAACTTTCCGTAGTCATGAGTATGTGATTCAGTGACTACAAAATTTTCCCACACTTTGCCATTCTCCAGGTGAATATAACAACCCCAAATTATGTTTTGGATTTCAAGCTAAGGATTGAATTTGGGAACAATTTCTAATCATGAGTGAATGATCCAGATTCCACTTTTTTTTTTTTTTTTAAATCCCAACCTTCATGCAAGCTCCTGACTATGCCATACTACAATGATTTTTAAAAGAACAGTTTCCCTACCTTTTTTTATGGGTAGCCTTCAAGCATTTGTAAGAATATTATTTAGAGAATCAAACACAGGCAATTACTTAAATCAAAGAGGTTTAACTTATTTAACATTTTATATATTGAAGTTATTTTGAGTTTGATGTTCAAGTGGGCCTAAGTGTGAATCTCCATGTGTCCTTTATAAATAGAGTTTATACATTGTCAGTGAATCCATATTGCTGATCCCACAGTAATTTCTTATATGTGATTCCCAAATTCCATCTCTGAATTTGACCCTGATGAAGCCAGTGCCACCTGTTCATGGGCAGCAGAGTGCAAAGGTTCAGTATTCAGCTACTGAAAGAAATTCAGATTTAATGAGATACAAATAAAAATAGATAATTGTGGCTGTGGATCTGAGAGGTAAGATGTGGAGTCCATGCATGACTGAACAGGAAAAGTGCTGCTTCCTGTAGCACATTAGAAGACTGCCAGACAAGTGTGATTAAGGCAATTTACACATGAAATTTGATTATGAATAAGAGGATTCCCCTTCTTTCCATTCACGTTACGTGAGGGAAATTTGTGAGTGGTCTTAATTAAGAATAACTAGAACCTGATTGGCAGTTGGGCATTAGGTTGGAAACTGGCAGCTGCTAACAGGAGAGGAGATGGAGAATTAATCACAAGTGAAAGCTTTGTCAGAAAAAAGGACTGGGTGCCTGCTGTCAGTCATCCATCCTGTGTCTTCACAATCTCAATTCTCCTGAGGATGCAGCCTGCTTGGCTGGCTTCCGCAGTATGGCAATCAATATCTCACTTCACAAACATAGAGTCTAAAGTGATAGGGAACGTTGGCGATGATATGCAGGTGTGGATAAGGCAAAATTCTGACTTGCCCCATTACCAAACAACTCAATCTTCTCTGCATTTATGATTTCCTTTAGAAGTCAAAGTATAAAAATTATTATCACACTCCCATTATGATAATGAGGAGGAAAGAGGAGGAAGGAAAGGATAAAGGCAATGGAAACTCCCTGGAACATTTTAAAGGTCACACAACTCTTCTAATAGTTTTCTTTTTTTAATAAAAACTCAGTGTGATAACAGATGGGTTTAGCATAAAAATGAAATAGT
Source organism: Spilogale gracilis (assembly GCA_004023965.1). Taxonomy (NCBI): domain Eukaryota; kingdom Metazoa; phylum Chordata; class Mammalia; order Carnivora; family Mephitidae; genus Spilogale; species Spilogale gracilis. Next base: position 71,966 of record PITA01000422.1, on the reverse strand, counting down.
ATAAACATAAATAACCTGAACAATCTATCACTATCATCAAACTATAGTGAGAATAAAATAAAACTTTAGTATTTCATAATATAAACCTTTTATCTTCTTGCATTGCACACACGTGGTATCATCCAATGTGAATACAATGAGATAAGTGTTAGTACTTCCATTTTATGAATTAAAGGAATAATACCCTGAAAATCAGTGCGGTTAAATCATAATTTCTAATCATAGTGAGTGTATGGTCTGGATTATGTCAATTTTTTTCTCATTTAAAACTCATTCTCTCTTTCTCTTTCCCATCTCTTTCCACAATTACCTCTGCTTTTTCTGCTTGTGCCAACAAATGGCCAAATATGGCTTTCCCATACCTGCCTTCACATCACCTCAGATTTAAATGATTTAAGATATTGTTAATGAATTTCAGAATTAGGATATACACCCAGACTTGGATTTTAATTAAAAGCAATTCAAATTTTTATATAAATAAAGAAATTGAAGGTTAAGTTACTTTGCCCTGATAGAAGGAATAGAAAAATAAATAAAATGGGAGAAGTTGGTATGATAGTGCAATGTAATAATGGGACTGAAGTCAGAGAAGAGCATCTGTGTTACATTAATACATAACTTTTCCCCCTAAATTCTCCTAAAAATTAGGAGATTTTTAGCTCCTAATGTAGCCTTGAAATTTCTGTTATATGAAAATACATGTTCATGTAAGGAATAAGATAAAAGCTGAAATTTTTATGGGCTTCTGTTACCTAGAAAAGCTATAGGAAATTTATTAAATAGGAAATGGAATTGGAAACCAGTTAGTAGGTATTTAATAAGTTTGTTGAATGAATGAATTAATGCAGTCTCTCCAGAACATAACAGTAAATTAGATATTTTCTGTGTTTGAAGTACAAGTCAGAGTATCCAAAACATTGAAATAGGGTCAGTGAGGTTTGACCAGCCATGAGTATGAATAATATTTCTAAAACACTAAAGGTAAATTTAAACAAAATGAAACAAAATAAAACCCACAACAATAGAATACTCCCCCAAACCCACAACTCATATTAATAAATAATAAACAAAAAAATAAATGAACAAAGCAACTAGTAAGGGAATAAAAATAGTATTTCTAAAGAACTATGTGAAGAATGGTGACACTTATAATCATACCTACTACAAGCTGTATGGATTAAATGCCTTTGTGTGTACACATCAGTATATAAGTGATTCAGAGAGAGCTGACGCATGAACAATGCAGATAGAAATTTTCTCATTTCTTTCTTGCACTTCACCTTTGTCCCCTTGTGTGATTTTTCTCCCTTTCTTCTTCTTTCGGCTTCCTCATTTACCTTCATAATTGCCACCTGAAAGATAATTATTGTTCTCTCAGTATTACAGAAAAGGAAACTGTGACTTAGTACCATTAAGAAACTTGCCCAAAATCTTTTTTTTTTTTTTAAGATTTTTTATTTATTTATTCGACAGAGAGAAACACAGCCAGAGAGGGAACACAAGCAGGGGGAGTGAGAGAGGGAGAAGCAGGCTTCCCGCCAAGCAGGGAGCTGGATGTGGGACTCGATCCCAGGTCTCCGGGATCATGACCTGAGCTGAAGGTAGTCGCCCAACCAACTGAGCCACCCAGGTGCCCCTGAACTTGCCCAAAATCTTAATTAGTAATTGTTGAAACTGAAACTTATACCAAGCTGGGTCTGTGTCCAAATCACTCATTCAAAAATATTTCCTTTCCTCTCAAATTCTAGTCCATTTTTCCAATTTTGTCATTTATGGATGGAGATCTCTAACTTTGGTTACTGAATTACTGAGGAGTCCAATTTAGCTTTAGTTTAAGAATTGCTGACGTAAGAGTCTAAATATTTCACCAAGCCTACTGCCAGTGCATCAAAGCAGCCGTTGATAAAATGGCATCATTTTTTTCTAACATGATTTTTTTAAGGATAGAACCTCTGAACCAAATGTATAGGTTTATGTAAACCAAATCTATGGTTTGTCATCTTGTCTCATGCCATTTTTTTTTTTTTATTTTCAGACATTACCTAGAATAGGGACATAACTTTTACAGAGCAACTTAAAATAAAGAGACTTTTTATGGAACCCAAGTGCAGGAAAGTCATTTGGATTTCCCGTGAGCCTGGAATCGAGGAGTAAAATCCTGGATTGAAGGTAGCTGTGCTTTTCTGAGGGCACCACAGTCTCTTATCTCTAATTCTCTTTCTCTTTTCCTTTCCCTTTTTCTCTCCTCTTTCCACAGTCACTTTTGCCTGCTTTTTCTGTTTCTGCAAACACATGACCAGATATGCCCCAGGCATAATTACACATTGCCTCCAATGTCAAAGCAGAGCTTGACTGAACAAGATAATGTTGGATTTCAAACACCTAGGAGAAAGAATCTGATAGAGCCTTCATGGAAGAGAGGGAGGTTTGCCTCTGATCCAATCAGCAGTGGGCTGGGGTAAGGTTATAACACCCTCTGACATTTTCATCAAGTTTGTGATGGTCAACTGAGAAAGCAGTGTAGGCCTCTAAAATGAAAGTAAAGGACTGGGGAAGAAATGATAAGCTTCTCTGGATCCAGGGTTGTCAGACTTAGAGGTATAGTTAAGAAATATCCTCAAAAGCTCATAAAATGAAGGGCAGGATAGCATGAGGCAAAAGTAAAAGTAACTGAAATATACACCTTGACAAACATTATATGTAAATTCTCATTCCATTCCTTAACACATCTATTTAAGACAAGATGACCATTGCGTCCATGATTTCCCTTAGTCCTTCCTGTCTTCCAGATGAATTTCTGAGCAAGCGAATGAGAAAGGATAAGAGAAAGAAGAAAAAAGGAAGTAGGTTGAGGGTAGGGGGGGAATAAAAAGGAAAATGGGACTGCCCCAAAGGACATAATAGACCAGGGAATAGGGGAGCAAGAAAGAGATAGAGGACATTAGAAGGGATGAAAGAACTCAACTAATGTAGATACAAAGAGGAAATATATAGAGTATTGTTGTATTTTATCAATTTAATCCTCAGTAATTCTCAGCTTCCTAATTAAAGACTGGATTGTTTTTGATAAACTGTGCCATAATTGAAACTGATATTTCTTGATCCAGGATTTATGGAATAAGGATTTGAGAAAAGGAAGTTGCTATGAGTAATTTCAAATTTGATGATGGAACGTCTGCCCGAGGTAAAATTAAGTGCTCCGAAGACTTTGTAGTTTCTGATTTGAGCTTTGAAGGGGTTTGAGAATAGGGGCTCTAGAATTGCTGGCTATGGTAGTGAAGGGCGAAAAGAGAAGATAGGGGTGAGGTAGTATTGGTTCCCTTCTCCACACCAAAGTACTAATAGACCTTCTATGCAGTTATTTATTCCAAATTCCTCTGAGTCCCATAACCCCATTTTTTAGGAAAGGCACTGAACCTGGGCAATGTTTTGTCCTGCAGCTCAGTAATGGCCAGATGTTAACTGAAATCCTTCCTAATGCCAAAAGCCACAGTTATCTCAGCTCATCAGGCTTTCTCTCAGAATATAAAAGCAGGTCTGTTTGTTGTATTGTTTCCATTTATTTTTTTAAACATATAATTAATCAAACTTTGATCTCCTTACACCATTGGTTTGCTAGCAATGCCATGAGTCAGGAACTCTGATTTATATATTCACAGTGTCTTGGTAGGATTTCAAGATGAAGTTTGACATATTTGAGACATTTATGAGTTCTCCTTTTGAAAGTAAGAACAACAAGTTTAACAATAAGGGTAGGAGTTTTTTTCTGGAACATTTTGGAGAGCTTTCAAGAAAATCTAAAGAATTTAGAAAAAACAAACAAACAAAAAAACTGTAGAGGAATTCACCAAGGGAAAATTTTTTAAATCACCAAATTCAGAAGAAAAAGTTTAAAAGTCTGAGATGTTGAATAACTCTCTGTTTCCACACTCTGGCTTTTTACAAATTTCCAGCTGGTAACCTTAGGGAAAAGACAACCTCTCTCAATTTCTGTTCCCACATCTATAATGCTGAATAGTACTATAATTATTGCATAAAGTAGTGAACTTTAAAAGAGTCAAAATACATAAGCACTTACTCCAAAGCCTAATATATACTAAGGACTCTATAATTTTATCAATCATCACCTTTCTATCTGACTGTTTTTCTTTCCCACATTTCCATTCTCTTTCTTTAAAGAAAATCTTGGGAAACCGGAGGCTATGAAGTAGAGAGGGAGGTGGTGGCCTAATTTGCAACCAAGCACTGGAGGAAGAAACTGAGAAAGCATGTGGAGTTGGTGGGAGAAGTAACAAAGCCAGACTAGTTGGATGCCAGGGGACTCTGGGAAGAAAGCGGAAGGAAGGATGAGGGGGAGTAAAAGAGGGAAAAAGGGAGACAAGGAAGAAGGAAGAACAGCAGTGAAGTGTAAATTCCTTGAGAGCCTACCTGCTGTGTCAGTATGTTTCCCTGATGTTTCATAATAGTAATTTAAAAGTGAAACAGATCATGTTGGTTTTTTATTTGTTTTATTTTATTTTACGCAGAGGATAGTATTGTTTAAGATAAGGCAAAATTCATTTAAGCAAACAATAGAGGGGATAGTTAATAATTCAGTTATAATACAGGTCATATTCAAATGACCCAAAGTTTGCTGAACACCAGTAGAGTGGGTAAGAAGAAGCCTCTGCCATCAGACAGTCTTGTATTTGGATCCCTTTTCATCCCTCTCTAGCTGTATAAATCTGTACAGCTACTATCTGTCCTGAAGCCTGGGTTCTCCTATATAAAATAATTATATAAAATAGTATTCCATTGTATATATGCACCACATCTTCTTTATCCATTCATCTGTTGATGGGCACCTTGGCTCTTTCCACAGTTTGGCGATTGTGGCCATTGCTGCGATGAACATTGGGGTGCATATGGCCCTTCTTTGCACTACATCCGTATCTTTGGGGTAAATGCCCAGTAGTGTGATTGCAGGGTCATAGGGTAGCTCTATCTTTAATTTTTTAAGGAATCTCCACACTGTTTTCCAAAGCGGCTGCACCAGTTTACATTCCCACCAACAGTGTAAGGGGGTTCCCCTTTCTCCGCAGCCTCTCCAACACTTGTTGTTTTCTGTCTTGTTAATTTTGGCCATTCTGACTGGTGTAAGGTGGTATCTTAGAGTGGTTTTGATTTGAATTTCCCTGATAGCTGAGTGAAATAAGCCAAGAAGAGAAAGTCAAGTTTCACATAGTTTCACTTACCTGCGGTGCATGAGGGGTAAACTGGAGGACAGTGGGAGAAGGAAAGTAAATGGGAACTAGGGTAATCTAGGGAGGGAAACGAAACAACAGAGACTTTGGACACAAAAACAAACTGAGGGACTTGGAGGGAGGGGGGTGGAAGGATGGGAGAGCCTGGTGGTGGGTACTGGGGACACCTAAAGCGTGGAGCACTGGGTGTGGGGAGCGGGGAATGAATCTTGGAACACTGGAAAAAAAAATTTTTAGTAACAATAAAAAAATAAAAAGACAAAAAAAATAAAATAATTATATAAAATAAAATAGTACATTTAAGCTGTGTATAATTATATAGTAGGTAGCTGTGAAGATTAAGTGAGATCAGGCATGTAAAGCATATGACAAGTTCTTATCAGAATCCTCCTTCTCCCTGGGGAGCCCCAGATCCAGGCTGTCCTCACCAAATCATTTTAAGGCAATTTTGTGGCTTTCAGTCTGTAAAAGCAGCATTTTCCTTGGATCAGAGGTGCTTTGAGAACTTTTCAGGGCTGCTGTGAAACTCCAGCCCCCAGCTGGACGGGAAAGGCAACTTTTGCTCTGCACAAACCAGGTCAGGCCACCTGCTTGGCCCTGCACCCTGCTTGGCAGGGATAATCTGTTACCATTCTGACACTGGCAATGAGCCTATGTGATCATGGAGGATTCACTCCCAATCACAACTTCACCCTAACTTGTAGTAGATTTCATTCCAACATTGCTTGACTTTCACATGATCTGGAGCCACTGTTTGTACCCTCTGCTGGAAACAGAGCTAGTGCATAACACATGGAGCATCCCTGCATCTTCCTCTGTAATGTCAGCTTCTAGTAGCCTTTTCCCACCAAATTCAAATGAGGATAATATTGACTTTTTTGTTCAAAGCACAAGTGGGTGTGAAATTCACATTAAAATACTTTCTTCTTCATTTCCCACTTTTGGTTGAAATCATCAACACAAGAATGAGTTCTCTGATACCTTGTAAACTGCATCCTTTCATCATTGTTAACATTGCAGTTGATGATGATTTTTAAAAGATTTTATTTATTCATTTGGGAGAGATACAGAGACAGAGGGAACACAAGGAGGTGCAGAGGCAGAGGGAGAAGGGAGAAGCAGACTCCCTGCTGAGCTGGGAGCTGAACATGGGGCTGGATCCTAGAACTTGGAGATCATGATCTGAATCAAAGACAGAAGCTTAACCATCTGAGCCACCCAGGTGCCCCAATGATGGTTTTTTTAAAGAATCTATTTCCCAGTTCTAGGATCTGATATACCATAAATAAGTATGCTACTAATTATTTTGTGTCAGAAGACAAAATTAAAAACATCTATGGAATACATGAATAAAGGACTTTTAAGAAATAATAGTAAACTTAGATACATCTTAGACACTATGTGAAAGGGGCATGTAATCATTGTAAAACTGAAGTAATTGTGTTATCATCAGTGCACACACATGTACATGAAAGATCTGGGTTTGGCATCCAAACCTGTTTGATTCCAGAGACCCGTTTTTTTCTACCTTGGCAATAAAATGCCATTAAAACTCACAGCATTATCAAAAGTATTACCATTTGGTACTGGGAAAATTTGATAGCTACATATAAAAGAATGAAACTAAACTATTCTCTTACACCACACACAAAGGCAAACTCGAAATGGATGAAAGACCTCAACGTGAGGCAGGAATCCATCAAAATCCTGGAAGAGAACATAGGCAGTAACTTCTTTGACATCGGCCACAGCAACTTCTTTCAAGACATGTCTCCAAAGGCAAAGGAGACAAAAGCGAAAATGAACTTCTGGGACTTCATCAAAATAAAAAGCTTCTGTACAGCAAAGGAAACAGTCAACAAAACAAAGAGGCAACCCACAGAATGGAAGAGGATATTTGCAAATGACACTACAGACAAAGGGCTGATATCCAAGATCTATAAAGAACTACTCAAACTCAACATCCAGAAAGAAGATGATCACATCAAAAAATGGGCAGGAGACATGAAGAGGCACTTCTCCATAGAAGATATACAAACGGCTAACAGACACATGAAAAAATGTTCAGCATCACTAGCTATCAGGGAAATCCAAATCAAAACCACACACCAGTCAGAATGGCCAAAATTAACAAGTCAGGAAACAACAAGTGTTAGAGAGGCTGCGGAGAAAGGGGAACCCTCTTACACTGTTGGTGGGAATGTAAACTGGTGCAGCCGCTTTGGAAAACAGTGTGGAGATTCCTTAAAAATTTAAAAAAAGAGCTACCCTATGACCCTGCAATTGCACTACTGGGTATTTACCCCAAAGACACAGATGTAGTGAAAAGAAGGGCCATATGTACCCCAATGTTCATATCAGCAATGGCCACAATCGCCAAACTGTGGAAAGAGCCAAGGTGCCCTTCAACAGATGAACGGATAAAGAAGATTTGGTACATATATACAATGAAATACTACAACTCCATCAGAAAGGATGAATATCCAACTTTTGTAGCAACCTGGACTGGATTGAAAGAGATTATGCTGAGTGAAATAAACCAAGTAGAGAAAGTCAAGTACCACATGGTTTCACTTACTTGTGGAGCATAAGGGGTAATATAGAAGATAGTAGGAGAAGGAAAGGAAATGGGAAGTAGGGTAATTCAGGGAGAGAAACAAAGCATGAGAGACTTTGGACACAGAAACAAACTGAGGGACTTGGAGGGAGGGGTGGGGGGATGGGAGAGCCTGGTGGTGGGTACTGAGGGCATCTATTGCATGGAGCACTGGGTGTGGGGAATGGGCAATGAATCTTGGAACACTGAAAAAATAAAATAATAATAATAATAATGATAATAATACAATTTAAAAAAAGTAGTACAATTTGATACTAGAGGACCACACCCATTGACCAGGAATTTCATCATTAAATGCTATAAAGGTCAGGAAAATTAAAACAGAAAAAAAATACATCAATTTAACTAATTGCAGGTGTAACTGGACTACCATTATTGGTATTCTTCTGAGAATTTCACCAAGTAGAAAAAGTGTGGAAGGACCCAGGAATCATTTAGGAATGATAGATGATAATAGATATAGATATAGATAGAGATAGAGATATATTAGAGATATATATATACACACACATACATGCACACATATATTTATGTATTACATATATATATGTATATATATTTTTTTCTTTTTAACATAGCTAGGTGGTACTGAAGTTAAACCAAATTTGAGAACCACCAATAAGCCCCAGAGCAGCAGCAGTGCTCAAAGCTGGTTTTTAAGCAGCTGTGACAACTGGGAGCTTTTTGGAAAAACAGCTTTCTCAGACATCATCCAACTACCTGAATCAGAAATTCCAGGGTGGAACCCAACAACCTGTGTTTCCTCAAGCCCTCTAGATTATTCTTAAGGCTGTTAAGGTTTGAGAACCACTAGGAGTATAAAGAACAATAGAAACAGGCTCCGTGATCTCAGGGAAATACTCTGATGGCAACAAGATAAGAGATTGAAGGCAAACATCTTGCTGCTTCTTTCTCCTCTAAACTCTGCAATACTGCAGGCTTTGTTCACCCTCTTCAGAGTCTACTCTCTCCCTCACCTCAATATTTCATTTTGTGTATACCTGAAGGAGGAGGTTTCAGACAAAAAAGGAGAAATACTATAGTTAACAAAGTCTACCTTTTCTCTTGCCTTGGAAAAAAATGATGGTAAGAAAAAAAGTTTACAGTGTGGTCTATTTTTTTTTCCCTAAGGAAGTTTACAGTGTGGGGGTGCCTGACTGGCTCAGTAGGTTAAACATCTGCCTTGGGCTGAGTCATGAACGCAGGTCCTGGGATCACACCCCCACCATCTCTGTCAGTCTCCCTGCTCAGTGAGATATCTGCTTCTCTCTCTCTCCCCCTGCTCTCGAGCTCTTGCTGTCTGTCTTCCTCTCAAATAAATAAATAAAATCTTAAAAAAAGAAAAGAAAAAAAATGTGTACAGTATGGTCTTTGATGTCACTTGCATTTGACTCCTGGGTCAGCCACTTTGCAAACTGGCTGACTACCTTGAGCCTTTTTAGATGAGGATGCCACAGTCTATCTGGCAGCTACAGCACTGGTGTGCCTTTCAAGGAGGGCCAGTGAAAGAGGCCTCGCAGCTTCTGTTTCACCTTGGCATCCATCAGTAGGAAGGAAGAGACAGGGCCACACTCATTGACCAGGAAATTCATCAGGGACACTTTCATGAATTTTCCTGTTTGGTGTAGGCACACTATATATGCCTTGTGCTCAAATAGAGATCTATGTGTTCTTCTACTCAAAGTACATGTAACATGCCAAAATCCATAAAAGAAAAAGTGGGAGGACAAAGGAGCATCTGGGAGCTCTTGAATCTAACTCATCTCTTAGGTCACCCGAAATGGGAGGAGGCCAGAGTTAAATACCTCATGTTTTTAAAATTGTGAAGGTTATCATATGGCCCCTCTCCTATCCTCTAATTCTCTCTCTCAGTCCTCCCTTACCATTTCCTCCATATACTCCTATCTATGATTATTTTTCTCTTCTTCCTCAAAGAAACCCAACTCCTCATAGATGAGAAAGAAAAAGTTCCAACCCTCCACCCCTCCTTATCCACCTTAGCCTTACTATCTCTAGCCTTCTCTAAAAAATACCCCCCAAAATGAAAACAAACAAATAAACAAAAAACAACAACAAGCAGAAAGTGATAATGGAGGGTACACTCTGCTCAGACTCCTTAGACTTTGAAGAGGGTAGTCTCACATGGTGGAAATAATTCAGAGACTTCCAGTCAAGGCTCTTCTGCATCCTCATTAAAGTCTCTGAAATGGCTACTTCTTTCTTTCAAGCTTCTCTGTGCAGGTTGGTAAATCAGTCTTCATTGTGCTGAGCCTAGCTTAAGGGAGGGGTTTCATATTCAAATTTTCCAAGTGACTCCTTCAAATAACAGTCTGTGTTTCTAGTAAAAGTCTTCTTTTTTAACTAGCTTTTATTTTCCTTCAGCTAGGGACATTCATTTAGTTAAGCGTATTCTGCACATTCACCCGACATTCATACTGTTTTATTCTTATTTCCCCTCTGACAGTTTACTCTGAATCTTGAACATTTGCAGTTTGCAGTGGTACTTGCAATAGCCAAGAGGAAGTCTTAGTAGCTGAATGTTACTTCAACACTTTTTAGGTTTCATTTTTCTTACCCATTAAACTATTCATCATACTCTGTCCGAGTTAGGAACAAATTCTTTTGCAAGACCTTCAGGTCCTAGTGTTGGATTTATTGTCAGCTTTCAACTAAATCCACCTGTGTACATGTGCCCCATAAATTGGAGGAGTTCTGTGTTTTCCTCTCAACCTGATGATATTATGGTCGTTCTTCAAGACTTGCAGCATTTGTACTCAGAAGTACTTCCTCTGAGTTCCAGTGGAGTTGTCCCTTCACTGTCCAATCACTCTCCTATCTGAGGAGATATCCTGTTCCTGGGCTAGCTATAATGCTTTCAGTGCTAATTTATCTTCTTGGTTGAAATAGAAACTCTGAAGAGATGATGCTTGTTAGTTTCTATACATCGGTACAGATAAAGAATGAGTTCTGGAAAGCTTGTTAAATCAGATTTCTCAAATAATCTCATTTTTTTTCTCAATGACATCATCACCATGTATTTTAAGCATAATATCAGTTGAGACCATAGAGCATTCTACCCTCTGTAAATTTACTGGCTCTTTGCCTTAATAGTTCAGTATTCTAGCTTTCAGATTTGGCTGAGCTCTCCCTTTGTTCTCATCCTGCAGATCTTACCATTCCTTCTCATTTTCTTTCAGAGACTCCTCTTTCCCCTGTCTTCAATAATTTCACGGTATCTACTGTTTCAAATTGCAATTTATCTTCCTTATTTGCTGTTCACTTCCCTTGGGTTCTATGAGTCATCACTATGATTTTAATTATATAAGCTGATGAGTCTAAAATCAATATCTCCAGGCTACACTTCTATGAACTTCAGAAACTGTCCCAAGGTCTGGAATGGAGAAGATGCTCGTATGAGTGTTTTATGACTAAATAAGTGAATGAATGAGAGGTATTAACATATAAAATATGTTTATCTGGGTTTAGGCAACTTTAATAAGTCAGATGAAAGTTCAGACTTGGTGCCTTAGAACAGTACCATACAATAAAAATAGAATGCAAGACACATTTAATTTTTAAATTTTTAGTGGCTATTTAGAAATCATATGAAATAAGTAAAAATCATTTTGTTTTCCTTAAGTCAGTATATCCAATATATTGTCATTTCAGCTTGTGATCTATATAAAACACTATTAGTATGATATTTATATTTTTTGTCATATGAAGTCTTTGACATCTGGTATGCATTTTACACTTGCCACTCCTCTGGATTCAGATGCTAAACTCAGTTCCCATTCTCACTCATTAGCGACACCTGGCCTGGGACTATGGTATTGGACAGAGCAGCCATTGTGAATTGAGGTCATTGCAGTGCCTAGAGCAGGACAAAATGTAAGAAAATGGGGGTTTTGAAGTGAGATAAAAATGCATCCATTCTTACTTAAATGTTATCACTGATATTTTCTGTTTGTTTAAACAGACATCAGCCATCTTTTGCAACACAGTAAAAAGATGTTACCAGCAGGAAAAAATGACTGTTAATTAAACCACCTGAAAACTTAAATGCCATGAAAAACTCTGCCAATTTCTGTCTTCTCTCCTCCTCTGCCCTCTTGATTCTTATATTTTATTACTACCCATTTTCGTATGTAAGATTTAATACATCAAGAATCTATACTAAAATGACTTCTTTCACTTATTTTGCTCCTTGCCACAGTCATTGTCAATCACATCCCAGACGAGTTTGAATAGGAAATTGAGAACTAATATGAATTGATCTGACCTGATTGTGGAGAGTCATATCGCAGTTTAACATGACAAAAGACCATGTCCTATAAAGAGAGTATGTTTCTTGCTAGATGTTTTGCCATATAACCTTGATAAAAATAGCAGTTTCTCTTGCTAAATAGTATTGGGTTTGAGTCAGTGACTCAGAAGCTTTGGAGAGCCTTTCTGAGGTTTGGGCATCCGAGTCACGGGGATGGAAAATGCCTCCGGCCTGCAGCTTACCTTGTGGTTTTTGACCTTGGCTTTGTCCTCAGTCCTGCGTGTCAGATCAAGAAAATCAGACAACAGTTTGCACGAGGCAAGGTGTGTAATATAAATACAATGAAATCTCTTCCCAGATAACTCCTATCGATCCTCCAGGGCTTTGAGCCATACCACATTGAATTTTTTTTTCTCTCTAGATGAGCTGACTGCACACAGATTTCACTGGATTTATATGACTTTTTCAAGCCACTAGGATACCAATTAACAAAGCACTAATACAGTACAAGCCTTAGTGGCCTCAAATAACTAATGCAGCTCTGCAAAGGCCTAAATCCTGGGGAACATTTTATCCTGTAGGAAAAGTTAGCTGGTTAGAGGATCTGGGGCCATTGGCCCTCTCTGTGAGGATGAAATAGGAGGATGCATTTGGCTTAGCTCCTTTCCTTTTCTCCCCGCTTCTCCCTTGGCATCCCTTTGAACATCAGCCACCTCTTGCCCATTTCTGATATACTCTGGAAAGGGGAAATGGAATGAAAAATAAACCCGATCATTAACGATTAGTGTGGGTTTTATAGAAGGTGGCTGGCACAGTTGCAAATGAAAGAGGCATTCTTGTGTTTTAAATTTCAGTTAATGAAAGAAAGAATTCTATAATTTCTTCAAATTAATCATCATTATTTTAACATACATTTTGTCCTTAGTCATAGTTACTACTGAAAGGGATTTTTACTCATAAGCAGTATTTTCATGTCTGTTTAAAGCTACAAATAATCTGATCATCATCTTTGAGGAGAAAATAAAGGAAATGCATAGGAAAAGAGGTGAATAGGATTTGGGGTGAGGGTACGCATTTGCCATTATTTGAAGGACAATGATATGTGCAGTATTTTTAGATGCCATACATAGTAGTAAAAAATGGAAGTTAAAAGGAAGCAGATTTTGTCTTGGTATACAAAAAGAAAGTTCTATTACAATTCAGTGCCTTCACTCGTATACCACTCTTCTGCCAAATAAATAAATGACTAAACAGTCTTAAAAGAGGGAGATTAATACAGTCATTTATAAAGAGATTTGTCACCTATATTTGGGAAATGTGAAGCCTCATACGGGTGTTGCAGTGGCAGGAAAAAAGTCCTTTCCCCCTTTTAATCCTGGAATTATGCAATATTGTAGTTTGATAGATCCATTGCTATCAGACATCCTAAGCCAACTTGTTCTGTGGTTGGAGAATGATTTTAAAAAATTCCTTTGGTGACCCAGTAGTAATGTGTACAGCCTCATCTGGAAAAGGTATGGAGAGAACAGGATAGTATGACATAGAACTAAGAATATCAGTTTCACGCCTATAGGATCTCTGAACCAGTGATGTGTAAAAGAAGAGTTATCAGGTGACTCTCCATAATTTCCCTCTACTTTGAGATTCTGTAATAGAGAAATAATTACGTGGTCTTAAATGGCATATTAAACCACAGAAATAGCACTATTGATGAAACCTGGCTATACCTTAAACTGAACAAATTAAGGTTGGCAGGGGGAATACTCCTCTTCCAGAATTATCAGCATCTGCTCGATCTGATAACCTAATAAAAACAACACAGAGATGCATTTTATGGCCTGGGGGTGTTTTCTGGGGAATGGATTAGATGCAGTTAATGAAGGCCAAACAGTCAGCTTAATGCCTGGGCTGGCCCTGGGTAGCATGCCTGGCCAAGAAAAGCTCAAAAACTAAATGGCAAAGATAACAGATGAGTCCTGTTATTGGCAAAAGGAAAATGTATATGGGCAACAGTAAAGTTGGCTGAGTTGGGATAATACAAATTTCAGTGTGATAGTTCTCCCATACCCTGTGGTACTACAATCCAGTGGGTGATTCTAGGTTACACTGAAGTAACATTTTAGCATTGGGGAACATACAGCCCAAACAGTACTTACTGTATTGCTGAATTAATTTCTAAGATATCATTGGTAGATCAGTTTACGTTCAAGCTTGTGTATGAATATTCAATTTTAAATTCTACAACCATTGATTGAATGTCTATTATTAGCCAGAGCTCACTAAGGAATTGGGGATATAATTAAGAACTTTTCTAGTTTCATATCTAACTTACAAGAAGACAAAAAACAAAAGAATCAATCCCTAGCCAAGTAAACAAATACATTAGTTATAAGGAGTCTAACTATTCTGAAAGAAGCTATTATGAAATACAGACTAATAAAATGGGATAAATTATCTTGATGGGTGGTATAGATAGACTGAGGCGACATTTGACTTTAGACTGCTGATAAAGTGTCAGTGACTCATTGTGAGGAATCTATTATAATGATATAAACATCTATTTGTGAAAGAGTTTATTTTTATTTTTCCCAATAAGGAGTTTTTATCAGCTCAACAAATACTGCATTTAATGAGTGTGTCAATGGGTCAGACTCTGCACTAGGTAACAGGGATACATATATATATATGTCATTATATATATATATATATATATATATATATATATATTTTTTTTTTTTTTTTTTAGGACCTAGCAGTCTACTTTTGGAAAGAGCACAAAAGCCAGTACATACCACACATTGCAATATATCCAGTATTAGAATTTTATATCAAAAGTAGTTTTAGCTCAGTTGATGGTGGGATTCATTGTTTCCTTGGAGATTTAATAGAAAAATAAAAGTTAATTGGTGCACTGAAGAATGGAGAATCAAATTGGGGGAACAACTTAGCATGCACAAAGATGTATTTGCATGGGACAATAGGATTTCATAGTAACTGTAAGTTGTATGGGGCAGTTAAGTGTAAAATGGAGTAGAGAAAGATTTAGCTTTATAGGGAAAGATTTATAGAGAAAGATTTAATTTTATATGACCTGCATAGTATATAGTTAACTAGTGACTGAACTATAAATAAAAAAATTGAAAAAATGGTTATCACAAAATCATGATAGGGTTTAATTTTATAGGAAATTAATGAGGCTTATCATACTCTTACCATGTAAGAGTATATGGGGGATTCGTCTGATGCTAATAATAATTGATTTCTTAACTTGAATGGTAGTTACATGTAATTTCTCCTTACTGTTTTTAAACTTAGGTATGTTTATTCATTTCTTGGTATAATTCCTATATTTTGTCATTAAGTAAGGATGGAAAAATGGTTTTCTTTCCATCCTCTTTTGAGTATGGGTTTTTAGATAAAAAAAAGTTCATGATTCTTGCTCCATGGCATACTAACTGGGTGACATTGGGCAAATTGTTTCATCTCTTCACCCATCATTTTCTTCATTACATGACTGAAACAGTAAATAGTAATGATGATGATTAAAATAGAAATTACAACATGTTGACAACATTCACAAAGTTGTATATAAAATAGGACTATGCATGTAAATACATTTAATAATTTCATTGGTACATATTAAGTATTCAATGAAATATAATTTTTTAAACTTTTCCCTGATTATGATAATAGAAGATTTGGTAGAAAATATATGCTTGTGTCTGGCTCAGCCAACACGAGGCCCTTATCTTTGGGTTCTTTTTATTAAAATATAAAATTAACCAAATTAATTATTTATTTGGGCATGCATAAAGTTTTATTAACTGTGTGCATTGCTGAGGGTCAAATATTAAAAAAACTAACAAAAATCCAAAAATCGCAAGTCCTTAAAGAGCTTTCCATAAAGATTGGATTTCTCCCTCATTGCCCATGTGCTTCCATGCCTAGGACTTACAGGTTATGTCCATATCATGAGATGATACCTATCAGTATTTTTGTGCACTATTATCACATGGTCATAAAATTATGCAAAAATTTTAAATGAAAATATTTTGACTATGTTTTGTTTTGTTCTATTTTGACTTTTCCTGCAACACACTTGATCTCAAGTCAGGTAGTATTAGAATAGCTGTTGGCACTGTCATCATCCAGCTAAGGGGAAATTAAATAGAGAATATGTTTAGTTTATATTTAAATACAATATAGTTACATGATTTACCATCATGTCTAAATATAATTTAATTAGTTCTGGTCTTCATTATAGAAAGAGCTTCCAGGAATTCTTCTAAAACAATCTTTTCTGACTTGCCTGACATCACAGCACAAAGATGCAGGGATAGATGTCATATCTTAATATGAATGTCTTATGAATCATAGTACTTAAAATATGTGGGTGTTGGGGCATATGGGTGGCTCAGTTGGTTAAGTTACTGCTCAGATCATGATCCTGGAGACCTGGGATGGAGCCCCACATTAGGCTCCCTGCTCGGCGGGAAGCCTGCTTCTCCCTCTCTCAGACCCCCTGCTTGTGTTCCCTCTCTAGCTATATTTCTGTCTGTCAAATAAATAAACAAAATCTTAAAAAAAAATGTGGGTGTTTGGGGAGGAAGATGATTTAAATGTGTGGATCTAGAAGCTAGTCTACAGAATATTAAATTATTAAAAGTGTTATAATGCAAAATAACAAGTGCAAAATTCAATTCTCACCAATACATTGCTAAACAGTTGTCATCAATACAGTCCCTATCAGGAAAATACCAGTTAGCCATCATAGAAAGTAAATATGTTGATATAAATAAAGAAAGAGAGAGATAATTTGATATAAATCACATTGGGTATAATCTATTAATGCCTGAATTTGTAAAACACAAATCTGTGGCAGTATTCTTTGCAACAGAAGGTTCATGTTTGAAGTTACACCTTTTATCTATCCTAAATATCAATAAAAATTTAAATATAGATAAAAACACTAGAGAGAGAATAAAAGAATATTGAAAATGTTTTGTCTGAATAGACGTATTTCCAAATGATATACACAAATGGTCAATAAGCACGTGACTAGATGCTCAACATTATTGGTCTAGAGAAATACAAATCAAAACCATGATTTTGATTTGGTGTGGTCTGTTTGGCACAACTGATGAACCAATGTTGATACATAATTTTAAAGTCCATAGTTTACACTGGGGTTTACTTTGTGTTGTATAGCCCTATGGATTTTGACAAATGCATAATAAGAATGATAAAAATATCAAGGATCTATGTTCTACCCACCATACATGTGATAGCATTTCTAGATATTTACCCCCTAAAAATGAAAATATATGCACAAACACATGTATATGAATGTCCATAATAACAATAGTCATAATAGCCCCAAACTGAAAACAATTGAAATATTCATAAACTAGTTCATAGACAAATAAATTAGGATGGATGGTAGATAAATGATAGACAGATGATAGATAGATAGATAGATAGATAGATAGATAGATAGATAGAGGTTCAGCAATAAAAACAAACCAAAAGGGGCACCTGGGTGGCTCAGTCTGTTAGGCGTCTGCTTTTGTCTCAGGTCATGATCCCAGAGTCCTGAGATCAAACCCTGCATCAGTCTGCTTTTCCCTCTCCCTCTGTTCCTCTTGCTTAATAAATAAATTCTTTTAAAAAATAAAAACAAGTAAAAACAAACCAGACAATAATATGTGTAACAGCATGAACGAATCTCCATGAATAATAGACTGAGAAAAAGAAGTTACAAAAGACTACCTCTGTAGAGTTCTATTTATATGACAGTCTGAAATGCATATATCAAGGGACAGAAAACTGATCATGGATTGCCTGAGGTGAAGGCTTATAGGGGAATTGTTTGCAGAGAGAATGAGAAAAGTTTTGAGTTGATGAAAATGTTCAAAATATGGATTGTGGTGATGGTTATATTATGTATCTATTTGCCAAAACTCATTGGACTATACACTTAGAATGTAGGGGTTTTATTATATGAAAATTATACTTCAGTAACTTGTTCAAAAACCATCCATTGGAAAGAGTGGGAGTTTTGTAGTCTGAATACATGGGTTCACTTTTTTGTCTTTTAAGATTTTATTTCTTTACTAGACACAGAGAGAGGTAGCAAGAGAGGGAACACTAGCAGGGGGACACACATGGGTTCACTTTTATGCACATACTAGCTATGTGTTATAAAGAGTATAGAATGCAGTCTATGAAATCAATTCTAAATTGTAAGTAATAATATTTATCTCCCCATTTTGAAGAACAATTAAAACCATGCATATAAAAATGTTCTGTGTAAACTGTTCCATCAGTATTGTCACAGCACTTTTCTTTCCCCTCTTCATTTGTAGCCTGGAATTTTGTAAATTTCATACATAGAAAGACTTTGAGGGGCGCCTGGGTGGCTCAGTTGGTTAAGCGACTGCCTTCAGCTCAGGTCATGATCCTGGAGTCACGGGATCAAGCCCCACATTGGGCTCCCTGCTCAGCAAGAAGCCTGCTTCTTCCTCTCTCACGCTCCCTGCTTGTGTTCCCTTTCTAGCTGTGTTTCTCTCTGTCAAATAAATAAATAAAATCGTAAAAAAAAAGACTTTGAAGTAATGATGCTGCTGCATACTCAGACTAGCGTTTGCTGGCAGAGAAAATCCATACCCTAGCATTTCTACACCCTAACAATTGCTTTACAGAGACCCTCAGTCTTTCCTGTTCTGCAGGCATTAGTGTGAAGGCTTGCACATACAAACAATTGTACTTATTTTCATTTCTCAACAGTTTACATACAGAACTGTGTAAACAGTTGTGAATTGCACAGTCTCCATTAGCAATGACAAGAACGACTTCAAGGTACCTTGGGCAATTCTTCCAAAGGTCAGCTTTAGACACATTCATTCCTGTGCTTTCTGTTTTCTCCCTTCTTCCCAGCACTAGCCCAATTACTTCTGTTTTGTAAGTCAGTATCTTCATCAGCACCACACAACAGAAAGCACAGTAAGGTGACAATTTTTAGCTGGTGGCAGATCTGATTAATGAGGCAAGGCTGAAATTAACTTTTCCTCATGTTACTTGCATTCCTGAGTCATGTAAAATTCCCATTGTTATGCTACCAATTAACATCGTCACCACCAATAACCGCATTGAAACATAATGTACTTTTCCCCGAAATAGGCATCTATCCATGTCCTATTATTTTGTAAATAAAATGTGACATGATTTGATATTAACACAGATAAATTTGTCTATTTAGAGAGCCTTTTAGTCAATACAATATTTCCTGATTGCATGTCTCACATACATATACACAGAGATATTATGTTAAAAAAAAGTAATACGTACATCCTGATGACAAAAATAGAATATAAAGTAAGGCAGAAATCTTTGACAGGTAATTATTGTGAATGGCAGCATTGCCATATACATTGAAAAATAATCAACCATGTAACCAAAGGCAGAGTGCCTTTCCCATTTAAAATTAATTTTCTAAAGGAACTCTGTTCAGCATGCTGAAATTGTTTTTAGAGCTCAATAATAAAAATAGCAAGTGCTCCAATTCCTCTCTTTTGTCTATATTTAAGAAAATCTATTTGGCCCTGACCCACAGAGCTTAACAGCAAATGTTGCATATTATCGTGTAATTAGAAATAAATTTAGAAACCTGCTAATAGATGGTGTGTTTATCATACAGTTAGTTGACCAGAAAATAATTAGATTTTTTAAAAGGTTAAAAATGTAATTATTAATTTTATTATTGCCATATGAAACCAGTTTTTCTTTTAAAATACCATCCTAACGAAAATTGTCAATGTGTATTCAATTTACAATATGGAAGCAATTAGATAAATTGAATGGGAAAGGATCTCTAGATTATTTGATTTCCAGTAATACAGGAACAAAATAGTGTCTATTTTGTGAAGTTTTATAAATATTAAATGACATAAATCACCTATGACAGTACCTGGTCTATTGTTTGTGCTCAGTAACTATTAGTTATATTATTATTATTTCTGTTATTAATATTCAGTTCTGCTTTGTAAGCCCATGCTGTCATGCTTTCTAGTCTGATTTAAAGTGTACAGTTAGGCATTCTGTTTTTAGTTTTGCCACTGAATAAGCTTTGGCTTTGAGCAAGTTAGCAGATCTCTCTGGATGGATTTTACTTTCCTTTTTAAAGGAGGATCTCCATGTAGATAAAAATTTCTTTTATGCTCTTACAAATTATAACCAAGTTAATGTCTCATGTACATCAAAATAATCTCAGAACCAAAGACGTACTTGCACAGCCATAGTGCAAAAACTGATTGGTTTTTACTTATATTTCAGACATAAAAGAACAATGCCTTACACTTGGATGTCAAGGTGCATTCCCACATTCTCTAAATCACATCTTGGTGCACTCCTAGTCAGTGAATGGCCATCCTCCATTAATTGTTCTCTCTGTGGGAAAGAAAGCCTGATGAAAAAGGAAAAGAGAAGGAAAACAAAACAAAATAGTTTTATCTTAATTTGCCTTATTTTAGGATGAGTGCGAAATAGAAGCTAGGGAAAGCAAATAAAGATTACAAATTTTGAAGCAAACTCTAAAGTCTGCAAATAGAGCCCTGTCTGCATTCTCTTTCAAGATCTCCAACCTCTGGACTCTTACCTTGCCCAGGCCACACTGACTCACACACCACCTGATCTGGGGAGTAGCTCAGCCCACCCCAGTTAGATCACTTCCTTTTCCGAGTTCAACAATACTTCAGAAGAGGAATGTTACATGTGAGCAGGGAAGCATGAAGCCCTGTCATCACCAGTGGCTCACAGTATCTGCATAACCAAGTAATAATACTAAGTCCTCTCTAATTTTATGAGCTGCACACCTGTTAGGAAATTTAAGACTTCCAACCCCATGATTGGCATAATCTCCTTTAACTCTGACATACAAAGATTTCAGGATTACCAAGTGATCTTACTGGCCTAATATTTATAAACTATTTTTCCAAATTTAATTTTTTATGTAGACTATAGTCTTGAATGCCTTTGTCTGTTTGTGTACATTACAGCACTTTATAATGTCTATAAGCTCAGTAGGGGCAGGTATATTCTCATGCTTAGCATAGTGCCTAGTGCCAGGAACAAAACAAATTCTCAGAGAAATCTCATGGATGACAAGACGATTTCCTCATTGCAATGAACTAATTGTTAATAATACAAAGTGCTAGGCATTATCAAGTGTTAACATTAAGTTTATCACAATTCAATTTATAATTAAATTGAAATTCATTAAGAAAATCCAAAATTTTAGTAAAACCAAGATTAGTAAAACTGTTGCTATGACTCTTATAAGTATAGCTGTGGACTTGACATTGAGACAAAGGCAAACAAAGACCTTGAGTGCAGTCATTGCCTTATTTTCAGCAAACAGTGTAGCTAGATCTCAACAATATGTGAGAGTGGCAGCTTGGGATGTTATGAAAGACAGTTGTGGTATCTCACAACCTGAGTTTGGTCCTCATAATTTTGATTTTTCAGTCCAGTGTACATAATTTCTCTTTTTTATTTTCAGCATAAAAAGGAATACTATATTTTGCCTGCTTTCCTTAGAGATTACAAAGTTTTTAATGAATAGATACTTTATTTTTTATTAACATATAATGTATTATTTGCTTCAGGGGTTCAGGTCTGTGAATCATCAGTATTACACAATTCATAGCACTGACCATAGCACATACCCTCCCCAATGTCCATAACACAGCCACTGTATTCCCACTCCTGCCATCTCCCAGTAAACCTGAGTTTGTTTCCTGAGATTAGGAGTCTCTTATGGTTTGTTTCCCTCCCTGGTCCCATCTTGTTTCATTGTTTTACCACGACCCCCTGCCCTCCTTCTCAAATTCCTCCTATCACTAAGATCATATGATAGTTGCCTTTGTCTGATGGACTTATTTCGCTTAGCATAATACCCTCTAGATCCATCCATGTCATTGCACACGGCAAGATTTCATTTTTTTGATGGCTGCATAGCGTTCCATTGTATATATATACCACATCTTTATCCATTCATCTGTTGATGGACATCTAGGTTCTTTCCATAGTTTGGCTATTGTGGATATTGCTTCTATAAACATTTGGGTGCACTGTGCCCCTTCAGATCACTGCATTTGTATCTTTAAGGTAAATACCCAGTAGTGCAATTGCTGGATTGTCAGGTAGTTCTATTTTCAACTTTTTGAGGAACTTCCATACTGTTTTCCGAAGTGGCTGCACCAGCTTGCATTCCCACCAGCAGTTTAGGAGGGTTCCCCTTTCTCCTCACCAACATTTGTCATTTCCTGACTTGTTAATTTTAGCCATTCTGACTGGTGTGAAGTGGTATCTCACTGTGGTTTTGATTTGTATTTCCCTGATGCCAAGGCATGTTGAGCACTTTTTTATGTGTCTGTTGGCCATTTCAATGCCTTCTTTGCAGAAATGTCTGTGTCTTCTGCCCATTTCCTGATTGGATTATTTGTCCTTTAGGTGTTGAGTTTCATAAGTTCTTTATAGATTTTGGATACTAGCCCTTTATCTGACATGTCACTTGCAAATATTTTCTCCCATTCTGTCGGTTGTCTTTTGGTTTCATTGATTGTTTCCTTATCTGTTGTATAGCAAGGGATTACAGATATTTTTATTGAAGTCCTTGCACAGCAAAGATACCTATTAGGTATTTAATTATCAATAGCTACTATATTACTTTTATTATTATAGATGAACTGTATCTGATAGTAAATAGACTATTATTAAATATTTTATTTGGTATTTAGATTATAATTATATTTGGAAATATGCAATCTACGGTTTCTTTGTTGAGACATACAGGGTAAAAGTTGGTGAACTGTGAGAAGAAATCATAAGGTACAAATAAAATCCTGCTGTAGTTACTAACTGATCCCCCCCCCCCACCATGACAACAGGAATCAAACCTAAGAAGTGAGTGAGTGAGAGAGCATATATACAGATTGCTTTTTCTGAATTGTTGGAATTAAATATTATAGCACTAAGTTTAACTAAATATGTTGTCTCAAGGTATGGAGCTTTTGTCTACTCTTTCTCCTCCCTAAGTCCCCAGTTTTTGTATTATCTTAAAAATAAATAATAATAATTGTCTAATTATTACCACTACCACCAATTTTTACCACTACTGCTTTCTTTTCAGGTTAGTGTTTAGCCAGGTGTGGTAGTCAGTGAACTAAAATGGATAAACTGCTCATGTTATCTGAAATATTTTAGAGATATATGATGACATGGACCAAGTGGGAACCCTCTGTAAACACCGAGAAGGAAAAAGGCAGAATGGCAGGAAGTACTAATATATTCTTAGTACTTTCATCTGAATTTTCATGTTTTGTTCTACTATGTCCTCAAAACTATGCAGAGTATTTATTACTTCTACACATTACAAATATGAAACTTAAGAATCAAAGAGGTTGGGAATGACAGGAACCATGATTCAAATACAGGTCTCTGAGACTCCTGTTTTACCCATTGCTCGGCTCTACTGGTGCTGTTGAGGGAGAACATGGATAATGGTGTGAATAAAACAGTAAAAATAACATCTCCTGTGATGAGTTTGGGAAAGGCTTCCTGAAAAAGAGCACTATAACCTTGATTTTCACCTTTCTCAGTATGATTACCTCCTCTCCAAAATAAGGGCCAACATTCTGGTCTCTGCTGATTTTTGTGAAATGAAAACAGGCAGATGGAAATGCATGTGTTTTTAAAATTCTAAAGCACCCTAAAAACATGAGAAAGTTTTCAGAAAGGAAATTGGTGAGTTGGAATTATTGATTGAGACTCCTATAATACTTATCACCTAGACCAAGGCTTTCTAAAATTTTTTTCCTGAAACTCTATGATTGATTCTTGGAACAACAGGTGCTTCTGAGGGAAATACCCTAAGGATAAACTTTTTTTTTTTTTTTGGTAATGATTTTTAACTTTTCCCTCCTTCTGACATATTTAATGAATAATGGCATATGAAATGCTCTGGTATTTTAACAATAAAACAGAAAACATTGAGTGTATTATGAATAATTAATAATTTCATTCCATTTGAATACAAATTTTATTTAATATGAATAAAAATATTGAATGAAAGTCCTAGATTCAGATCTCAGCTCTACCACTTAGTAGCTGTGTTCCTTTAGGCAGCATATTAAATGCCTTTGAGTTGATGTTTCCTTGTCAGATAATTGGGTAATCCTATTGCAGAATAGTGTCAGTTGAGGAAAATATTTCATATATAGTGTTTGGTACACAGTATGTGTTCAAAGAATATTAGATCCTATTCCCTTCCATCTACAGAATCCATGTTTGCTGCTCCAGACACATACTTGCCTTGGTACAAAAGCACTGTCTCTTAGATCCAGTTGCCTTGTGTGAACAGTTTGTATCAAGTTCTAGTTTTAGGAAGGCAAGAATTGCTAAGCTCTTTCTGTCATATTGGCAGACACCCATCCAGTGCTTGGAAGCAACCAAGTCAGAATACTGCAAATCAGTACTTCCATGTCATTTTTTAAAAAGTTATTTTTCTTTAAGAAAAAAAGAATCTAAAAAGGTATAAAATTACTTTTGTTTCACCTCTTACAGAAGGATAAGAGAAAGATCTGAAAGTGTGTTCCCCCTTCCCAAATACCCACCTCAGTTACATCCTCCCCCACCATCCATTTCTGTGGGATCTGTATTTGGAACTCATATTTTCTCAATAACTTGGATTATCTTTTTTTAGTTATGCTGGGATTTATCAACATGAAAAGGAGTGAGGGATGATCTTTCACTTCTAGTAAACACTTCATTATTTGCCTTTGGTATTTGAGAACAACAGAACAAAACAAAACATATCCTTACAAAGTGTCTCCTCAGTAATTACTGCTGGTGTTGTCACTTGCAGACTGCCTTCCTGCCAGCATCTGAAATACTTCACAAAGAAAGATAAAGAAAATAGTTAGCCATTTTTATTCTTTACAGACTGGAAAGGTAGTCTTAAATCAACTCAGCTGTCCTTGCTCCTTTGGAAAGCTCTGAGTCCAAATGTGCCCCTGTGTTTTGGTGCTAGTCCTTCTGAAATCAGGTTTGGACAGAGGGGCCAAGGACCCAGCAAGAGAACTGAGCCAGTTATTTTGTCAAGACAACACCTGCCCTTTAAATTGCTGCTTTTCTTTAATGAGAATACCCTGCATATATTACAGTTGTCCTCATTGCCTTTGCGTGGCTCTTCCCAGAAAGTGTTTGTTTTATACTTAGCTTCTTTGCCTCACCATTTGCCATGGCACAATTTAGTGGAACACATTTAATTACACAAATTGTTTTTTAACCCCTTCAGATAAATTGTATTAGGTAAAGGACAGTTTCTCAGAACTTGCTTTTGTTTTTGTTTTTGTATTTATTACACCATTTTCATGTGCAAAGAAAGAGAGGAAGTGGAAAGAATTGCCCTGTAAGTACTGACAGGTCAAGCTGAATATCTCTACTGTCACTTGCTCACTTTATGACCTTGAAAAAATAGTATAGTTTTTGAACCTTAGTTTTTCTTATTGGTAAATGGAGGGGGAAAGCATCTAGGAGACAGCAATCCTTAAGTGTGAATGTGTCAAACAACAGAACCTCAAAATACATGAAGCAATAATGAAAAGAGTGTAAAATAGAAATAAGCAAATCAACAACTTTTAATTGCAGACTTCATACCACCTCACAGGAACTGATGAAAGTGCTAGACAAAAAATTAATATAAAGTCTGAACAAAGCAATTAACCAATAGAATCTAAATAACATGTATGGAACATGCTACCCTTACATAACAGAATCATTCTACTCTGTATTCAAAACTATAGTATATCTATAGTAATTAAGACAGTAGAGATAGTGGACAAAAACATATAGGTCACTAGAATTAGGAGACCCAGGAATAGACTCACAAAAATCTGCTCAAGTAATTTTTGATAAAATACAAAAATAATACAGTGGGGGAAGGATAGTCTTTCAACAAATGATATTGGAGCATGTGGACATTGAGAGGCAGGAAAAAAAAATCCTTGACCTAAACTGTACACTTTATCAAAAATCAATTCAAAATGAATCCTATATTTAAATGCAAAATGGAGGGGCACCTGAGTGACTTAGTCCTTTAGAACCCTGACTGATTTCAGCTAAGATCACGATCTCAGTGTCCTGGGATTGAGCCCCAAGTCCTTGGGCTCTGCATTCGGTGGGGAGTCTGTTTGAGGATTCTCTTTCTTCATATCCCTCTGCCCTTCTCCTGGTTCACTCTCTCTTTCTCTCTCATTCTCCAATAAATAAATCTTAAAAAGAAATAAATTTAAAATGTAAAACTGTGAAAATTTTCAAAAAAAAAAAAAAAGAAAAATCTTCAGAAACTTGTCTATGCAGAGATCTTAGGCTTGATGCCAAAAGTGTGATCCATAAAAGGAACAACTGTTTTATTGGACCTCATCAAAATTAAAAACAGAAACAAAAAACAAAAAACACTTTACTTTATTAAACCCACGCAAGGAAGATAAAGAGAGAAGCTATACCTGGGAATATTTGAATGTGGTAAATCTGACAAAGGATGGGTATCTAGAATATATATTTTTAAAGCTCTTAAACCTCAGTTGACAACAACAACAAAATTTAATAATCCACTTAGAAAATAGGCAAATGACATGTCAAACATTTTACTGAAAAGGATAGACAGATGGCAAATAATCACGTAAAAAGATGCTCAGTACCCTTAGCCATCAGGAAAATGCAAATGAACACCATAATCATATCACTACAGAAATATAACTAAAATAAAAATAGTGACAACACCAAATACTGGTGTGGATGTGAAGAAACTGAATCACTTATACATTGCTGGTGGAAATATAAAATGATGAAGGAACTTTGGAAAACATTTTAGCAGTTTCTTAGGAAGCTAAGCATATAACTACCATATATCCTGGAAATTGCAGTGCTTGATCTTTATTCTCCCAAAATGAAAATTTACGGTCACACAAAAAAACCCTGCATTTTTTTGAATCTAGATAAAAAAAAACTCTAGCATAGATGTTCTTTAATAAATGAATGATTAAACAATTGTGGATATACATAGTATGAAATACTATTCACCAATAAAAAGCAGCGGATTATTGAGAAATACAATACTTCAGAAGCATTTCCAGGGAATTCCGGTGAATGGGGAAAAAAAAATCCCCAAAGGTCGTTTGAAGTGACACAATTTTAGAAATGGAGGACACATTAGTGGTTGCCAGAAAATATGGGTAGGGGACAAGAGATCATTTGAGGTGGAACTGTTTTTTATCTTGACTATAGAAGTAGATACACAAACCTGCAGAGTTGAAAAATTGTTATAGAACTAAATACACATATGTGTGCGTGCATGTCATTACAAGTAAACCTGAGTAAAATGGGTATACTGGTGTTGATATGTATCGTTGTGAAATTATAGTATAGTTTTACAAAGTGATCTCATTCAAGCGAATGGACAAAGTGTACATAGTGTTGCTCTCTCTGCACACTGGTGCGGCGGAAGGATAACTGGACCAGCCTGTTATCCTCCGCGGGCTGAGCGAGATGGTAAGTGTCCACAGCCCGGCCACCCTCCTGAAACTGGGAAAGAAACCACACCAAGACGGGAGTTGAGTCAGCCGAGAAGGCGCAGCAATCTCGGCTTTATTGTATCAGAGACACAGTTATGTAGAGAGGAAAGGAGGGAGTAAAAGAAGTAGCAGGGGCCAATAGGAGCTCATTAATGACTATCACTAAGGCCGTAGGCAGATTTCAGGCCGGACTGCTGGGTGGGGCTAAGATCACCAGTCCGCCCTCGGGCTAAGAGCCAAGGGCGGGAAGATTCAGCTAGGTCACGTACTCGGAAAGCCCAAGAGGCCACCCCAGCCGACTTCCACTAATGGCTGCAAACTAGCGGGCGCCAGGAGGTCTCAACAATAGGACAAACTCATTACAACTACATGTAAATCTACAATGACCTCAAAATAAATTTCAATTGAAAATGAAAGTTTTTAATTTTTTAATTAATTAATTTGAAAGATTTTATTTATTTGACAGAAACACAGCTAGAGAGGGAAGATCTTATTTATTTGACAGAAACACAGCAGAGGGAGTGAGAGAGGGAAAAGCAGGGAGCCTGATGCAGGCCTTGATCCCTGAATTCTGGCATCATGACCTGAGCCAAAGGCAGACGCTTAATGCCTGAACCACCCAGGCACCCTGAAAATGAGATTTTTTTTAAAAAAGATATTTTTTAACAAATGTTTTTACACACAGCAGAGACTCAAAAGAACATACTCTTATTATGTTAGATTTTTATCTTTATTTATGATTCTGGTGTTTACTAGAAATCTCCCTGCCATCTTCCATTGTTACTTGTTGTTTATTAATTATACCTGCCTTTCTTTATTCATTCAACAAACAATTCTGGTCAACATCACTGTTATGAATGCTATACTTTTTTGGATAAAATTTTAAAATAAAAGAAAAAAATACTCCTGGAAAAAAAATCAAAGCAAATTTTCTGATTCTGTAATAAGTATTTAAAGTAGTATTCTGACATCATAAAACTTTATTACTGTAAGAGTTACTTGCCACTCTCTCATATTGCATTATGAAAATCAGTAGTATGTACTATAAGGCACATGGAATACTTACTGCACTTTTAGTGTTTCACTCTAGGATGTGAACATAAGAAACTTATGTTTTACTGACCAATGTAAAAAAGTTTTTTTTTAGGAATTTGAGGAATAAATCATGTTACATATTTTCTCTACCCAAATATCAAATAAACTACTCTGCAGAATGTTAAACATGCTCAAGCATCTATTATATTTTTTAGCTTAATACTTTTATGTTAGAGTTTTTATTAGTAGCGGCAGTAAATAATGCATTATCCTCTGAAAACATTGTTAGAATAAGTATACCTTATCAATAATGTACTGAGAGAAATCCATTGTTTTGATTTAAATTCTAAAACTCATTTATTATTGACCAGTTTTGGAAAAAATCAGTTTATCTCTTACTTGAATTGTCAAATGTTTCATATAATATCAGTCCTGGGTCTCTGGCTAGTCAAAAGGCATAAGTGATGCTGGATCAGCAGTGATTGTAAACACACACACACACACACACACACACTATTCAAGATCTTGAATTTTAAGTGTATAGTACTTCAGTAACCACCTATTTTTTTTACTTTAAATTTATTTTATTTTTTCAGTGTTCCAAGATTCATTGTTTATGCCCCACACCCAGTGCTCCATGCAGTAGGTGCCCTCAGTACCCACCACCAGGCACACCTATCCCCACACCCCCTTCCCTCCAAGTCCCTCAGTTTGTTTCTGTGTCCAAAGTCTCTCATGTTTCGTTTCTCTCCCCAAATTACCCTACTTCCCATTTCCTTTCCTTCTCCTACTGTCTTCTATATTACCCCTTATGTACCACAAATAAGTGAAACCATGTGGTACTTGACTTTCTCTACTTGGCTTATTTCACTAAGCATAATCTCTTCCAATCAGGTCTGTGTTGCTACAAAAGTTGGATATTCATCTTTTCTGATGGAGGTGTAGTATTTCATTGTATATATAACCATATCTTCTGTATCCATTCATCAGTAACCACCTATTTTTAATACATTGTTTCCATACTTCCCATTTACATGGAAGTCTGCACTGGTGAAACATAAACAGACCTCCTATATATTGTAGTTTTATCTTTTCCAGTGAAATTATAGAAAGACTATTTGTGAAGGAGGCATTGGTTTACTGTATTGCTTTACTAAAGGTTCATGAAAAGGAAGTATACATTTTAATTTTAAGAGAATAGCCTGGAATAAGGTTTTAGAATTGGTATTATTAGTAGACTAAGAATATTTATCATTTGTAGTTTAGTTTAATCCAAAAAGGTAAGGGGGCAAGAGAGCTTATTAATATTTTGATTACTTATGATATGCATGGTAATATTCCATAAATTGATTCATTACAATAACACCTGAACGCGTATATAATAGAGTATCCAAACTTTTCTTCTCTGGAATTAGACTGTTGTGACTAGAACTAGGATCTTCAATTCATTGTCTGTGTCTCCTTGTAAAATTAGTTTAATACTGTATGCCTCAGTTTCCTTATCTACACAGTGGAAACACAATAGACAATGATAGTACTTATTAGTTACGGCAAGTATTAAATGTGATTATTTATACATATAAAACTATTAACATGCAGCTTGGCACATGTTCAGCACTCAGTATATGTTAACCATTACTCTTTCCTGCAGAAAAGTATTATTCTGAAATTGTTAGTGTTTTGAGGTTCAGAGAGGCTATGTCATATGCTGAAGATCAAACAGAAAACACTGGATCTAAGTCTCCACCACAGATGTTTTGGGCTCCAAAGCTTTATCTTTTCCCACTGTGACCCTGAATTTTCCAGGATTTGATCAGGTGGAGAATTCAGACTTTACGTTCCATGCATACCAACTATTTGGAGTGATGCAAATTCTTTCTCACAGTTAAATATAAACTCTATAAATCCCCAGCTCTAATTGACATAACTATTGTGCCTTTTATTCTAAGATACTTCACTCTGCCTTGTATACTTTTATTGTTGCAAATTCTAGATTGAAGGGGTGATAGTGAGATAGCATGAAAATTTGGAGAGATTGCTTTAGATGAATTAGTTTGTAATCAATTTTGCAATCATTGGTCAATACAGTTATTGATAGAAAATGTTTTCTACATTCCAGGTAAAAAAAGATAAGAAATGAGTTGATTACTCTTCATGATTATTTTAGCCTGACAATATCACTAAAATCAATCTTAATCTGTATAAAAATCATTTCGGTGCTTGATGATTTGTATATTGATTCCAGAAGGTTTATACTACTTGTCTAGATAGGGCTTGAGAACTTCATGCTTACAAACCCTTCAGCTTCTATGAAGGGAATATGGTGATAAAACTTGATCTTCCCCTAGATGATGCTGTGTGTAACAGTGATGCTCAGATCCTCAACACGTGCTTCCCATCGGATGTGGGCTCCTCAGTCTCCTCAATTCTTTAGTATTTATTAACATCTCTCTTTAGTTTTAACCAAGAATTGTTTTTCCCCTAATTATATGAATTTTTCCTTTGTATTTTATCACTATCATAAAGGTTTCATTGAGGAATAATATACATTTTTACAGTGATTAAAATATTCCTTCACATTTTAATATCCGTTTTGACTTTTTAAAATAGAAATATGATTAAAGAAATTAGTTGTTTTAATAATCAGTAAAAAAATTTTGAAACAGTAGATTTAAGTAACAAATATCAATTTCTACTTAATTATAAAATTTGTATTCAAAACAGTTAATTTAGAACACTCAGAATTCAATAACTAATTCTTGTATACAAGTTCATAATATATCTACCACATACTAATTAGTCATCATGGAAGATATTTAGGATATGTCCATAACTCTTTATAGTTCTTCATATGACACATGTTTACATATTCCCAAAAGTCTATTTTTTTTCCCCTCTGGATGTCAGATTGCCTACATGTGCCTTAGAATGTGGTTCTAGAGCTTGGCATATGTAACTCTGATTTCAACAAGGATAATGCAACAGGACTACTTACTCTATTGTGTTCTCATAAAGTTCACAAAGAATTTCATAGTATTCCTGTTACTTGTTAACCTATCCTAGTATGAAGTAGGCTTTCTAGTATAAGATTGAATCATTGAATTCTCTTATAGGCATAAATGAATACCTAGCATTATGCCAATTTTATATATTCGAAAGCTGACCTGCTAAGAAGCTACATAATTTCACTAAAAGCAAAGAGAAAGTATGTGGGAGGGGGAAAGGTTTGAAAACCAGTTTTTCTGAGCCTAGGGCAGTTTTCTACCATTGGTAGCATGGAAACAAATGTCTCCTGCATTGCCTCCTAGTGGATTTAACAATGTGGTAATTACATACCAGTGTAATGAGGGTTGCGACTGACGATATGAGACCATTTGATCTCCGTATCTTCGTTAATGCCAATGACTATTTTTTCCCAAGGATAATTTGAAAACATTTCGGATAATTTAGGGAGGAAAATGATTATCAGTACATTCACAATTCTACAGAACCAAATATTTTGAATTTAAGATACAATTCAAATTTAAATCACAGAATTTAGAATTAGTATATTAACAGAATAATAACAAAACTGTAATTGCATCTTCTTGACTTGGTACTATTCTAGCATTGTCATCACCATGTGTCAACGTTTTAACTAGTTATGTAATTTGATCTTTATCAAAATATAATCCAGATATTACTAACAATTTTATAGTTAGAGAAACCAAGAATCAGAAAATGTGAATGATCTTCCCAAGGTTCCAGAGTTCCTCAGTTTCACCTGAGTAGGACCTAATGAAGATTTTAACTTGTATCTGAGCTTAACTGCTCACTGACTGGATGATCTCAAACAAGTACCTTAACTGCTTCATTGCTCAGTTTTTTTTTTTATATGAGATTAAGGATAATAATATTCCTTATAGTTTTGTTATAAGTATAAAATGAAATGACTCATATGAAAATATTTGTACATTATAAGAAGTCATGCAAGGCAATATAATTTTCTTATTGTTATTAGAAACAATTATAGGATGCTATAAAGGTTATTATGAATCTTTGATACATACTTGGATACTTGGTTCTATTATATCATATACTATTTCTTTTAAAAGAGCAGTAATTTTTTTAAAAGTCATCTCATATGTAATTAGATAGTGGGCAAGTATAAGTGGTGAGTTAACCATGTTGGTAGTTATTTTTTGAAGTGTATATCTAGCAAAAAACTGCATAGCTTATTGAAGCAATTGAAATTAAAAATGTATACATGATGCTTAAATACTCAAAAATAGCTCACAGTTAAACACATCATACTGCTTAAAATTTTAAAAGGAGCAATTATCTCTTTTTTTTGGCAGTCTCTGAATATTCCCTGGATTGTTGGTAGATAGAAAATGGTTTCAAATGATACTTTTTATAAGGTACTGTTAAATTGAAATGCAGATGGGTATGTTATTTTCCTCTTTTGCCATAATTTCATCTCCAATTTCCTTCTGGGATATACATACTTCTTGAAAAATTGATTCATTCAGTCAATTTCAAAACTCTGAAATAGTGGTAGTAAATAGAAACTCAGTCCTTACAAATATATGAAGTAAACCAATTTTGGAAAATCCATCATATACACATACCTACACACATACAGGATTGCATTTTTTAATAAATCATACATGCAAAGTTCTCCGGAAACTTACAAGGTATCATTATTGATTATGATAGTGTCAAAATAATTTGTAATAAAAATAATTTAAAAAATAATGGGAGAAGGGATGAAAAAGATAAATGAGAATGTTATGGCAAACATGTAGTATATGATTTGTATACATCATCATTGGACTAATATATATTGGGTGCTTACTATATACCAGGTATCCTAGGGGATGGAATATAGTGGTAAAAAAAGAGAAAGGAAAATAAATGCAATCTATTGATTTGTAGAGCTCATATAATGAATAGGCAGTAAACAAATAGATGAAAAGCCATACTAAGGGGTAATCAAAACCCTGAAGGAAAATGAAGTATAGCAGAGGGACGAGTTATGGGACTATTTTATTAGGATTACATATTGGTTACGTTTCTTGCACAAACCAATTGATACATTCAAATTGGGGTAATTGAGGGTGAATTAATAAGTAGACTATTTATAAATATATAGACTAGGGGCAGAGAGATCCCAAAAGATGGTTTCATATTTCTGGGGATAGTAACAGCTGTGTATATTACCACACCAGGCTTAAATGAATCCAGAACACATAACCTGGAGTAGAAAGAAAGTTTTTGGGAAGAGCCACCTGATGAGGAACTGTGACCTTTAGTAGTGACTTACAAAAAAAGAGCAGAGGGATGAACACCCTAAGCTAATGCCCCTTCTTCCCACTAATCTCCAGCAGGTGCTCTCAGTGGACAAACCCTACCAGAAATAAGAGGGCAAGGAAGTTTATCTATGCAGTCAATACTGGTCAGCCTGGTAAGACACAGCACAAGGTAGAGAAGGACAGAGAGAGATTCTAGGGGGCCAAATAGAAGGTAGAAGCACAGGTATTCAAAGTAACCGCCTCTGGGAGGTGATAGTTGAGCAGAGACTTGAATTAATTAAAGGACAGAGATCCTGACAGTTACCTGGAAGAAATGCTCTCAAAACTCAGGGAACAAAATTTTGTAACATCTTGAGAATGTTATTTCCAAAAAGAATATTTATACCTCATAAACCTCTGCCTGTCCTCATTTATACTTATCAACCTACTGCAATATGCCCCAATGCCAAAGTTCTCCCATCACTGTTTGAACTAAGGTCACCAAAATTTTTATAAGTTCCACGTTCAGAGTTTTTGGATTTGCTTTCATTTATCTGACCTCTCCCACATATTTGACACTATTTCCTTTATTCCACTAGCAACCCCCCCCTCCCCTGCACAAGTCCGTATCCTTCTGATACTCTCTCATTGCTTTGCTCTTGGCTCACCCTCTACCTTTCCACCATATTTCTTCCCTTTCCTTTCCTCTCCTCGCCTTTCCTCACTTCTCCTCTCCTCTCCTCTCCTCTCCTCCCCTACCCTACCCTCCTTTCCCCTTCTCTTCCCACCCCCTTCCCTTTCACTTCCCTTCTTACCTTCTTTTTTCCTTCTTCCTTCCCTCCCTCTTTCCTCTCTCTATTTCCTTTCTCCCTCCTCCCCTCCCTCCCTCTCTCCCTCCCCTTACTCTCTCTCTCCTTCCTTTCCTTTCCTTTCCTTCCCTTCCCTACCTCCTTCCTTCCTTCCTTCTTTCCATTCTCTCTCTCTCTTTCTTCTCTCTCTCCCTTCCTTTCTCTCCCTCCCTCCCTTCCTTCCTTCCTTCCTTCCTTCCTTCCTTCCTTCCTTCCTTCCTTCCTCACTCCTCCACAATTCTACTCTTGGACCATTCCCTCCCTTCCTTTCTTTATCTCAATCTCTGTCTCTATCTTTCTCTCCATTTGGTTTGTATTATAGCCATTTCCTTTCCTTCCCTTGTTGTCTATATAATGAACCAGAAATTATAACTAGAACATTGGGTTATTACAAAAGATTTAAGAATGCTCTTTAAATTGCTTGCTTAATCTATAGCCTTCAGTATTTCTACAGTGGAACCAACCACCATTCTTCTTTTGCATGCTTCCAAGTCAATGAAAGGGAGCAGTATTTTCCAACCTATCAGTGCTCAAAATCTTTATATCCTCAGGTTTTTTTCTCTTCTCAAGCAGCCTGTGATGGTTAACTTTATGTGTCAACTTGAGTGACTTTCATGAGAAACAAAATCTAGTCACACCTTAATCATAGACTTTCCAGCCTCCAGAACTGTGGAAAATAGGTTTTGTTGTTCATAAGCCATCGAGTCTTTGTTTTTGTTTTTTGTTTTTTTTAATAGCAGCCCATGTCAGTTGAGACACTCAACCAGGTGGTGACCCATCACAGATGCTGGAACAGATGTGGTTTCGTTATTTGAGCACATTAACACATATCCTGGTACCTGATATGCAGCCATTTTTTCTGGAGAATACCTTATCCTCCATCCCTGTCAGTAAGCAAAATGTAGAACCATTTTGCTTTTAGCAGGCAGGGCCAGCAGTATGGCTGGCCTCTGTCATAGTTTAGTCCACAGAGATCTTGATTGCCTTTTCCTTCCACAAGATATCACAATGGAACATTGCATTGATCACATTTTGCTGATTGAATCTAGTGAACAAGAAATAGCAATTATTCTAGATATATTGTTAAGGCATTTACATGTCAAAGGATAAAAAATAAATCCAACTAAAATTCAGAGGCCTACTACCTCAGTGAATAGTTAGTAAAGGCCTAGGATTAAAAAGAAAAAGAAAAAAAAAAAAAAGGTCCTCCTCCTAGTCTAGGCTCCTATGAAAACTGTCCTGCCACTTGGGCCATATGATTCATCAGACCCAATGGTGTCTGTAGTGTTAGTGGCAGATGGCAATGCTGTGTGAACCCTTTTGCAGGCCCCTACAGCTCATTTGCAGAGAAAGCCTTAGGTTTTGGAGTAGATCTTGAACCATCTGGAGGTAACTACTTCTCTTTTGAGAAACACTTCTTGGCCTGCTATAGGATCTTCATAGAGACTGAATACTTAACTATCAGCCACCAAGTTACTCTGCAACCAAAGCCCATTATGAATTGAGCGTTTTCCGACTCATCAAGCATAAATTTGATGATGAGTTATATGACTCATCAAGCAGAATCATGCCATCATCAAATGGAAGTGACATATATGTGATGGGCCTGAGAGGGCCCTGAGGGTCTAAGTAAGTTTTATGAAGAAGTGCCCTAAAAGCTCATGGAACCATCTTTTGCAACACTCCCTTCTGTCATCTTGCCTACACCCTGGTGTCCCCATGATCAGCTGACAGAAGAGAACACTGGGGCCTGCTTTATAGATGATTCTGCTTGATATGCAGACACTACCTGAAAGAGGACAGCTGCAACACTAAGTAATTCTCTGGGATGTCCCTGAAAGGTAACAGTGAATATACATTCATTAGAAATAATTTCAAGCAATGTACCTGCTTGTCCACTTTACTTAGAAGGAGAAATGGCTAGACCTTTGATTATATACTAATTCTTAGATTGCGGCCAATGGTTTGGCTGGATAATCAGGGACTTGGAGGGAACATGGTGGAAAATTGGTAAGAAACATATTTGGAGAAGATATGTGTGGACTGCCTTCTCTGAACAGACAAAAAAAGTGGATATATGTTTGCCCCATGCAAATGCTCACCAGAGGATGGCTTCAGTAGAGGAGGATTTTAATATTCAGGTGAATAGTATAATCCATTCTGTGGATATCAGTCAGTCTCTTTCCCCAGCCAGCTCTGTAATCATCCAAAAGTCTCATGAAAATAACCCTGCCATGGTGGCAGGGATGGAGGTTATGGATGGGCACAGCAACATGGTCTTCCACTTGTCAGGGCTCAGTTGGCTTTGGCCACTGTGAAATATTCAAAATGCCAACAACAAAGACAAGCACTGAGCCCTTGATATGGCACCGTTCTCTGTGGTGATCAGCTAGCTATCAGTTGGCCAGTTGATTACATTGGAGAACTTCCAACTGTGATAAGGGACAGTGTTTTGTTCTTACTGGGATAATCACTTACTCTGGGATATAGACTTGCTTTCCTTGTACACAATACTTCTGACAATACTAACACATGAATGTCTTGTCCACTATCATGGTATTGCATGCAGCATTGCTTCTGACAAAGAAACTTACTTCACAGCATAAGAGTGTGGCAAAGGGCCCACGCTCACAGAATTCACTGGTCTTACATATTCTTTACCATCCTAAAGCAGTTGGCTTGATAGGATGGTGCAATAACCTTTTGAAAATTCAGTTATACTTTCAGCTAAGTGCCCCTTACAGGACTGGGGGAAAGTTCTCTAGAAGAAGACTGTGCTCTGAATCACTGTCTGATATAGGATGCCATTTCAGAAATCCAGAATGCACAGGTCCAGGAATCAAAGCCTGCAAGTGGGAGTGCCACAAATTACCACTACCCCTAGTGATCCATTAGGAATTTCTTGGCCCCTGTTCAAGTGGCCTTAATGGTTTGTTGGCTGAGGGGTCTTAGTTTTAGAGGGAAGACTGCTTCCACCTACAGACACAAACAGTTATTCTAAGTTAAAACAGTCATGCCATAACTTTGGGTTCTTCATGCCCCTGAATCAATAGGCAAAGAAAGAATTTACAATGTTGGCTTGGGTGATTGATCCTGACTACCAAAAGAAAATTGGATTACTACTCTACAGTTGAGGTAAGAAAGATTGTGTCTGGAATACAGGAGATTTCTTAGGGTATCTCTTTTGTATTCCTATACCTTGTGATCAATGTCAGTGGAAAACTACAACAACCCAATCCAGGAAGTACTACTGATGACCTAGACCCTTCAGGAGTGAAGGTTTAGGTTAAAGAACCATGATCAGTTGAGATATTTACTGAAGGCAAAAGGTATATAGGATGGGTAGTGGAAGAAGGTAGTTAAAATACCAGCTATGAGCATGTGATCAGTTACAGAAATGAAGACTGTAATTGTCATGAATATATCTTTGTTATTTTGCTATGAATATATGCGTGTGTGTGTTTTCTTTCTTTTCCTCTCTTATTTCCTATGTACATAAGATAACATTGATTTTATATCATAGTATTTACATATATTAACTTTGTATCATAGTGCTTACATTATGGAATATCAAGAAGAGGAATCATCAAGGACTTTACCTCCTCTTCTGGAAAAGTAATTAGTGCATTTTGGGTTGTATTATGTTAGGTGGAATTTTGACCTTGTAACTGTCTTTGTTTGGAGATTAAATACAGTTTAGGGAGATGTGAATGGATACAAAGTTGACAGAAGTTGAATTTGTGATGGTTATTTGTATGTGTTAGCTTGACTGACCACAGAGTTCCCACATTAAATATTATTTCTGTCTTTACCTTTGAGGATGTTTTCAGATGAGGTTAAGCATTTGAATAAGCTGACTAGTCAGTAAAGTAGATTACCCTCTCCCATGTGGTTAAACGTCATCTAATACATTGAGGGTCTGAATAGAGCAAAAGACAGAGGGAGGAGGAATTCACCCTTTTTTCCTGCCTTACTGCTTGAGCTGGGGCACCTCACCTTCTGCCATAGGACTGGAATTTACACAACTGGCTACACAACTCTTTGGCAAAATTTCACACTTGGACTAAATTATACTGGCTTTCCTCGTCCAGTTATAGGTGGCAAACTGGGATTTCTCAGCCTTTATAATCACATGAGCTCATTCCTCAAAAGAAATGATGTATTCTTATGCTAGTTCTGTTTCTTTGGAGAGTACTAACACAAAAAGTACCTTTTTCAATAAATGGTGGTATCATCAGCTTATCTATTGACCGTCCAGGAGATGGAACAGACCATCTCTTCTTGTTCTGCTCTTCCTCCTCAGTTAACACTTGCAGTGAATGTCAACATCACCCTTCCACCTGCCTCTCCTCTAATATCTGCATCATTTTCAGATTCTCTTTTTCAGTATACAGTGATACCTTATCATGTCTTTTGGATTCTTCTCCCTTTTCCAACCCCACCTATTATCAGGCCAAGTTAACTCTTTAAGCATTATGAATGATATTGTATGTTTCCCCAAATCTAACCTGTAGTTGAACCAGGCCTGACCAGGTAGATTATTGCTGCTAACAGCTGGATAGATAGGGGTGGAGGGTTAATACAGGTTAGATAGGCATCATCAGAGCAATAGAACCAGTCTGAAATAGAGGGAGTTTCACGACATAAAATTGTAAGCCAAAAGAGATGCTGACAATGATGGGACAAAGTAGTTCGTTGCACATAAAAAGCTGGAACTATTTCTGAGTTCATGAGCTGATGTTTTTAGGGAATATTTCTTATCATATTTGTTATAGCAGTAATTACAGGCATGGCAAGAGAACAAATATCTCCAGAATGCATATCTCCTATGCATTCATTTAGTAGATATGATTTGAATATCCATCATATTCCATGGTCAGGTGATATAGGATAATTGAGGGTACGGTCTACTTTAAATGGGGTGATCAGTGAAGGTTTTGTGGGAAAATGGTATTTTAAATTTACTCTATAATGGTAAGAATGAGCAAGGGGAAAAAAGAGTTAAGAGTACACTGTCAAATATAAGAGCCTTCTTTCTGCATCTTTCATTTCACCCATTAATAGAAAATTTGTTGCTAGAGTAAGTGGTGATAAGGATGATAATGATGATGATAGGATTATGATGAAGATAATGACATTGAAGACAACAATGATGATGTTGATGGTGACAATTGATATAGTAAGATTCCCATGAGGGCTGAGACCATGTCTCTTGTTTGCTGCTTTATCCGCAGCATCTACCACAGACACAGCATTGATATTCAATAAATGTTTGTTGAATGAACAGAAGCATGAATGAAAGATGATGGTAATGATTAGGAGTGGTTCAATTCAATTGAGTTGATGATAGTATATTATATATCTCAAAACTAGAGACTGTCAATTTTTGTCTGATCCAATTGCTTTTAAGGAAATGAACCATTCCAGTGATATCGTATCTCCAACAATTAATTTTCACCTTATTCTGTTGAGCATTATCACCTAGTATTTAGCACATTGTTAATTATCACTTTGTAACCATTTGTAAAGTGTGAAAAAGCCTGCTGCATCCTCTCTTCCACTAATTGTATTTTCCTCCAACCCAGAGCAGTAACAAGCAGAAAATGCAGCATTTCTGGCAACATATCTAAAATAAACTGATTACAAGTTCTCTCCTTAAAAGGGGCAATGCCAGTAATTCCTCTGTATGTAATGATAAAAGACAAGGGGTGGGGGTATAGGTGAGCCTGGTGATGGGTATTAAGGAGGGCACAGATTGCATAAAGCACTGGGTGTTATATGTAAACAATGAATCTCAAAACACTATATCAAAAACTAATGATGTACAATATGGTGACTAACACAACACAATTTTTTAAAAAATGATAAAAGAGAAAAGATATTATGTAGAGTATTAAATTCCCCATCAAAAAGTCCATAATACTATATTAGGAAAAGAAAAGAGAAAAAATTAAGATGGGATTGCAAGATGATCTTGACTATGCATGTCAGTACTTTGTCCCAATTGATTTATGACCATATTTATTTATAATTTTATTTTTAAATCTGGTTTAATTTTGAATGTTAAGGATACAGGTACTTTGAATGATGGGAAGGACGTAATATGCCTTGATTTCTTACTGTACTCTCACCCATAAGCTTTGTCTTTTTATCGCCAGTGCTTAACAAAATGCCAAATCAATTACTTATATCTATATATCAATATAATGCTGATATAGAGGAAAGAGAACAGCTTTGGAGACAATAATGCATTCTTGATTCAGATCTGGACCGTGCAGCCGGCTATCTGAGTGACTTTGGGGAACGTGTATAAATATGCTGACTCTTACTTTATTTTTATTTTTATTAATTCTTTTAAAATTTTTTATTGTGTTATGTTAGTGACCATTAAATACATCATTAGTTTTTTATGCAGTGTTCCAAGATTCATTGTCTATGTACGACACCCAGTGCTCCATGCAATTCGTGCCCTCCTCAATACCCACCACCAGGCTCACCCATCCCCACAACTCCCTCCCATTTACATCTGTAATAATTATGAGGATTAAATTACACCCAGCATAAATTAGATACTCATTGGATACCTGTTGCTGAAATCTTTCTAGATCCAATACATCATATCAGAGCAATTGTCAAGCAATGGATGGAATGAAAACCTATGGTTTTAACTGCTCAGATAATTATTAACATTATTTTCTGTACCTATTGTGTATACAGTTTAATGATAGATATTTTATAATATGTATTCATGCATAAAATATAGGCCTTGGCATTAGCTTATAGTTAATGAACAGATGCAATATTATCCACCAATAATCCTGAACCACATATTATTAAAAAGTAAATAAAATTAAATTCTGAAAAAAAATT
Organism: Spilogale gracilis; assembly: GCA_004023965.1. NCBI lineage: Eukaryota > Metazoa > Chordata > Mammalia > Carnivora > Mephitidae > Spilogale > Spilogale gracilis. The sequence continues at coordinate 30,181 of PITA01000422.1, read as the reverse complement.
TTTAATGTTTTGTACTTTTTTTTGCAGTCATGAAATTATGCCTAAATGCTTTATGTTTAAATGAATAAAGCTATTATATATTTGTGTATGACTACAATTTTAATAAAGACACAGATATTTATTGAGTGAATGAGTGAAAGAATGAATGAATTCTCTGAATCCATATTATCCATGCCTCCTCTGGCACTTATCCCCCCCTCACCCCTGTCAAATGAATACAGTTTCATTTTATTTCCTGAAGAGTCACCTCTCCTGCTAGTGCCTCCTAATTCTACTCTTCTTTTCCAGTATTAGAAAGATAGGCCATCCACAACCTAATATAAAATTATTGCCATGGAAAACAGATAAAACCAAACCTTGTTTCTTGGTCTGTGACTATTAAGACATCGCCATGGCTGGAGATTCTGAACTTAAAGAATATAGTGTCTAAAAAGTCCCAGTATAATTTGAAAAGGCTACATATATATTGTATTATTTCAACTATACGGTCTTCTGAAAAAGGCCAAGTTATGGAGACAGTCAAGGATCAGTGGTTGTTAGGAGTTGGGCACAGGGGGAAGGAGAAGGATGGATAGGCAGAGCACAAAGGATGTATAGGGAAGTGAAAATACACTGTATAATACCATAATGTCATTATGCACTTACCCAAACTGATAGAATGTAAAACACCAAGAGTGAACCATAATGTAAATGGACTTTGGTGATGATGATGTGTCAGTGTAGGTTCATCAGTGTCACAAATGCATAACTATAGAATGGGATGCTATGCTAGGCATGTGTGGGGGCAGAGGAAACATGGAAAATCTCTGTACCTTCCTCCCAATTTTGCTATGAATCTAAAACCACTCTTAAAAAAGTCAAGTCTTAATTAAAAAGCAAGCTCAGGGATAATACCTATGTTATGAACGGTAGATTTCCAAGTTGATTTCTCATACCACAGTCACTGTTTCTAACAGTTCAGTGGGGGTACAGCAGAGTGGGGAGATGGGAGATTAGATGGTATTGTGGTCTTGAGAAAGAGATGGGAGATCAGGTGGTGTTGTGGCCTTGCTTTAAAGCTGGATACTGGAAGGAGAGGATTGTATAGAATTCCACATAGGTTGGGGATTTGAGAATAAAAAAAAAAAGACCTTGCATTGTTTCCAGATTGTGCCTTAGACATCACTTCTCAATTGCTGTGTGCATTAGAAACAGTAGAGTAGAAGTTGCTATGTATGATATTTAGGCAGACAGGCTTGATGCTTCCTTATAGAAACTGTTTGTAAGGTAAGAATCAGTAGATTGTTTTTGGTATATTCTAGAAAGGAATAGAATTAGCACAGAGAACCAGCAACCCTGGTAAGTCCATGTCACTAGTACAAGAGAGAAGCAGCCTTTATCTGAATGAGCCAATGACCAGAGATATGGTAGAAGTAAGAATGTTGCAGTAAGGGCCACCAGTGATACATAATAACCAAGATCCAAGTGGTAAATGCCTCACCTCAGAAAGAATAGACTGCAGTCGAATTTCTTGGGAACTCAAACAAACAACTAGGGGAAAGGGCATGCAATTCTTTAATTGAATGGGATTAACAGTCAGTCACTTATTGGGACAAGAGCTCAGTAATATAGTTTGTTTTAAAGAAATTTATGGTTACTTGTATTGAAAACAGTTATCTGATATCCATACTTGCCACATAACTTAAAAGTCTAATGAAAATAACTTATAAATACAAAACAAAACAAACAAAAAACTGTGAACTTTTGGTCTTAGTGCTGACATATAAAAAGCTTGGAAGTTGATACTCTCATTCTAATAACAAGAGAAAACTAAGGAAAATCAAAACTAACAACTTTTTTAGACCAATCAGAGAACTGAGTTCACAGAGCAAATTGCCGCCCCCAGATATGGAGAGGCAGGTGAATTCAGTCACAGTTGTGATCTACTTACCTGGAACGGAGGTTGCAGTTGTTGGAATAGGACATAAATGATAATTCTGATACATTGCTGGAGGTTGAATTTGGAATGGCATCGTAGTGAGAAGCTTGGTGTTAGAGCAACCTCAGAGTGATGGCCATACTTTTGGGGTTTTACCTCCAAGAACCCCACAGGTTCCTAAAGTGAAAATCTGAGAGATTTCATTCTTTACTCTGATAGGCAGATGGGAACAATAATCCTCCTAAAATACTCCCAGAGCATTCCTCACACCAAAGGCTTAATCCTCACACTAGGCAGAAAGTCTTTATTAGAGTTTTATTAAATGTAGAGACCCAACTCCACACTGCTCTACCTTTCCTGTGTCACCAAAGGGAAGAAAAATGTTAAGAAACATCTGTGAATGTCACAATGCAGGATCAAGGGACCACTAAAAGATTAGGATTTAATAATACTATAAAATGGGATGTCTGGGTGGCTCAGTCGTTAAGCATCTGCCTTCAGCTCAGGTCATGATCCTGAAGTCCCTGGATTGAGTTCTGCATCAGGCTTCCTGCTCTGCGGGAAGCCTGCTTCTCCCTCTCTTACTTACCTTGCTTATGTTCCCTCTCTAGCTGTGTTTCTCTCTGTCAAATAAATAAAATCTTAAAAAAAAAATAAGACTATAAAATGATACACCTCCTCCACACCTTACTCTTTTGCTGACAGAATTCCAGTGTAATAAGAAGATGGCAATGGAAAGAAAAGAAAGGGTGCCTGGGTGGCTCAGTGGATTAAAGCCTCTGCCTTCTGCTCAGGTCATGATCTCAGGGTCCTGGGATCAAGCCCTGCATCAGGCTCTCTGCTCAGCAGGGAGCCTGTTTCCTCCTCTCTCTGCCTGCTTCTCTGCCTACTTGTGATCTCTCTCTGTCAAATAAATAAATAAAATCTTAATAAAAAAGAAAAAAAAGAAAGAAGAGCAAGACACAAGACCTTTCTGAGGAGAGTTACTTGGTAAAGACTAAAAATAAGGAAGGAAACAAACTATAGGGATTTGAAGCTTCTGAACCTAGAGGTACAAGTATTAAAAAAAAAAAAAAGCCCATTAGAATAAAATAAAGCCTTATACTAAGAAGCGACTTGAATTACTTACCATTACCTGATAGATTATGTCCATCTTTAGACAATAACAAAAAAATTACAAGGTGTATTGAAAAGCAAGAGGGAAAAGACAAGCAAACAAACAAAAGTCTGACTAGGCAAAGTAAACATCAAATCCAAATACAGAAAGGGCCCAGATGTTGAAATTATCAGATAGGAATTTTAAATTACTATGATTAATGTATTGAGGGCTCTAATGTAAAAGTAGACAGCATGCAAGAACAAATGGTTAGTAGAAGCCAAGGGATGAAAACTCTAAAAAAATAATTGAAAGGAAATGTTAAATATCAAAGACACTGCAACAGAAATGCATAATTCCTTTAATTGGTTCATTGGTAGATTAGATAAGGCCAAGAAAATAATAAGTGAGTTTAAGATAGGTCAATAGAAGTTTTTCAAAATGAACTACAAAGAGAAAAAATAAATGACAAAAAACAGAATATCCAAGACTCCTGGACAATTTCAAAATGTGTAAGGTGACTCAGTTGGTATACCAGGCTATGAAGAGAGAAGGAGTGGAGCAGAAGAAATATATGACTCAGAACTTCAAAAATTAATGACACACATTAAATCATATACTCAGGAACCTCAGAAAATATCAAGCAGAATAAATGTAAAAAACAACAACAGCAACAAAACCATAGCAAGGCATATCATAATCAAGCTGTGGAAGACCAACAATAAAAAATGGTGAAGCTGGAGAGGGGGAATAATTTATCTATTGAGGAACAAGGATAAGAGATAAAGTGACATTCTTAGCAAAAACTGTAAGAAAGAAGAGAATAGAGTGAAATATTTAAAGTTTGAGAAAAAAAATTACCAAACTAAAATTATTACCAGTGAACTGTCCTTCAGAAATAAAGGAGAGGGGTACCTTATTGGCTCAGTTGGTTAAGGGACTGATTCTTAATTTTGGGCTCAGGTCATGGTCTCAGGGTGCTGAGATTGTACCTCACATTCATCTGGCTCATGTTCAGCAGGGAGTCTGCTTGAGATTCTCTCTCCTCCTCTCCCTCTGCCCCTCCCCTCACTATCACTATCACTCATTCTCAAATAAATAAATAATAATAAAAATAAAGGAGAAAGTAAAGGAAATCTTTTTCAGGCAAATAAGAACCGAGGGACTTCATGACCAGCAGATATGCCCTGCAAGAAATGTTAAAAATAGTTCTTCAGGGAGAAAGAAAATGCTGTAGGTCATAAGTTCGAATCTATGTAAAGAAAGGGATAACACTGGAGAAGGAATAATTAAAGTATTTTTTTCTTATTCTTAGCTTAAATATAACCCTGACCTTACAATGTTATCAAAAAATGAAATGATTGTGTATAAGTCAAAATATGTGCAAGATCTATGTGTGGAAAGCTATAAAACTCATACAAAAGAAATCAAAGATCTAAATGAATGGAGAGATAGCCATGTTCATGGATTAGAAGATTCAATATTGTTAAGATGTCAGGATTTTTTTTTTAATATGATCTATGGACTCAATTCAATTCCAAGCAAGGTCCCAGAAAACTGTTTTGTGCATATTAAAAAATAAATAAACTCAAAAAATAAATAAATAAATAAATAAATAAATAAACTCATTCCAGAGTTTAATGGAAAGATAAAAGATCTTGAGTAGGCAACATAATGCTTAGAAGAATAAATTGAAAGACTTGCATTACCTGGTTTCAAGACTTACTATAAAAAGTTGGGGCGCCTGGGTGGCTCAGTTGGTTAAGCGACTGCCTTCAGCTCAGGTCATGATCCCGGAGACCAGGGATCGAGTCCCGCATTGGGCTCTCCGCTCTGCGGGAAGCCTGCTTCTCCCCTTTTACTCCCCCTGCTTGTGTTCCCTCTCTGGCTGTGTTTCTCTCTGTCAAATAAATAAAATCTTTTAAAAAAAAGTATAATAATCAGGAGTATAAACACATAGGTCAATAGAATGTTATGTAAACCCCAGAAGGAGAGCCACAGAAACATTGGCAATAATCTTTAAGAAAGGAAGAGAGGAAATTCAATGTTGAAGTAGTTTTTTGTTGTTGTTGTTGTTTTTTAATGAATGGTGCTGTGACAATTGGATGCACATATGTAAAAGAATGAATTTAAACATAGGCATTATACTTTTTGCAAAATATAACTCAAAAGGGTTCTAGACTTTATAAAGCTTGTAACTGTAAAACTTTTAGAGGTGAACATAAAACAATCTGGATGGTCTTGGATATTCTCATGAGGTTTTAGATAAAACACCAAAAGCATGATACATGAAAAAGAAAAGTTATACTTGATTAAAATTAGAGACTTCTGCCCTGTGAAAGACATTGTCAGGAGAATGTGTAAAAAAAAAAAAAGGAAAAAGAAAAAGAACAAAAGAAAAGAAAAAGAAAAGAACGTGAGTCATAAATTGGAAGATTACCATTTATAAAATTATCTGGTAAAAGGATTTTTAAAAAAAAATCTTCAACATTCAAAGAACTCAAAATTCAACTCTAAGAAAATTAGCTAAAGCTTAACAAAGCAAAAGATTAATTGATTAAAAAGCATAAACAGACATATTTGCCTCTCAAATAAATAAATATTTAGAATGGCTTAAATGTAAGATAATAATACAAAAAAGATAAAACCATTTTGTGGTAAGGATGCAAGACAAGAGGAATTGTCAGTCATTGCTGGAGGGAATCCCAACCTGTATAGTCACTTTGGAGGACAGTTTGGTAATTTATTACAAAGTTCAAAACAGTGTTATCATTCAACACAGCAGTTGTGTTCCTAGGTATTATACCCAAGTTACTTAAAAACTATGTCCACACAAAAATCATCAAGTGATTATTTATAGCAACTTTTTTCATGGTTGTCAAAACAGGGGGCAACAAAAATGGCTTTAAGTAGTTGAATTGTTCATCTGTGGTATATCCATACAATGAAATATTATTTAGCAACAAATGAGCTGTCAATCCATTAAAAGACACAGATGAAGTTGATAAGCTAATGTTAAATAAAATAAGTGAATTTGCAAAGTTTATGTAGTGTATGATTTCAAATACATGACACTCAAAAGAAGCAAAACTATAGAGATGAAAAAATGATTGAAGTTTGCCAGAGAAGTGAGAGGTAAAGAGGACTGAATAGATGAAGCTCAGAGAATTTTTTTTAGGGTGCTTCAAGTCTATTATATGACACTGTAATGGTGAATACATGTTATTCTGCATTTGTCAAAAGCCATAGGACTTTATAACATAAAAATTGAATCAGTGTATACAAATTAAATGCACACACATACCCACACACAAAAGTCAGGTGGCTGCATCCCAGGAAAAAATGTCAAATGGAACAAAACAATCTAACTGTATTATATGTATAGCAGTTTCACTGAATAGGGTGGAAGAAAACATTACTGTCCTAAGTAATTTTGGAAATGAGTGGAGTCTGAGACTAAAGGCAAAAGAAACTATACAAAGACACTGTAGTTTAGTTGTTCAAGATCTTCCCTACAGGACTATTAGTAAATAATTCTGGTATTGCTATGCATGTATACTAGAAATACACAATCAAATGGATGGCAGATGGTGAAAGCCACATTTCTTGCTGCTGCAGTGGGAATTTATAGATAAGTGAAGGTGAGGAGAATGCATTACAATTAGAGTTCTCAGTACTGAACTCATGTTTAGCTTAATACATATATAGTTACACAGAAATGTTTATAGATGTATCTGTATACATGGGTTAATATATATTTATTTCCTTGCTCTTTTTGCTTAGAAGACCTTGAAGCATCATTACCTCAGTAGCCACAAGCGCACGTTATACTTAGATCTTGGTTTTTATTACCATTCTTACAATTTATAAAAAAAAATAGTCCTTTGGAGTACCTGGGTGGCTCATTTGGTTAAGTGTCTGACTCTTGGTTTTGGCTCAGTCAATCTCAGGATTGACCCCCATATCAGGTTCTTCTCTCAATGCAGAGTCTGCTTCAGAGTCTTTCTCCTTCTCCTGCTCATTCACTCTCACTGTAATAAATAAATAAAATCCTTAAAAAATAGTTCTTGTGGGAAATTAGCTAATTCTAGTATTAGAGTAGGATATAAAATTTATTGAGTATCTCATAGTACAGAAAATATTCTAAAGGCAGTCAAACACAATAGTGGTGCTGTGTCAAGAGGAGACAAGAACCAACTGAGAATTTTCCTGATGACCAAGGCTGGAAAAATTTGAGCAACAAAGTAAATGAAATTTTATTGGATTGCAAATCCAAAGTGTAAAAGATACACCCATAAATCCATGATGATGCAAAGAGATGATTGAATAAACAAATAAGGGGGGATAGACAAATTTTTCATGCATAAATCCAGATAATTTCCATTTTGCCATTATGAAGGTGGAATATAACTCCCCACTACTTATGTGTGGGATGTACATATTGACTTCCTTCCAAAGATTATGGTATGAAAGCATCAAAAAAGAGTAAATTCACAGTGAAGAAACTTGACAAACACTACTTCAGCCAGGTGTGAAGGTTAACCCCAAAAGTGTTAAGTCTACTTGGTAGTGCTTCCCCTTGATATGATATGAAGAAAATGGCACTTTATCTCTTTGGTATTCCTCACAAAAGCACATAATCCCACTGTAACCTTGAGAAAAATGTCAGACAAATCCCATTTGAGGTAAAATTTACAAAATGTCTGCCCATTACTCCTCAAAACTGTCAAGGTCATCAAAAACAGGGATTCTGTAAGACTGCCATAGCTAAGGGGAACCTAAAGGTACAAGGCTACAAATTGTCATGCAATGATATAATTTGGCAATCTGAATGGGATTCTGGAACAGATAAAAGACATTAGAAAAAGACTAAAGATCTGAATAATGCCTAAACTTCAGTTAATGATAATGTGTTAATACTAGTTCATTAATTGTAACATATGTGCCATATGAAATGTTAATTGTCAGGGAAACTGGAAATGAGTCACATGGGAAATCCTTAAACAATCTTCACAATTTTTCTCCAAATTTAACTGTACTAAAGTAAGATTATTAAGAGCATAATTAATAGGGACACCTAGGTAGCTCAGTCAGTTAAGCATCCACCTCTTTTTATTGTAAGGATTTTATTTATTTATTTGAGAGAGAAATCAAAAGCAGGGGGAGGAGCAAGAGGAAAGGGAAAGGCGGGCTTCCAGCTGAGGAGGGAGCTCCATGCAGGGCTCGAGCCCAGGACCTCGAGATCATGACAGGAGCCAAAGGCAGATACTTAACCAGCTGAGCCACCCAGGTGCCCCTTGGATACAACTCTTGATTTCAACTCACCTTACAATCTCAGTGTCCTGAGACTGAGTCCTGCCTATGGCTCAAGCATAATCAATGAAACTGAATTATAGCTACAATTTAATGTCCTTGATGATACAGTTTTTCTTAAACTTACCATTTTGTTTAACATTGAAAACATGTGTAGCTTTATATTTCAACTGTATTTTTATTTTTCCTCAACAAAATTATTGTGGAGATTATTCTTTATTTTCATGAATATGTTATAAAAACCATGTTAATTAATTGATTGATTTTCTTTTTTTCATGAGTCATTTTCAAGCCAGAGAAATCAACCATTATGCTAATGCAAAGAGTGCCAACAAGCAATCTGCTGTAATGAGATTTACCTGTTAACTTTTAAAATGTTTCCTTGAAGATAAATTCACCAGTAAGGAATAGTAGAGATTAGATGGTTATGTAATTAATAAAAAGTATCATTTAATCTGCACCTATTATTGTATTTAATGCTAATTATCTTTTTGTTGATGGAAAATAAGCCATGTATATGTAATGAATAGACATTCAGGGTTTTCTTTTCTTTTCTTGAAGATTTTATTTATTTATTTAAGAGAGAGAGAGAACAAGCAGTGGGGAGGGGCAGAAAGAGAGAAAGAGAAAGAGAGGAGCAGACTCCCCACTGAGCAGGAGGCCTGATGCAGGGCTCAATCCCAGGACCTGTAGATAATGACCTGAGGCAAAGACAGGTGCTTAACTGACTGAGCCATCCAGGCACCCCAAAATTCAGGGTTTTCTGATGACAAAGTCCACTTTGGATTGTACTACAATGTTTTCTCAGTATTCTAAATGGTAAAATAGGTTGAGAGCTATCTTAAGCAATATTTTTTAAGTAACCTCTATCCCCAGTGTGAGGTTCAAATTCACAATCTGGAGATCTAGAGTCACATGCGCTACCATCTTAGCCAGCCAGATGCTCCTTAAGCAGTATTGATTTGGTTAGGTTTACTTCATTCTGCACCAACTATTGTCTATCAACCTATAGTTGCTTGGAGATGAATGATTTGTTTCTATCAAGTTTCAGCTATCGCATACTTTCTCCTGCTTTACACCTCATGTTCAGTTTCCTCTAATATGAATGTTTTTCATTTGTGTTTTCTGCTCAAGAGGGGAAAGAATAAACCAACAAATATTTTTATATGGCTACCTATGACAATCAGAAAGTTTTAAAGATTGGGAGATATTCATATAGCACAAATCCGAAAGGGAAAGGAAATTATCAGTTGTGCTCCTTTAAAATTTTGTTCAGTACAGTCTTTAGAACTAGAAAACCTATAAAAGACATTCATATTTTAAATAGCACTTTTCCTGGATTTTTTTTAATGATAAATGTCTCAGTCAACATGAATTGAAAAGGATTATAGTCATCAAGCATCCTTCACTTCTGCCATCTTTTATATCTGCTTAACATGGATTCTTTACACTTACGTCAGGAAAATACTTTTTTAATCTTGTAGCAAATTGTACTTCAAAGACACACACACACACACACACACACACACACACACACACACACACACACACACACAGTATATCCGTCCCTAGACAGAGAAAAAAGACAGTGAAAGAGTGACGAGGAAGGCCAGGGGAAGGTTTTATGTTTATTATATGTTGACTATTTTTATCTACACTTTCTAACTTCTCTTTACCATTTTTCATGAAGAAGTTAGGTTAACTTATTATTTTTCTATTTAAACCAAGTCTGTCTGTCCCTAGAAACATGCCAATTCCTATTTACATATTTCTACATGAATGAGTTACCATGTTAAGAGAAAGCTTAATGTGACATTTTTCAAGTATTTTTTTTCCAATAATGTTTATCACTTAGAAACAGTTTCTGAATTTGGATATTCTTTAAAATTTTAGTTTTTGTAATAGGGTTACTAAATTAAGGAAAACAGAGGCAGTTGTTTCCAACTTTTATTCGTTAGCTGTGAAGAATTTAAAGAGATTACATTTCAAACATTATATATCTTCTGAGTATCAGAATTGGAGCTGGAACCATAGTCTTCCACCCACAAAGTACATTTCCCTACCACTACAAATATTTATAGTCCCCTGTGCACCTACTAAGGGCAAGCTGGCAGAGAGAATATGAGGGACAGCCTCAAGGTATGACTGAGTGTCTGCACATTAATAGTGCAATCCGTGATCAAGACCTTGGCCCTCACTCAGTTCTGCAAACTGAGAACCACTAATTATTCACATAGAGGTAATCCATCCCTAGAGAAACTGATCAACAATCTAACCAAATGCAGTGCTTCTGTGTTAATTTACAATGGGACATAAAATGTGATAGAATCATCAGCTCTATTTTTCTATTTATTTTACTACATGCATATTGATTATTTACAGTGTTCCCAGTGTAAATGTGGAAACTATGGGCAACAAACTTGAATACCACTCAGTCAGGTCACAGTATAGATTATTTCAGTGCTGCAAGGCAGAGCGGGGAAATAGCTCAAAGGATAGATCAGTCAATGTTGGGGAGTCCTTGAAGAGCAGAATGATAAATTATGACTTAATTTCTTGGGTAATTAGAAGATGTTGGAAGTTGTAGAGTAGGCAAATTACATGATTAGAGTTACATGTCAGGAAAATTGATTTTGCAAATATGTTATAGTTCCAAATATTGTTCTTTTCCTGCCTAAGATCGATTTTCCCATATTCTCAGGGAACTGCCCCATTTTTCTTTGGAAAGACACCCTATCCCCAGTGATAAAAATGCTTTCACTGGATTGAAGGGAAAATGAGGTAGTAGCTAGTGTTGTTTCGGTATTATTAATATTGTCAAGACAAAGAAGGGAATGAAACCCGCATCAGAGAGACACTGATAATTTTGCTTCTGAGTAATTAATCAAGTGAAGAGCTGCAGGGAAAGAGGGAAATGGAAGATTTAAGGATGTCTTATTTTGATCTAGGAGATGGGAGAGTAGTGATGGTCTTGATATATTTAATGGTGTCCAATGGAAAAGTTCATTTAGAAAACCGGGAGAATAAGATCTTTGCTTTCCCCATGTAATTATATGACTTTAAGCCCTGTATGTTCTCTACCTTTTTTTTTTTAGATATTTAACTGTAAGATGATGGACTAGAACAAAATTATCTCTAAATAAACCAAGTCTGAGATCTATATTATAACAGAAATGGCTATTTTTATTTTATCATGGAAAATTCAATTTCTTGGATGATTACTTATTATTTGAGATCCGTATGTGAGCATAAAGTTCATTTTATACACTGTTACAGAAACAGATTCTAATTAAACGTTAGAGCTCAGAAACATTGCATTAAGTTCAATTTATGATAGTAACAACTAGGAATGGGTATTTTGCAATACAGTTACAAATGCAGCACTGCATTGTCAAGTATCTCATGATCCTTTACCCTTGATGTCCCTCTCTCCTTCCTGCTGGGGTCCTCGAACCACTACTGAAGCCTCAACCCTAGTACTATAGAGTGGGATGATAAGGAACAGTTTTTTTAATGCTCTGAGGACTCACTATGAAGTGAGCCATCTTGATTATCTGTCCTAATTGTAGAAGCTGGATATCTCCTTTGTATTTAAGACCAAGTCTAGTGTTGTAGGTGTAGAAATAAGATTAGTCAAATCTGAATCTTTCAGATTAACCAACATATACAAAGCACTAAGCACATGCCTAGGACAAGTTGGACAGTCACAATTTCATCAATTAGATAAATTATCTTTTCATAATTTATCTAGAAATATGCTGCATGAACTGTGACTGTTCATTCATTTTGTTTGTGTTTTTGATTCATTTCTTCCTAAGCAGAATCTTTATTGCAGTACATCGTTTTTTTTTTTTAAAGATTTTATTTATTTGACAGAGAGAAACACAGCCAGAGAGGGGACACAAGCAGCGGGAGTGAGAGAAGGAGAAGCAGGCTTCCCGCCGAGCAGGGAGCCCAATGTGGGACTCGATCCCAGGTCTCCAGGATCATGACCTAAGCCGAAGCCAGTCGCTCAACCAACTGTGCCACCCAGGTGCCCCTATTGCAGTACATCTTAAAGAGGACAAGTCTTAGCAGGTGGATTCCCTTATTAGAGAATACACACACATACTCAGTCCAAATAGGTCTGTGTTTTCCTTTGAAAAATAGTGTTTTCACTATTTCACTATTTTCAAAAATAGCAATTTTTATACTTTAAGCACAGCTTCCCATATATAATTCATCTACCACCAAAGGGACAAACTTTAAAGATAATGAACATCAATAGAAACCTCTTCTGCAAAACATTTAGCCTAGTGAATGGTAAATGACTTTGAGCTCTAGTGATTCCACTAGTACACGTCCTATAGGAAGCCCAGTATAATTGAGGGCAGACGAGGACTACAGCAGAATAGTTAATGTGTGTTTCTCTGTCATTCTTGCCAGGATATTGAGCACTCAGTGATGTAAACTATGCCTAGTAAACCTTTCTGAAGGTTTTACCCCCGTCATTTCATGCTTTGGTGGATGATTTTTAACCAGCCCCCCAAAACAAGAGAGAGCAAATAAAACAATGGTACCAGGAGGCAGTTATACTTGTGACAGATAACAGAAATTCTAGGATCTACTAATACCAAAGTCTACTCCTTTTACTTTTTAGTTTTCCATATAAGGCAAATAAGTTACCTACTTAACCTTCATGCCTTCATTCCTAAAGTTGGAATAATAACAATGCTTAGGGAAGGTTGTGTTTTAGAAATTAAATAAGAATCTTTTAAAAAAGTACTTGCCATAATACAACAATAAATGTTTGACAAATCATTCTTACTTATACCACAGAGCACTATCTTTAATGCTCAAAAAGCCCTATGATAGAAAAATCATTGTCCCCATTTTATTGACCTAAAAAACTGAACTTTAAGGTGGTGCTGTAATTGACAAACTATTAAGTGTTCAAATCAATTCAAACCCTATTCTGGTTAGTTCTAAAGCTTATGTGTTTTCTACCCCACCAAACATGGCATTACTGTAACACTCAGGAAGTGGTCATAGGAGGTAAATGAACCTGTTAGCAAGGCACTATTAGAAGGAACAGCTCAATTTCAACCCTGCCAAAACTCTGACCATTGTGTTTGGCAGACACGCTTCAGCTTCCAGATGGATAATGTTGAGCCAAGCCACTAATCGGGTCAGTAGGTCAACTCAGAGGAAGTGTTTTGCAGCTAATGTATCCTGGCAGATCTATCAAAATGTGTTCATGCTCAAAATCTGGGACTCTACAGGGTAGAGGGCCTTTCAGTGCAGAGCAAATGATGGGAATTGCGTATCTTCAACATCTCCCATGGTCACTTTCCTCATGCTTTATGGAACAAAACTTCAGATGCCCATCATATATTTGCACAAACCTTAAAGAGATGAAGCCATGGCCCTCAGGGGACATTCTGGAGGATTAGATGTTCTTTCCAACTTTTGGGCAAATTAGGCATCAGGATTTTACCCTTTAGAATAATGTAAAGCATGTTGTTTAAAGAGACAGTATAGTGAGAGGAAATAGTGTGTGATTAGGATATGGGCCAATGTGGTGCTATTTCTGGCTGTTATCGTTTGTGATCTTGGGCAAGTTGCTTATTTCTCCTGACCCTTGCCTGCATCATATATAAGTTTTGTGACAAGAATACAACATAGAGTTTTCGTGAGTAATAAGAGGGGAAAAATGTTAAAAGCAATTGATAGTCATTGGCATAGAGTACAACTTCAGTTCATCATTGTTCTCATCATCATCTTACAATTAAATTCCTGAAGTTGAAAATCTCCATAGGGTCAGACATTCTATGCAATGTGTTGAATATGATTTACTAAGACTGTACTGACAGGATCTGTAGATGTCAAAACCCTAGCAATGAATTGATTTAATTGTAAGTTAATGTTTACCAAACCAAAGTGGCCCTCAACAATCTAATAGTCTTGCATTACCTTTCTCTCTCATTCATCATGATTGTTAAAACTTTTCCACTCTCCTTCTCTACCCCATTCTCTCTTCATGTTACAAAAAGCACATGTTACAAAAGATCCCCTGAAAAATGTTTCATAGAATGTGCACTTTTTTTTTTGACTCCAAGTATACTCATAGTTCCTTACTGAGCATAGTTGTTGTTGTTGTTGTTGTTGTTGTTGTTAAAGTTAATTACCAGTGCCTACTGTAGTTTCTAAAATGTAGTAGGTATTCAATACATACATACTAAATGGGCAGTACATTTCAAGAAATAATGAGCTTGGTCGTTGAAACAATAGTACCTTTTAAATTTGGATTGAGAATAATATGTCCTCATGTATTTACTGTTATTTATAAAATGACGGGTTTTTTTTCTGTCATAATTCCCAAGTATTCTGTGATTTAATCAGGTCAGATATAACTGCTGGTAAATGCCAGTTCAGAGACCATAGATAGCTTTCTGGGAAGAATTAATCAGCTGGGATTAAAACACAGATTTTCCTTTCCATGTTCATTTTTTTCTCCTGGCATACTACATGGTATTATAAATGTTTATTACGAAGAACATTGCCTAAGTGAACAAACCTATCTAAAATGGAATCAGGTTATTTTAGTATTTACAGATGGCAAAAGTCTGTTTGATGGGCATCTTAGCCTGGATTTATTTCATTTAACAGGTATGCCAGCAGTGCTCACCTTTAATTGTTCAAGGCTCAATGACTTGGAAATGGCTTTTCTTAACATATATATCATTGTACTATCTGGATACTCTACCATATATGGTACATTGTTTTGAGTTCCATAACCAGTAGACTAAAGAAGTATACAAATAGACCTTGAATAATGTTTCCTAGGTGGTAACTGTTACCTTATTTCCTTTCCCATAGTACTCCCTTTGTTAGTATGCATGGGCTTTACAAAATAAGAGAAACATTTCCTGAAAAGAGAGCTTACTTATTTTTAAGCAACTTTAATGTCAGCTATATCCCCCTCCAATTCTTTCTCATAATGTCAGGGAGATTTAAAGTGTGATCTTTTTCAGATAGATAGATGATAGATAGATAGATAGATATAGATATAGATATATATACACACATGCACACACTATGTATGCAATATATATGCTATATATACTATATATGCTATATATATACAATATATACATAAAATATATATACATAATATATACTTTTTCTACATATATATGTCATGTGTGTGTGTATACACATACATACATAGTTGCATTTGCCAGCAACAGTGTTATAAGGATATGTGCTATTTAGAGAGTCTGCAGCTTACTTGATCTGTGACCATAAGGTGAGTCTCATTTCTCTATCTGTGAATTAGAGCTAGTAAGGATCTATATCAGCTGAATATTGTGCATGTGTATAAAGACAATGTACTATACATGAAAGTGATGAAGACATTAAGTTCATACTGAATTAAATTTACTATTTCCCAATGAGTATATTTGTTTATTCTTCTGCCTGGTTATTTGTGTGCACAAACCAGTGTGTTATTCCTAAGAATCAAAAGATGTTTAAAGTATTTAAAAGCCTAGGAATTGAGAAATAATTCAATAAATGGAGACTTTTTAGTCAGCACCTTCAACTTTTACAACACACACGATTGCAATTTTGTTACACTTTTCTCTTTCACTTGATTTGTATTCCATAGTGTGTATTGTGAAAATGGCAGAAAGCTTGATCAAGCTAAATTCAGAATTGTACAATCCTGATGCCACTTAGATGAGAAAAGGGGGAAAAAAAGAGAAACAACATTATTTATATCTGTTCTGTCATTTAATAATCCAAAAAAAAAAAAAAGCAAACCAAACACAAAGAAAAACAAATCTTTAACCATAGGCATTCGCCCCTTACTTTTTAAGTGAGAATATGGACATTATCAAAGGCAAATCTCACACAACCATTAAATAGTGGTTTCAGCAGTCAAGCTAACTCTCATCAGACTGAATTCCATTCCTCTTCCTTGTACATTTGGACAGTGAGACCTTTGAGTCTCTTAATATTTGGGGCTCTGAGCCACACACGTAGGCATCATTGAGTATTAAGCACCGAATGTGAGCAATTACCATCCTCCATCTATTCTCCTTTCTTTCTTGTCCTCCAACCAGTTTCCAATTTCTTGTCTTTCTTACCCTGAAATCCCATTTTTACCTTGACTCTGTTGATTACAAACCATTAACTTCTCTTCAGGTGATAATCTGAGCTGCAATTCAGTGGCTCTTTGACACTTACTTGTGACCCAGAGGCTCCTTACATCTTTATTGGCCATTCTGACCATACTGGGTCTCCATAAAGAAAAGCAGCCTAGTTCCACCATGTAGCCATCTTATGATTGTAGAAATCAGTAAACATATCATATTTCTGTCCAGGACAAAGAATTATTAATGAACCTGAATTTTTATGCTAAATTATATATAACACTACCTTGAGGTTTATTCTCTACTTACAAAAAAATGAATCCTTGTCCAGGACATTGGGTCATCTCTACAGCTGCTTTATAACTTTAGATTTTCATTTTTTTGTGTCAGAAGGTCTGAATATTCATTATGAATTTGTATTATCTGCAAGCCAAAGAGTCATTATAGGGTGTAGCTCAGTATTTCCTAGTCCACTTCTGCTTATGGAAGGCTCAAATTTGATATATCATTACTTCAGGTGGAAGTAATAAGGGCAAAAATAAAAGGAAAAGAAAGTAAAATAATTTGTTTAGCATTGTGTCTTTGCAGAGGGGTGTAAAGGAAGAACTAGTTATGGGCACATGTTTCATGAATGTGCCAAATTTAGGCAATAACAAATCACCAGTCCTACCTCTCATTGGACAAATAAAAGTATAGAAACTAAAATGCCTTAACAAATCATGTAACATTTATCAGAAGGAGGAGAAGTTTTAGAATCTAGCCATTGTGGTTTAAAGATAATTGATCTTACTCCCTAGCCACACACACTGGGAAGTCTCACGTGGACCTTAATTAAAGCCCCCTTTAAGTTTTCTTAAATTTTTCTAGTAATTAGATGTTCACACTGTCATAAATGAGGAATACTCCATATTTTTCTGTACCTCTTAAGGGTACTCTGAGTCCATGTTAGGGACTCTAAATTAGTACTAAGAGGTTTAACTAGTAGAACATATTATACAACATATATATGAACTAATTGACAAAGCATAACAAATTTTTTAAAGTTACACTAAACTTATCCCAGACACCCTCCTCAGTATACTGTGTGTTTTAATCCTCACAAAATTAGATGTAGTAGTACTGGTACAACTGTTGCCAAGAGCCAGACTCCATATAGAACTTATGATGGCACCAGCCTTTGTTCTAAGTGCAAATACACACACATAACTACATGCACTCATTTAATCTTTGTAGAATTCTGTGAGGTAGTCATTATTATTTTTATCTCCATTGTACAGATGAGGAAATAAAGGCCCAGAGGCATTAAATAATGGTCATTCTGTAGGTTTGAATTGAATGTCTCCTCTTGCTGGACAGGACCTATGCGTAGGGGATATAAGGTGAATATGGAATGAGAGGTCCTAGAGCCTTCACTTCAGTCTAGAACAGAAGGCAGAGCTAAACTAAACATCCAGAGTCAATACTCATTAGCATGGAACTGCTATTATGAATGAATACACCATGGAATATATAATATAGAGGTAAAATCTAATCTCTAGAAGAGGGAAGCTTTCCTTTAGGTCACTGTAATAGATGAGATCCCACACAAAGGTGGAGGGAGGGGTTTGAAGGTTGTATTTGAACTGAATGCATGTTTAGTGCAGGACATGAAAAAGTGAATAGTGTAAATTGAGGTGTGCTATAAGTGAAGTATACATAAATATTTCTAAATTTTGTGATAAAACAAATATAAAAATCTTAATACTCCTTTTTATATAGATTATATGTTAAAATTCTAATGTTTTGGATATATTGGGTTAAATAAAACATTAAAATTAACTACATCTGTTTAATCCTTTTTAGGTGATTACTAGAAAATTTATCACTAAAAATCTTGGAATACTGAAAAAATAAGATAAAGTATTACTATGTAGAAAAAGAAAATTCTTTTCATTTTTGAAATGAAAATTCTATCATTACACATGAGGCTTTTCTTTTGTGGCTCATATGATAAAACTACTAGGCAGATTGATAGAGAGTTTCAGACCAAAGCAAAGGTCAGGAGCTGAAAGAGGAGAAGCACATGTGTGAGGCTGCAGGGTGTTAACTCCTGTCATGTGGCAAGGGATAAGTATGAACATAGAGACAGGGTAAGGTCAGACATTTGGGATTTGGTGTCAGACACTAGGGTATTTTAGCTTCTTTACTCAACCAATCATCAGAGTTCTTATCCCTCTAAGAGCTCCAGTATATCTAGATCCATGTTCTTGAGTTTACATTTTTCAAAATGAACCTCTCCTAAGGAATGTACCAGAAATTGGAAGCAAGATATGAATTCACATCTTTCTAATTCATATCTCTCAGTCCCCTGAAAGAACAAGGTTTTTTGTTTTGTTTTGTCCAGGGATGGGGTACTGGAAAAATAGTGTAATTTGTTTTCTTACTGTTTACCGTACCCTCTCTCCTCTTTTTCCACCCTTTTCCATGGTTTTCCACCATTTTTATTTTCCTGTTTTCCTTAACTAGTGGCAGTGTTCAGACAAACTCCTCAATGAAGATACCTGGAGTCCACACTCACCTTTCTTGTCCTTATACCCAACCACTTTCACAAGGAGCTATCTCAGTGCAATGGATATATTGTCATAGAACTTAGTATATCCTTAGTATATCAATCCTATCTCAGTGCAATGGATATATTGTCATAGAGCTTAGCATATCCTTCTTTGAGTTTTAGTTATATCATTATGTGTTTTCCTGAGGTAAACCAAGGAAATCCACTGAAGCAGACATGATACAAATCAATGTTAATTATTACCTTAACTAAATAAATAAAAAGAGAGAGAAAAGGAAATACTTAGGAAATGTAAAAAAAAATACAACCAAAAGATCATCTTGTATTCATAAGTAGCAAGGTCTATTTTAAAAGCATATGTACCTTAGAGAGAGAGAGACCATCAGATAGAATAGAGTTGAGGTATCAGTGTTGGCAGCTATGGATTTCTCTCTCATTAGAAATAACTGTGTTTGCTGGATTTAAAAGAAAATTTGTATTAGGATTTGCCTGAGTCTATAGGGGCTAAAGTGACTTATGCTATTTTTAGTAATTCACCACTTTATTAAAGCCTAGTTAAAAATTAAGTTCCTTCACAAAACTTACCTAGGTAATCTTTATAATAATAAAATTTATTTGCTTTGAATTTTCATATGATTTATTTTGGGACTTCCTATTGTTCTCCTATAAGGGGTATTTGAAATAATTTGTAATATTTTTAGTCCTTTGTATTACATTTATTTATTTTTTTATTCATCTATCTAAATCCATGTATTTTGGTTCTTTCTTTCACCTATCTTCTCTCTCCTATTCTCAGCTTTTTATATATTAAACAAAATGTAATGTCTGTTATTCTATCACACACCCTGAACATGGCCTTGAGGCTGTCAAATTTAATCTACTCAGAAAGAAAATATGTAAACATAAGAGCTGCCATAGCTACATTTTGGAAGCATGGACATGATTCAGGGGAAATGAAAAAGAACAGAATTCATGAAAGAGGTACTTTGTCAAATGAGTCCTGATAAGTAAGTGCTTGTCTTTAAAATGGTGAGAAAAAAATCCCAGATAAGAACAGCAAAATTTAGAATAATGAAAAAAATTATGTTCTGAAAAATACACATAGTTCAGTGTAGCCGAACATAAGGGTATTAGCATTTTGGAGACGAAGTTGAAGAAATTTCCAGGTTTTCAGTTAATACCATGTTAAATAATTTAGGCTTTACCCTGTAGACAGAGAGAAATAGAGAGAGACACTAAAGACATTTAAACAAAGTGGTATGTAATTAGCATTGTGCTTGAGAAAGAGCATTCTTGCAGTAATATAGAGATTGCTTCCTATGTTTGCTACCTTATTATTTCTAAAAATTCTGAAAGAATAAGGCCTCCTGTTTTCTGTTGCTTTCTTCCCAAGGAACCTAGCATAAATCTCAGCATAAATGTGAATTTATTCATCTCCACCCAAAATAAATGAATATTTTTGGAGCATGATTCTTTAATAAGTAGAACATGTACTTTGGCACAAACCAAACCTAAGTTATAATGTGGTCCCACTCCTTAATATCTGTGCATCGTTATTGAGCCTCAGTTTCTTCATCTGTCAACAAGGAAATGAAATATCCAGCTCAAATGTGAGTTGTGAGAAATATCCCTGGTGCATAGACATCCTTCATTCACCCTCTGTGTTTATGCATTGATGTGTATAACTGGTTTCACGGATTCTTAAATTATTCCTCTCTCAGGGTATATCTTCAAAATGAACTGAATGAAATGCTGTTAGATTTAGATTGCCATAAAAACAAAACCACCAACTACTGCAGAAAATAATTTATTTTGAACTTCATTAGTGAAATACGTCAGCTACAGAAGGAAGAGAAGATTTTAGTACAACCATTTTAAATTTCAAACAATGCATAGTAAGAATTTAGAGCAAGAATCAAAGTCTACATATGCATTGGGTTTTAAGCTCATTCTAACTGACCCTGAACAAAAACCCAAATTTTATTCTGTGCAGATGGCAGAAAGCAATATTCTGGTGCTGCCAAAAAAATATGTGCAGACTGAGAGGACTAGATGAGTTATTAAAATGGCTTTTTTAGCATCACCTTTGATGAGGTCTTCAAGACATTTCAAGCCAAACGAAAAGCTTTCAATGACTTATTATACAATGGAAAGTGAACGTAGGATACTGATGCTTTGATGGATGTATTCCCAATGTGGAATAAGATTTCAAATTGGATTACTAGCTAGAGACCCAAAGACCAAAAACCAGAAATGTTAACAAACTTTATAATCTGAGCTGGAGAGATAAAAGAGCAGGAAGTCTTCCAAATAGTTGAATTTAGCTTTGGATCCAGCCTGGTTTCCTTTCCATCCTGAGTTCTTTCTTGGGAAAGTACAATCACTCCTGGGGAAGTCTCAGTCAAAATTTTCGCAGCCCTGGCTATATCCAGATTTACTGACCCCTGGGGCCTAGTTCTCCTGGTTTGCCAATCCAAATGATGCTTTCTCAACACTTGCATTGGCTGAATTATTTAAAAATGTTTAAATGATATTTTGAAGTTCCTTTTTTTTTTTTTTTTAATTAGCTCCCTGTGCCTGGGGGCCAGATGGCAATGAATGCTGCTGCTGTTAATTTAAATAAATAAAAATAAGAGGTCAGGCAGATTTCCAAATCCTCTGTGTGAAACAAAGCACAACATGCATCCCTTCATTTTTTTCTTTCTTGTCTTTTTCTTTAAAATGTTCAGCTTGAATAGAAAATTCAGTCAGCATATCTCTGATTCATTTATACTTAACATATCAGAATGTTTTTTAAGTGTTAGTTGATGTCAAATATATATTATTAAGATTTGTGCTATAGTTTCTAGCCTTTGGTTTTAGAAAGTGAAAGTCGCATTTTAATGTTAAATGGGTCTGAAAAGGTTGATTTCAGTGCTGCTCCTGAACTCCACGCATGATAAGTAAATTCAATCCAGAAAAATATATTTCTCCATGGACATAGTTATAGTATGCACTTTTATGAAGTGTAATATCTTCACATATGCTCTCCTTTGTTATAAAAGTAACAGGTAACAAGTGGGTATTTGAAAAGGGTGAAACATTGAAATGATAGAACTGACTCTGGACATAATAATAATTGTTGAAAAAATAAGTTAAGATCTGTTTAACTTGGAATGTTTTATAGTTTGTGATAGTTAATATTTATATATGTCCATGAATTTATAATCAACATACCTTAAGGGTGGAGTGGACAAGAACAGATGGAGATCAGGAAGTTTTGTTATAAAGGCCAGTATCCGGGTCAGCTAGTATACCTGTATAAATCAATATAGTTTCAGTTATGCCCAAGTAATATAGAGCCCTACAATCTTAATTATTACCATTACTGGTGAGGATCAAAGTAAGGGTTCTATTTGTTGTGGTGATTCATGGATCTAGGTTGAAAGAAATTTTATCTAAATGTGCTTCTGCACTCAGCACAATGGTCCAAAGGCAACCTGCTGAATTGTGTTTTCCTTTAAAATTTCATCCAGAAGTGACATACTTTTCCATCTCTCATTTCTTTGTGCAAACCAAGTGACGTGCCCACACTCAATTTCTAAAATAATAGTGAATTTTGAGTCATCAATCGCCTAAACTGCTACAAGTCTAAAACACTTGGACATATGGGGACTACACCAACCAAAGAGTCCAGGAAGAGAAAATCCTAAGAGAATAATGTCACTGAAATTCCCTAAAGTCAAAATTTAGGCCATTCTGTAACACGAAACCAGAAAGAGAAGGATTGAAACCATTAGGGTAATGTGAAGGTAGAAGTATGGAAAATTGGAACTAATGGAAAGGAGATTGATGAATATTGGTGATTGCCTTGAATAGAGGGGAATCTCTTTGATCTCTAAGGCATTCCTGACCTATGATGAGTCTGTGTTTAAGGTATAAAGTCAAGGCTGATTACAAACTTGCAAGACCCTGCCTCACAAACAACTCTTCTCTTCTTAGTGTTTGGTTTTTGTATTTCTGTTATTCAGTCAGTGTATTTAATTAAATTCACTATATGATTTTGCTTGGCCCCAAAATCCAACCAAAACTTGTTATTTTCTTATTGATATACTTCTGGTACAGTTCCTATAACTTGGTCACAGAGATAGCAAAGTCCACTTCTTTTCTCTTTGGATAAAAATGTTTCCGTGATAATCTTAGATTTTTCTAGATGTAAATTCTCCAAGACTTTTCCTCTTTGATGAGTCCTTTTTATACAGACACTTAATACTTTTTTCCCCACTTTTGATAACCCTGTGCACTCAATTCTAAATCACAGTGGAAATGTCCTGGTTTCCAGAGATGGGAATTTGAGTACCAACTGTGTTGCTTTTAACCATGAGTTATCCTAGAACTATGTTTTAGTTTTATGATATATACAATGAGGATACTGTTATTTGCTTTATATTTTTTATGACAGATAAAATACTGTCTCAAAAATATGTTTCAAATTCAAGAAATTATAAGCATTCATTAAATATTTTGTTCCTGGCCAAACTTTACTGATGATATTAAAGGAAACAATATACTGTGGTGTTCAGAAGTGCAGATTGTAGACTTAGATTTCCCTTATGCAGCAATCATGCTGCAGGGCTGTGTAACTTTTGGCAAAACAATATCATAGGACACATCTTATGCATCAGTTAAATTACAATGATAATAGAACTGCCAACATTATGGTATGGATATAAAATTAAAGAAGATAATCTACCAAAAATGAGCTGTGTGCCTAGGAGACAGTAAGTAGTTAAAACGTGTTAGGTATTATTACAAAGTCAAACATGTGAAAGTGCTTTATAAGCTCTCATATGATGCAAATTCTAGTAAAAATATCATTATTATTGTCACATTTAAGCTGTTGAAAGGAATCATATTAGTCCTGTCAGGCTCCATATATTAGTGATAATTATTCAAATTAATGTGCCCAAATGATGATTACTTTATCATTGATAGGTGTCTGAAGAGAAAGGAACTTGTTGGTCAGTGGCTATCAGTGTATATTTGAAAGTGGAAATATTTTTTTCTAGCCTTCAAATGAATCAAATGGAACCCAATCTAAAAAAACAAACAAACTTAACCCAATCAACCAAACAAAAACCTCTGAAACTGTTTGTGACAGATTGTTTGGTTTTGGAATGCCTTGTTATTTTTGCTTTGAATAGCCCATTTATACTATAAATTATATTGTTAATGTATTATTAAAAAGATATAAATCCTAGTTATTTATATTCTTTATTATATAAATTATATTGTTCTTATTTTTGTTGTCTTGAATCACTCATATGCTTAAATAAGCCATATTTTTAAAAGTCAAGTGAGGAGTGCCTGGGTGGCTCAGTTGGTTAAGCGACTGCCTTCTGCTCAGGTCATGATCCTGGAGACCCGGGATCAGGCCCCACATGGGGCTCCCTGCTCTGCGGGAAGCCTGCTTCTCCCTCTCTCACTCCCCCTGCTTGTGTTCCCTCTCTGGCTGTGTTTCTCTCTATCAAATAAATAAAAGAAAATCTTTAAAAGTCAAGTGAGTTAATATCTCTGAGAAATTATACAATATAACTTTTAATATCAAAGACTAATCTTAAAACAAATCATTAACACAGAGCCAGTTCTCAGTCTCTTAGTCTGATTGTTTCTGTCATTCCCTCACTCACAGACAAATGTTGATACATATGTTTTCTTTTCATAAAAAAAGGAAAAAAAAGTTGGTCCAATTAGCAATAATATTAAACAAGATGAAACATTTTTATACAATTTTCTCAAATGTGAATTTTATTTTTGAAGAAATCACACATTAATTTTAAATACTTCATATCAATTAAATATAAAACATTTCAGATATGATGCACAAAACGAGGGCTATGCTTTCCAATAAGAATTCTGGCCTGGAAAATCTAATTCAGTAGGAGAGATAGGCAAGCACACAACGAACTTTAAAAGAAATCAGAGCATTATGCATTCCAAATGGTGTTTGAAGCAAATTGCCATGTGTGCAGGGTAGAAAGCATGATTAACTCAGGATAAGGACATCAGGGAAGGTTCACAAATGCATTCCATCATCATTTGTGTAGTGTGGGTGGGGGAGCACAGGAGCATTTAGGTTCTTTATTTTTGACCAGCTGGACTCTAATTAATTTCCAAGGGACTCTCCCCTTGGATTGAGTTTTTCTCTTCAAACAATTCCCATCCCCACCTCCCAACCTTTAATTGTTCCCACATTGATTGCTAAGAAAGCTTTTGACCCAATGTTGAACAGTGACTCATTTCCTTGTTTTTTCCTGGATACTGGGAGTTTCGATTGACATTGTACTTCAGGGATTTTTTTTTTAATATTTTTTACAGTGGCTATTTTTTGGTCTTATTTTACATTCATACCACTTCTCTGGGCACTGTTGACTTATTTCATTAATGTGTGAACAAAACTTTTAATGACATAATTAAATCAGTATGTCCTTCATCAGAAAAAGGAAATGAAAACCTGTGTGTATGTAAAGATAGTGTTTTGTGCTCTCAGGATTGTAGGGGAGGCAGAAGTGTAAATAAGTAATTAACTGTAAACAATTAGGTAACTGCATAAAACCTACAGAAAGACAAGTAAGAATGGGGCTCGGATTAAAACGTGACAGTCTGTAACTATGGTCAGTCGGATTTATTACTTTTCTCCCCCCACCCCATCCTACCCCAGGCCTTGCAAACATTTTAAGGCTTATGCGCTATTAGAGTTTATAAAGACATAATGTTCAGAGAGTTGTTTAAATAAAAGTGTGTGCGTCTGTGCTCTTTTATTTTACAACTGTTAGACATTTGAACTCATTTAATCTTCATAGAAAATATAAATCTGCACGATTATAATTGTAAACATATGAGATGGATGATTGGATGGTATAGATTTTTGTGTACTCTTCCTAGTAAACGAAGGGCCTGGAATGCTTAGGTTCCTTTTTCTCTTCCTCCTGCTTTCTTCCCTCCACTTTCAGGGCTCAGCTTTGCTGTGCTACTTTGTACACAAACTAGTAAGTGACATTTCATTGCACTCCTGCTTTGCCTGGAGTTTGTGGGGCCTTCAGCATGGAACAATTACTTCAGACATAGCATAAATTCAATTAATTACTATGTTTAGATGATATCTTTCCAAACAAGAGTGAAAAGGGAGGGATTCCAATGGATGGAGACAGATAACGTCTATTCATCCTACCCACTTTTGCAAACCTTCTACAAGATATTAGAAAGCCATGAAAATTGTGTTTTCAGGAATTGTAAACCATGAGAACAATCTTGTATTATAATGTTAAATTTAGAAACCACAATAGAAAATTTGCACAAAGTAGAAAAGAAGAATTTTGGAAATACTTGTCAAAGAATAAAATTAAAAAAAAAATAAAAAACTGGGGTGAAAAAACAAGATACTATCAGATATTTGTTACCAGAGTGCTAGGGTAAAAACTATGGGTGCCTTCCCCCGCCCTGCTTTTTTCTTTCCTCTCCTCTCTCTCTCTTTCCCTTTCTCTCTCTCTCCCTCTTTTTCCTTCTCTCTCTCTCTCTCTCCATTCATTCATTCATTCATTCATTCATTCATTCATTATTCACAATGCCTATGTAAGTAGTGGCATTAGTGAAGAAACACAATCTATTTACGATGTATATTTTTAATTTTATAGGCAAATTTATATACTAAGTATTGTTGCATTAAGAACATTCACTCTTTCTGGTTTCATCAGACTGATATGGGATGAGAATACTTTTTTAAAATGTTTCTTAGTTATTTTAATACAAATGAAACATATACACACTAGAACTTTTTTCTCAGTGGCAATTACAGAAAGAAGTCAACCTGAATTGTATGAATTATATAGATTGCTGAGAAGGTCAGAACATTAACCAGGTAATATTGATGTAATACTGATTAATTATTTCTACTTTTGGGGTTAAAATCAATATGCCAACCTGGAAAAGAAAGGGAATAATGATTTGAAGAGTGATTTAAAACATGATTCAGGCCATAGAAGGCAAAATTTTATTCTGTTTTCATTCTTAAATGCATCTTCCTCCAGTCCCTTCGTTGGCACAAAACTTCTGACAAGAAAGGCTTAAAAACTTTCTTCATAAAGTAAGAAGGAGAAACAACTTCTTCTATAGAACTCTACTGTCCAAGGTTTCATTGGCACAATGCTTTGCTTCCCTTTGATATTATGTGTTTAAAACGACTGAATTTAACTTTGGCTTCTAGGCAGATCCTATGAATCACAGAAGATAAAATGATGAACAATACTGATTCAGTTGCCCAGAAGACATCTTGCAAAAGCAGTTTGTATATACAATAAAAAATTGGAAGAACTGCCAGGGATGCTCTTTTTTTTCCATTTTGTTTTGGTTCTTGGAGAGAGTTTTGTCCAGTAAGTGTGTTTTACATCTTCAAATTTATGGCTTTTGATCCAAATGTAGAAATTGTCTGCATTTCCAAATCTGATTGTTTATCATCTATAGAAAATTTCAGGATTCCTTTAATACAAAAATGAAGAATCCTTTAGTAGAGTAGGATAACATTTCTGATCCAAAGTTTAAACAGAGAACTCTGACTTCTCCCCAGCATGTGTCATTCACCCAGAAAATCTTAGATTTATGCAACTCCATATACTGAATATATTTTACATATAGGATAAAATTGTATGTTTAATAGATGTTTTATTGATTAAACTATAAATGTTAACACCCTTTGGTGTTCACTCATGTGCCACATGTTAAGAGAGAGCCTAGCACATAGTCTAAGGACATAGACAAACTCAATAAATACCTGACTATTAACAGTTCTCAGCAAATGCTATTGATTGAGTTTCTGCTATATACCTCACACTGTGATTGACATAAAGGAACAATAACAACAACAAAAACATTTACTTTTTATTGAATTTTATGTGCTGAGAATTATGTCTTGTTTCATATTCATTTTCTCACTTAACTTCTAAAATACGTTTAAAAGATTTGGATCATCACTTTTTACCTTTTATAGATAAAGTTGTTGCAGTTAAGTAAGATTAAATAATTTTCCTAAATCAATGAACTAAGAAGTTCCAGAACTAGAATCTTACATACTTCTAGCTTTGTGTACATTATCTTATTTAGTCCTTATAGGGGGTATGCAGGTGGATGTTATTTTACACATATTTTTCAGATGACAGAATTAAAACCCACAGAATCAAAGGACACCCAGGTTTTTTTTTAAGATTTTATTTATTTATTTGAGAGAGTGAGAGTGAGATTGAGAGAGAGCATGAGAGGGCAGAAAGTCGGAGAAAGAAGTAGACTCCCACATTGCTGAGAGCCCAATGCGGCACTTGATCTAGGCATTCTGGGCTCATGACCTGAGTCAAAGGCAGTTGCTTAACCAATTGAGCCACCCAAGCACCCAGGACACTCAATAGTTTTTGAAGTGAAAGAGTGGAGAAAAAAAAAAATTGAACCCAGTTTTGAATGGGTTCCAAATTTAATACTCTTTTTCTGAATGATATGTTCTTTGCAAGTTTAAGGGAGAATTTACAGAGTGAACCCTTTTAGAACTGTGAAGAAATAAGACATACACAAAAATGACACAAAGTAGAAAGTGACAAATGCTGTGAAACTCATATGGAAGATATAGCATCTTATGGTGGTTTTAAGAAAGCAGACAGAATTAGGTGCAGTTTCACAGAAGATTTGGCATTCAAAATTTCTTTGAAACATGAGTGAATATAGGCATGCAAGTGTGTAAATAACAGTGAGCCAGGTATGCAAAAGGTTGCGTTGGAGAATATGCTCTGTAAAGGAGAAAGAAGAGAGTGAAACACTCTGGCTATGCATTTCAGTACTAAATCCCTCAGCAAGGTTAAATTTTTCAAAGAAACATTTCATTGCAATCATAATACATGATGTACAGCAAATCAACTTTCTTCAAGCTTTTTTTGTAAATAATTTTTAAAAGATGAAATAAATTGACAAAGCAAGTGTTAATTGAACATCTACAGTGTGGAGGATCCGGTAACAGCAACCAGGGGTAGGGTGGGATATGGGGAGAGGTACAGTAAAGAAGGAGGCAAAGTGGCTGAACTGGTGGGCATGATGAGACTGTGATCTGTTGGAGAGTGAACCTTTGGCCAGGACAAAATAAAAAGCTAAGTGGCCCATACAAAAATTGAATTTACAACTGGCCTCATTAGTGTCGTGTTCTAGCTAATTGGGTCGTATGTTAATACACTGGGCAGGCAACAATGTTGGAAGATAAATGAAAAAGCACTTCACCCTCCAACTTCACTATCATGGATTCGTAGAGTACCAGATGGTGGCACATTATAAATGGAATGAGTCATTCTGGAGACACATCTAAAGTATCAATAAATGTGGGATTCACATAAACAGGAGTGCATCTACAAATGCCTTCTCTAAACAGAGGTGGAGAAAGGAGTCAGCAGTGATTTTGGAGAGAGCACTACACTGAGAATTGGAAAACCAAATGTTCAATACTGTGAAACATATTTATACCCCCTCCTCCCTATTTCTGGAATTCACTTCCCCTAGAATTTTATAAGCCTGAGTCCTTCTCAGTCTTTATTTATCATCTCAGCTTTCTCTAGCAGACTTTAGGTTAATCTTGCTTCATTTTCTAAATCTTGTTACTGTGTTGGATTCCTCCCAGTATGTGAAAATTTAATTGATTTTATTTATTTACATGTTTATTTATTTTACCTACACTAGAATCTAAGCTCCCTTGAGGGCAGGGATTTTTTTTTTTCTGTCTTATTCACCAATGTGTCCCCAGTGTCTAAAATTATAATACCTGCTACATAACAGATGCTCTTTCAAATGTTTTGGTTATGAAATTGTGGCCTATAACATTCAGCATGATCTATTTTTGTTGTTTTAATGTTACAAAAACAGCAAAGATGTGTACTATTACAAAAATCAGAGTTGTCAGCACCTGGGTGGCACAGTCCGTTAAGTATCTAACTCTTGGTTTCACCTCAGATAATTATCTCAGGGTCATGAGATCAACCCCAGTGTGAGATGTATGTTCAACACAGAGTCTGCTTAAGACTTTCTCTCCCTCTACTCCTGCCCCTCCCCCTGCTTGTGCACTTACTCTCTCTCTAAAATAAATCTTTTAAAAAAGAGATCAGAATTGT